>OZ024906.1:35241017-35776017 GCA_964017125.1 Flabesymbios commensalis | reverse complement strand
ATCCCAGAAAAGCGAATGACCAGAGGTCAAGCCACCATAAGACCTCACGTCACAAACCAGCAAACACAAAACAACGTCGAAGACGTTGGGCCGACGTTGTATAAATGTTATACAAATGTTTTGTGTTTGCTGGGAAGGCACGTGGTCTGCATGCTGGTCTGTTCATCTGACTCGCAGATGTGCCCCTTCGTG
Source organism: Flabesymbios commensalis (assembly GCA_964017125.1). Lineage (NCBI taxonomy): Eukaryota > Metazoa > Annelida > Polychaeta > Terebellida > Flabelligeridae > Flabesymbios > Flabesymbios commensalis. The sequence goes on along the minus strand of OZ024906.1, from coordinate 35,775,825 downwards.
GCAAAAACGAGAAGTTGATCCTATTTAGACAAAATTTTGGCCCATCATTAAACCAACAGAAGGTCAAAAATGTCTTAAGTAGGTTCGCTTGCTGTTCCAATATTGAGATCCCGGGGTTGATTTCCACACCGAGCTATTAACAAAGGTTGTCATATTCTACCTGCTATGCGGAGAGTCACTCTTAACGCATTTTTCAGCTTCAAATGACGAGCAAATATATATTTTGTAGAAAATAGACACTTCTCAAATTGAATTATTATATTTACTGAGCATCTACTACAAAACATGTAGCCGGTTCCCGTAGTAATTTTGCTTAATAATCCATTTTTATATGTACCAAGGGACCAAAGTTTTCTTTTAATTTGAAGTCATCATAAATGCTTTAGTAAAACATTAGCTTTTTCTGCTTTATTTGAATACCTACATATATGTCTAACATAATCTTTCAGTGAGGTGATCGACTTAGACGTCAGAATCTGACGTCTATGGACGTCAGATTCTGACGTCTAAAGTCGACCCCCGCACTGAAAGGGTTAACAATGCAGGCTATATGCACGGTTCTAGCGGCACAAGGGTTAAGTCCTGCCCGTCGCTGGTAAATCACATAACGGCCATTTTGGGAATCATATCACAGTAGAGCAATCAAGGACAAATTGCCCTCCGTCTGATGGTCACCCCGGCATTGTAGAAAGCAAATTCACTATTATGACGTGCGAAGCCAACAGCCACTAACTGCTTACTTTTCAAGTAAGGAGTTACTCCCTTCTGGATTTCCATGTAGTATTACTGGCCACCCGACTTGCTCCTCAAAAGACATGAGCGGAATTTGTGTTCCATCCCGTCCGACTGGCCACACTGAATGAATTGATGAAGAAAGATACTTCAGCTCAAGATCGTTTGATTAGTGTGTTTTAGTGCCAGGAAAAGGCAAACAGCAGTTACTGCTCACTTGTGAAATAAGCAGTTACTGCTGTTTGTCTCTAATATAGCATCCGTCTCTGAGTCGCTACAGTTGTTTTATCATCATAGTATTTGTCCATCCATCGGTTGTGATCGCAAATATAACACCAAATAAAACCTATTTTATTGCAAGCCCAGCAGACACAAGATGTTGAACCAACGTTGGCTTAACGCTGTCCACCGTCTACGACGCTTGACCAACAGTAATCCAACATTGTCTTGTGTCTGCTGGGAGTACTCTGATTGTGAGTATTATGTACATTTTACTCTCTAAAATAATAATGTATGTTGACAATGTGAACAGTTCTGTGAACAGTTGACATTTCAGTTAAGTGAACAGTTCTCATTTTCAACATTTAGATCATAAATGTTGTCTTTTGTTATAAGAATATAATACGAGCCGGGTGAAATAATAATATTTTAATTCTGTCAATGCGGGGACTGCCGTTTTAAGTCATAATCTGACGTATAAGGACGGTCCCAGCGCAGAAATGGTTAAAGGACTAATACAAATAGTTGTGGACGATTACAGTCGTGAATGGCGCTTGGAAACAAGTCACTACATACTTATAGTTTATACAGGTCATTACAATTTAATCATAACAAACCCAAACTCTGTGTTTATAGCACATCACATAGTAGCTTAAAACGCACTGATATCGAAAGGTTTTTGTCTTGTGTTCGGTATCAGGTTATATTACCAGTAAGCCAGTATGTGTGTGCCTAAAGGGTTAACCATTGTCTGCTGAATTGTCTGTTTCGATTTTTCAATCATTTGAAGCTGGAAAAAAACTTTAGTGAAATAGACACCCCTCATAATGAAGTATTTATACAATTTACCACCTATACCGCAACATATTTTACATACTTGTGGGCACAGGAATGGCGTGGAAAGCCAAAAGTCATTATAAGTCAGCAGATACTGGTTTTTGGCTTTACAGAGCAGAGCAAGACAAGGGCTGGACGGGGGCCCTAGGGTAGTGTTTAGCACCGCTGCCTTTCACGCTAGAGTTCGGGGTTCGTTTCCCGGTAACGGCGGTTTGAAAGAAACAAAAATGTTTCTTGTTTTCCTGGCCCAGTTTATCCTGTATGTGCACAAAAGTGGTCTAAAGCCCGATTCATTTCTTTTTTCAAGACAAGGGCTGTCCAATAAACACAAAACAGTTGTATAGCATTTGTACAGCGCCGGCCCAGCGTCTTTGACATTGGCCCAACATTGTACAAATGTTATACAATTTTTTGTGTTTGCTGGCTTATTTGCCACCAAATTAGCCGCGACAAGGTGTAGAATCCTTGGTTGCAGTGAGCTCCGCCTTCCCAACAAACACAAAACATTTGTATAGCATTTGCACAACCACGGCCCAACGTCATCGACGTTGGTCCAGCATTGTACAAATATTATACAAATATTTTGTGTTTCCTGAGTTGCTGAATCGTGCCGTGGGGACGGGTGTTCATTAAAGAGGCACAATGGTCTGGGAGAGAACTAACAATCCAAAGTGTCCAAATTAAACAAAGTAAACACCTCGCGATAATTAAACGCTGCCTCAATGATGTACCAGCATCTCCACCCAATCTCTGAACTGTTTGCGTGGGTTTATTTGTAACAGAACACCAGGTTTGTTGTTTTGACCAGATCTAGCTAATTAGACACAGTCAACATGATCAATATTAACAAATGTTGGTGCATTGCTGGGCCAACGACGCAGACGTTGGTTTAATTAACATTGAGCCAGCATTCGATCCAATAGTTTTGTCAATTACAGCAATTTAAAAAAAGCTACCTTTTTTATCCAACCACCTGTTCGCCCACCGACCTGCAAACGTTTCTCCAGAGCACGAATATTGATTTTAAGCGATTTAAATATTTCATACTAGCGTTGACTCAATGTCAGTTTACTGTTGAGCCATTACTCACGACGCTTCCCCAACATTATACGCAAATACGCAAAATACGCAAAATACGCAAAGTACTGCTTTCTATGATTGTTTCCGCTACTGGTGAATTAAAAAAAAGAAATGTTGTTATTTTGTGGATAACTTACATCACACATTGTGCGTGATAGGAGATTATGATAATGTGTTATGAGATTTTCGGATGGATACAGGGGGTAAGAAGGATTTGTGTCTTTTCTGGAAATGGGCATAATATTAGGCCTCCTCAAGGGAGTTCTATCCGGGCAATGTTTACCTTTTTACTCACAAGAGAGCGTAGCACAAAACGCCACGAGTTAGCATACCATTTTCGGACTTGTTTTTTTGAAAAAAAGGCCGCTTAGGCTTTATTATGGCGTGTCACATAGGTAAGGGGGTAGGTTGTGACGAAAGTGGTGAATTAGAATACTGGCATCATACATGCGTTTTAATAGCAGTTTCACTTAGGGTAGTTCGACCACATATTTTGGATGTAGGCCTACTGTTGATCAAAGCCAAATTATTCCACAAAACAACATCTCACAGTATGTTTTAATATGGCGCGTATTCCAGAACTAATGTCATTGCTCTGTGGGTAGAATATATTGGGTGGCCAGAAATAATGACTTGCTGAGGGTGAGCGTACAACGAACGGCAATACATATATGTATTATTCTATTGTAGTGTAGAAAGCGATGTGGAATTTTATTTTTTAAACTCTGATCGCACTTTACACTTTGCAAATTTTAAGTTTTTATGTTTATTTTTAATAATAACTGATATTTATTTACTGAAAATATATGAAAAAAATAGAGAATAGCTCTTTGTAACAGATATTGAATTATATAGCTAACTCAACCATGTAAAATGTTTTTGTGTCGTGACCGATGTAGATTTAAATTCAACAATTAAGATTTTCCAACAGACAATTAAAAATGACCGTTTCAATAACATTAAAAGTGAGTTTCTTTATATATTTTACGGCATGAATAAATAGCTTAGCCTATAATAAACTTATCCTATAATACCATGCATGTTGTTCAGGTGATTAATTAATTGGAGATTTTGATTAGTCTTTCTCAACAGGCATGGTCAACGTTTTGTATTTTTTCATCCAATTAGCCAGATCCGTTCTTAAGTGAACAATTAAAATTGAAACTAATAATAGAAAATACATAAGCTCTTTAAATAGCGTTTTAATCCATCGTTTCATTCCTTGAGAATTGAATCATTTCAGTGCTAAAATCGTCCGAAGTGTGCTAAACTGCCACTTTACAAAGTGGCAGTTTAGCACCTTCTAACTCCTAGGGGAGTAAATAATAAATACTACTATTTTAACCCTTCTGTGCTGGAATCGACTTTGGCGTCAGATTATCATTATGCCAAAAGTCTATCCCCACGACAACTGGTAGCCTATGTAATGTTAGATTAACCATATATGGTTTTACGTATGGGTCAATATAATATTAATATTTTTTACGTTTATTGTTAAGCCGATAAACAAACCACTTACAGAAACACTTTTTTATGGTTTATGACTGAGCCATGCATAACTAAATCATCTTTGAATTCCACTACAGATTACAGCATTATCAGGCTCTGGCTCTGCAAGGGTGTATCTGTTATTTGGTGGTAGATATGTCCTTTTATCACAATGAGAAATATATGATAAAAAATACATTGCTTATTCTGGATGGACAGGTGGGGGTCTATTATTCCCAGTATCAACCGTCTGAAGTTACTGTCTGGAATTTGAACTATGGGTTGGTTCCGTGGTTGGTTTTCATCAAAAATTGGAACATGGTAATACAAATATATGAGAAACATAATAAAAATATGAGATCTACTTCTGCTTAATCCTGCTTTATCATGTGTATGTACTGTGTCTACTGTATCAGCACGGTGATTATTAAAAATTCAAAAGAAAACGGCCAATTTTAAGATTCTATACAGTTTAAATTAATGATGTTATTTACATAGTAACAGATAAAAACATAGCCTATATTAATTAAGAACGTTTTAATCATTAAAGTTTTTAAAGATTAATTACCCAGTGTCATTCCTTATTTCAAGCTGAATTTCAGTAGTTCTTGCCATATATGCTTAGTAATTTTGTGCATGGGGTAGGCGATGGATTTGAAACTAGCTGCATGAAAACACAAATATCAGCTCTGTGTTATGTCCCATAGTCAAAGATAAAAATACACACGAAATTATACTACTGGCCTGTTAGCAAACGTCTGTCGTATCTACTTCATCCATCTGATTCTGTTTTATTGTCCACTCCCAAAGCCGCCCACGTAGACGTTATTTATTTAGAACTTAATCGCTAAAACAGTGTACGTGAGACGTTGAAGCAATGTTAGTTTGATGTTCGACCAACGTCGCAGACAAACGTGTTACAAGCGAAATTGGTCCAGCGTCTAGTGTGTTCTTATAGACAACACCCTGCATATTAATGTGCAGGGTGTTGTCTACAATAAAGGCACGAGACGCTGACCCAATTTAGCTTTACGTGTGTCCACCGTCATTATTGTCTCTTATTAATTCATCTTATACATTTAGTGCATACGCCAAAAGTTTTATTTCGTGACAGAAAACAATGAGCTGTTGGATATACATGTTTTGGATAGCCACCATTATAAACTTATATGTCAGGTACGGTCTATTACCGTCAAACCTACATGAGGTTCACGGCTGGTGATTTCTTGGTTGGCCTTGTTTCTTATTTCCATAAAATACTGTGAATTTATTATTTTCTCATATTAATTTTATAATCCTTTACATTTAGATTACACGGCGTTTATAAATTCAGAAAACAATCTGAAAGTGCAAGTTTTAGATAGCCATTTACGATTTCATCATATCTACCCCAGAATAATTATAATCTGCATGGTTTTTTTGTTGTCACAATTATTCACTCGAGCTCAGAACTCCTGAAAACATCTTTACAAAAATACCCAAGACTGTGTAGTGTAATATAGCAAATTAAATTAGTTGTCCACACTCATTTCTAATTTATAGTTATTCACTAGGTGGTGCTTATCATGATAGTCATATAAATAGCGCGGTGCTTACTGGGTATACCTTTATGGTGAAAATGATGAGCAATGGACCGCTACTTTAAAATTAAAACGTCACTATTTTGGTAAATTTGAAGAATTGTCTCTGAAATAGAATATGCTCAATGTAATATACGTAGCGTTCCATGACAACAACCAATACTGTATGCAGCCGATCGGCTTCTATCAGATACATCACAACATTTTGCCATTTGACCTTCACGGGCCATTTCTTAGAGGAAAGGGATATGCAGACAGCAACTAAGGCCGGTGGCATACTAAAATCGCCACCGTGAAATGGCTACCACGCGGGCTTAAGCTCTGCCCCCATCCTGCCACTGCGTATACAAATCCTGTTGTAGGGAAAATGATACATCCGGTACATGTAGTAGCTATGTGTCCAATGATAATAATGATAAAGGTAACATTGATATATTTATTATACCATTTTTGTACTAGCTTTTATTATTTCCAGTTTCGCTTGAATTTATGTAGAATGAAATACCGGGTATTTTATGTAGGCATGTGTATCAAGGTTTATTATTAATCTCAATCGCCAGACTAATTATGTCGAAAAATCGGCAATTAATTAAGGACTTATAGGTCAATTTGTTTAATAGAAGGCGTATTTGCAGCTTAAACCTAGTATGCGTTTGATTAAACCAGTCCTCCAATTTTTTACTGCATATATTTATATCTCTATGCTCATGATGATTTTGCATCTCGCATTTAGCAATCATAACACGCCCCCCCCCCCCTCCCTTAAATAGATGAGCTCTACCAGATACAGTTTAAATTATGTACCATAGCCTTTGGAGAACTCACAATTCATCTATGGTTGGCAATGACCCGGAGCAATGAATACTCAAACCCATGTCGGCGTTTACAACTGGGCAGTCCCGTTTCTCTCACACCTGTACACCAAACATTTTTTATTTCTAGAATAAAAAAACAAAATCTATATCTAGGCCAATCTCCATTGCTGCACCTACGCTATGAATTTATCTTCTTTCTACAATAGATCAGGACTGCTAAACCATGAACCCCTTCTCACAATTTAGATCTCATCTTCTGAAGAGCCATCTTCTGAAAAAACTATTGGTGCGTTAGAAGTACGACGATAGTGATTTTTTGTATGTAAATAATTTCATTGGGGTAAACACACGGCTGCAAAGTCCTAATTTGTAGCATTAATACATACCATTAACTTATTTTTATACGATTTTATTCCACAATCTAAACGTCCAGTGAGACCGTTTTAAACAGGCTAGTCAAACCCATCACCTTGTCAAATCGAGGCCAATACCTCTCATTCATCTAACGCCCTGTCGACGAGACCTGGGGGAGACAGGACCAGTATTTTCAAAGCGACTGACCCAGACATTAAGCATTTGATTGGTCTAGATGGTCATGCCTGATATTTTGAGCAACGGCTTTGTGAATACCAGTCCAGGAAGGATTTGATATGTCAAGCCAAACTTGACAAGTAGCCGATTGTTTTTCAGAGTTTCAGAGAATAATAGACCAGTACTCATGTCTATTTTGGATGAGAGCGAAATTGATCAACTGCGATTGTTTTCGTCGTCTGAGATAGACTCTTTTTTACTATAGGCTAGTATTACAATGTTGCCCATTGTATTCTCTTTTATCTTCAACACACTCACATTGGTCCGTTTAAGTATATAATAATAGTATTCAATTCCAAAGAAGGCTTTCTAAAGCACTGTGAACATGTATGCTACAAATATAACATAAAGCTATGCTTGATAGGAATTTTGATACCCGAATTCAAGCAAATCATACAGCCATATAAATCGTCGGGAAAAATAGTCTTTTTATATTGATAATAGACTTTTTTGTACTTTTATTATTGAACTATAAGGCTTCTGCAACTTGAAAAATAAATAAAATAGTTATTGGGTGGCGCTATAGCGAAGATTATTTTTAACCATTAATATTAAGAAACATTATAAATAAAATAATATTTAGTGATATGAATAAAGAGGAGAACAAATAATGATGTGTAAATAATGATTCATATAACCTTCTTTGGCCATCTTTAGTTCAATTTAAAAAGTAAAATATTTGTAAGTAATCAGAATTAAAAAACATGATACTATAAAAAGCATTTTTTTTTTTTTGTTTTTCATAATAATACCTATTATCGGAATATAGGACGTACTTATCAGCTTAATTGTTCGTTGTTTAGATGTTAATTTCGAAATAAGCTTTCGCCAACGTAATAAACTAATGAAGATTGATAAAACCTTGACCAATTTCTTTGACTTATGTGAAAAATCGCAGCTCATTTGACTATAATTTTAACTAATCCGAAGAATGCAATATCCACTATAATGAAAGCGAGTTTCACTTGCACTGTCGTGTTTAGCAGCTTAAGTTATGTTTGATGAAAACAGGTATCCTATCTGTCTGTCAGTCTATCTGCCTGCCAGCCAGCCAGGCAGCCAGCCAGGCTGTCTGTCTCTGTCTGACTTCCTTTTGGCTCATCTAACGGCAGTGAGGAAAGGTATATTTTATTAGATATTTAGCATTACAATATTTTTGCTCACTTAACGGCAGTGATGACCTCTTTCTCTGATATTCATTAGTTATCTAGCAACACAACATGAAGTTCGTTTTACTGCATGAAGTAATATAAGGAATACAGAGTGCTCACCACGCACCGGAAAATAACTGGGAGTTCTACAAGTTGACCTTTCACCTATCATGGTGATGAAGCAGATGTGATGGACAAGTGAAACCAGCAAAGAAAAAATTTCCAGTCTGATCCCATCCGACACAAGACCTTACAGTTACTCAGTCATTGCAACACGTTGTAAGTATCATATTGGAGCATAGTTCTGCCTCAACAGTAACAAAGCAAACATGATACATTGAACCAATGTTGGTTCAATGTTGGCCCACCGTCTTCGACGTTGACCCAACAATAAACCAACAATGGTTCAATGTATCATATTTGTCGGCAATGCACTGCTGAGCAAACGGGAATAACAGTCGTTTACTTTTGCGCTGCGTAGTATCATCTGGATACAAATAGCACTATAACTAACGTCTTCCACATGTAGGCTACATGTAGGATCCACTGGGCACACCGTTCTGCTTCAACGTTGAAATATTTTTTCGTTAAGCTATTACATTCTATAATGTATAATTATCTAGCTCGGTGGCCGTTTTTTATTTTATTTCACTTTTTATTATTATTCTTAACCTTAAATCGAAATAATGGACTGGACAATACACTACAACCAATGGATTTTTATTAATTATATTTTTTCGATGTGTTTATGGGCATCAGCCAAATTTTAGTTGGTGCCTGTTGTCGTCATGCGGCGCGTCCGTCCGTCCATCCGTCCGTCTGTTCCCCACTTTTAGCGCTCCCGTCCGTCTGTTCCCCACTTTTAGCGCTATGACTGTTTAGCGTTACTGTAATGCACATTGATCTTCACAAGTCGTACAGGTCAATTATAAATAAGACCTGATTGGGCTTGCATTTGATATTTATGCAGCCTGTATGACCTTGATTTTTTTACTGATCAGCGATTCACTCAATATATTTCTACGTAATCGCTCCAAAATTGATATAATTATATCTATTTCACCCGTAGCTTGGATAAGTTCGAAAATGGGCGCGCTTGGAGAAAAAATAAGGTCACTTTGGCTAAAATGGCAGACAATCGGCCAATACTTTCATATGCCTGATATTTGGCAAACCGTGCCAGATAGCGAGATCATTACTATAAAGCAGAATGTGCGGTTTAAAGAAGGGATAAGCCCTGAAAAATGTTAACGCGAATAAATTCAAAATGGCCGAGTTGCCGCTAATATTGACTTTGATATGTGTACTAAAAATGAATCGGGCTTTAGGCCACCTTTGTGCACATATAGGCTAAACTGGGCCAGGAGAACCTCCTGAGGATGGTGAGATGAATGAGATGACACTGTCCTCCAGACACAGGATTCGAAATTCGAGCCCTGGCGGTCTGAGGCCGAGCACGCTACCTTTCGGACACGGAGGCTTCCCACAATAATGAGTTTCACACGTGGATGGGGGAGAAACAGTTTTGTTTCTTTCAAACCGCCGAGACCGGGAACCGAGCCCCGGACTCTAACGTGAAAGGCAGCGGTGCTAACCACTACCCTAGGGCCCCCGCCCAATATGTGTACTATCTTGAAACCCATGTCAGATAACAAGACCATTATTATAAAACAAAATATGCGGTTTCACAGAGGGATGCCCTGAAAATTGCCCTGAAAAAGTTCAATTCGATCAAATTCAAAATGTCCTACTTGCGACTATTATTGACTTTAACATTCATAATATTTGGAAAACCGTGCCAGATAACTAAACCATTACCATGAAACCAAATGCAAGACTTCTGGGAAATGTGCGCCCGGGAATATTTCAACTCGATCAAATCCATTATTACTTTAACATATCTGATATTTGACAAACCGTGCCATATGGTTAGACGATTACTATAAAACAAAATGTCCGGTTTCAGGGAGGGATATGCCCTGAAAAATTGTCATCTAAATCGAATTCAAAATGGCCGACTTGCGGCCATTATTGACTTAACCCTTAACCCAGCAAACGCGAAACATGTGTATAACATTCGTACAATATTGAACCAACGTCGAAGACGCTGGGCCGACGTTGTACAAATATTATACAAATGTTTTGTGTTTGCTGGGGATAATGTCCACTATCTGAAAAGCCGTGCCAGATACAGGTAGCTCGACCATTACTGTCAAATAAAATGTGAGACTTTATGAAAGGGTGCATCCCGAAAAAATTGAACTTATCAAATTCAAAATTTCCGACTATCAGCCATTATTTACTTTAATATGCCTGATATTTGGCAATCAGTTCCGCATAGCTAGACAAATTATGCAGTTTCAGGTCAGTAGTGAAATACCTTCTTCGGGCTATATAGTCAGTCAGCCAGTCTAACGAAAAGGGCTTAGTTTTTGAAAAGGTATACACTGAAAGCTAGATAATTTCTGATGATACCAGGTGTTAGGGACATGCCTGGGGGTCACCACCAGGGGGGGATGTAGAGTTTTAAAGTGGTGCATTTTTTTGTTATTCAAGATGGCGTCCAAGATGGCCGCCGGCATATAATCATACTTAAGAAATAGTGTAAAGTGGACAAATTTAGCTCAATTTTCTGTTGTACTAAACTATTTCCACTAGTTTAGAGTTACTGAATGCAGCTAGGCCACTCTTATACAATTTTGATAATTATTTTTAACCCTTTGAGCCCCAAAGGTTTTTTTTCGAACACCTTAGTGATGTCAATTAGGACAAAATTGTTAAAATCTATAATAATTAGTTCATTATTAATTGTGAGGAATTGGTATCAATACAGTGACTATGGTAATGACAATTATCTAATTAAATATAATTAATAATAATGTATTTATTATTAGTGGTGATGGATTGGTATTAATGCAATAGCTAAAAATACGGCAATGTCAATTGTGCAAGCTTCTCAATGTTAGCTAATATTTTTTTCTCCATTTCTACTACTTTGGTATCCACTGAATCTATCTAGACCACCCCCAAATAATTAAACAAAACATTTAACCCTTTTAGCCCCAGGGGTTATTTTAGCAAGCACAAAGGCCACGATATCCTCTGTAATGTCAATATTATCATACTGCAGTGAGCCCAATTATGTTATGACCAGAGATTGAAGTGGGGTGACCATATAAATCATAACACTTTTCTTTGTCACTTTGATGCCAATAATCATGAAAATAATAGCTCCTGTTCATTCGCAAAAGTATTATTTAAAGTTTTTGAATTATTTAAAGCTATACCGTTCTTTGACTGTCAGGCAAAATAATTTTACATAGATTTATATATCATTAAAATTTAATTACTGACATATTTTTGTCAATATGACTGGACATATTTCTTTATGACAGCAGATAGGATATTGACACAATCATATACTGCATAACTCTCTGAAGCGAAAAATTCAGACAGAAATATGATTGCCAATAAATATGTGCCTGATTAGCCTGGTTTTCATGCCAGTATCCCTTCGGCTTTATGCTACGTATTCAGGTCTAACGACCAAGGGTATTGTCTATCCAGATGTGATGTTCATTAATGTGGATTAGGTCACCAGCGAGTAGGATGTTTCGTTTGCTGTACCAGCTGCTAATATACCTATTTACTTTTGATATTGTACTACTCGAACCTTCCAAATTATTACATTTCTAAAACCATCTATGCAATCCATAACTTGTCAAGTAGGTCAGGTTAAGAAACCTGACAGATATAATTGCAAGTAATTCCTCCCAGCCGACTCTGGAAAGCAAACACCATTAAACATAATGTAGATGTTATTTGCTTTTTATATCTTCAACATAAGGTCCTGATATAAAAATATCTTCAGACACAACTTTTCATAACTTAAATCCAAAATAGTATTGAAATCATTAGAATTGATATATTATAATACCCAAGGACACAAAAAACACAAATCTGAAAAAGGACAACGATATCATAAATGATAGTTTACCATTACTGAATTGACCTTTGAACAAAATGAAATAATATTTATTGATGATATTCTCAATTTTGTGGTGCGTTCCGTGATGATGTCAAATCAGATTCTCCCATGGCTCTTCCCCTATTTTTTCGATTTCATCAGGCCTTTCCAATGGTTAAATCCTTGTTCTCATTATCAACGCTGTTTTTTATGGATTCAGTGCATCATGAACAAAAAATTAAAGCCTGGTATTATTAATAGGAATAATTTTTTTTGAATTTGCTCGCAATCAAACTGTTCTTTAGTGTCATGTTCAAGCAAAATGAGATATGGAAAATGAAATATGTTGAATGCAATGATTGAAATAAGACCCCTGCTGGAACTGCACATACATTATTTAAGAGATATCTTGAAAACTGGTTGCTGCATGGCAGAATACCTTTTCTTTCACGCTGAGACACATATTATATCACAACCTTTCGAGCAATTTTTTGATATACTCGTTCAAGCTAGATGTGTCGTTTAATGAAGTTTGTCATCCAGTATGACTAAAGTGACCTATCTGCACGTGATCAGTCGCACAGCTTATTTTTTTTTACAAATTGCAGAAATAAAAAACTATTTCATTAAATAAATGTATTAATAATAAAATTATCTATATATAGCAGATACATAAATTATTTAAAAAATCAACCCTTTGAATGGTTTATTTAACTTTATTTGACGTTATTTCAAATGATAAAAATATAAAATGGGGGTTTTGAACAATTGGTTTTAAAATATTTAAAAAAGCAATAATGTTGGTTTCAATAAAAATAATTACTGATGGTTTGAACTATATATAGCCCATTATTGTTCTATTTCACAATATCACATTATCTCACAAAAAATAATGCGCGATGCGGCTGTATAGATGGGTAACATAATTATGGTGTCAGATATTTTCACTAGATGTGACACAGTAAATAAATGGTTCAGTAACAAATCCACACCTCCGCGACTATGGGTTAGCAATGACGTTTCACATACAATGTCTTCAAAATGTAGATTTCCCTAAACCTTTCCTAAGCCAACGCTCATGTCTGCAGTCCACCAATATGATACAACGTTTTAGAAAGTTTGGCTAATCCGGTATACTTACACTCCACCAGTAATCCTCAGAAAAAATATCATAAATATCATAAACATGTTATTTTAAAATTAATTATTCATTACAAAGATACTAGGATATGTAAAAATAACACTTAAATGATTCAACAAGTACATTCAAGTGGGGGGGGGAGGGGGGTTTGAATATAGTCTTTTGCTGGAAAGGGCTTTTGTTTTGACACAAAAGCTCATACTTTTCCTTAGAACTTCGCGTTAAAAGGGTTGAATATTGTTCAAATTGTCTTTGAGTAATCTAGATTGATTCACGACCACCGTCCTACTGGACTAAAAATATGTCAATTTACACAATTGTTTCCTAAATTTTAGCAAGTGCTGGTGGTCGCCATCTTGGACGCCATCTTAAATAACTGAAACCAATAAGTGTGATATTGTCTTAGTTTTTGTACTGATACAAATCCGTTACCATTAATATTGAATAATTTGCTCTAAATAATAATTTTGTCCCTATTGACATTCTAGAAATGTTCAGTACACAAGCTCCCCGGGGCTGAAAGGGTTGAATGTTTAAAATAAATGTAATGATAAATTCGATTGTTTAAAATCACATTCTATGGGGTGATCTAGAACAATTTATTGACTACTAAACTAGTTGAAAGGGTGTATTACAAAAGAAAATTCATTTAGAATTGCACCGTTTACACAAATTCCTAGGTCTGACTATACGTCGGCGGGCATCTTAAACGCCATCTTATTTATAATTAATTAGATTAACTAATTGTCATTACTATAGTCACTGTATTGATACCGATCCTTCACCATTAATATGGAATAATTATTATAGATAGCAATTTTCTCCTAATTGACATCACCGTGTATGATAAAGAAAATTTGGGGCTGAAAGGGTTAAAAAATAATGATCAGAATTGTCTGAGAGTGGCCTAGCTGCATTCAGTAACTCTAAACTAGTTGAAATGGTGTATTACAACAGCAAATAGAGATAAATTTGCCCAATTTACACCATTTCTTAAGTATGACTATTTGCCGGCGGCTATCTTGGACGCCATCTTGAATTACAAAAATATGCACCACTTTCAAATTCTACATCCCCCCTGATGATGTTCCCCAGGCATGTCCCTAACACCTGGTATCATCAGAAATTATCGAGCTTTCAGTGTATACCTGAGTGTTTTTTGGGGCACTGGCTGACTGACTAATATGCCATTGAGGCCTACTTGCGTCACCTACTGTTCTTGTTTTTAATATTTACTGGTCCACTTGATTACAATTTTGCTCTTCACTTTTAAAATAACCGTTGAACGAATATATACATATCATATTTACCGCCTCACATAGTAATTGTTGTATATCTCACGAGTATACTGTATGATTATAATTTTATATTGATCTGGATCTATAAAAAACGAATAATATAGTGTACAAATATGAGGCAGTTGCTCTACCTTATTTTATTTTTAAACATCATCGAACAAAGCCACCTTCAGCAGCAATCTTTATCAAATTACTGTACATGTAAATAGTTCGACGACATAGGAGCGCTGAACTGTCGGCGCTCATCTGTGGCATTTATGTCATGTACGCAGGCCTAAATCACTTTAAAACAGTGACGGTGACTGGATGGCTTACCATAGGCCACGTTGTCGGCTGGCGTTCCATATTTCACCTGATAATAATTGCCTAACTTTTCATCATTCTCAATATCACCCCCCAGAGGTCACTGACAACACAGTGAGCTACAGCCTATTAAACCGGCTGATTTATTGACGATGGTGATGATGACAACGGCCAATCACACCGTGTGTTACTGTACCGCCTTATCTCTATGCACGCGATCTTTTTGTGATTATATATATTCATATTGATTTGGACGCGTATTAAATACACTTGTAGTCACAAATTGCGATAAATATAGCTCGACAGCTAACATTCAGTCATGAACTTAAAATGCCGGCCGTCAGCCCACGCAGAGCACGTGTCTGTATTTATTTTATATTTTCGATTTTAAAATACCCATGGACCAAATTTGCTTTCAAAACAATTGAAATATGAACAATTTATTTTGTTATCATATACCCCACTAGCTAGCGTGAAAAAACTGGTTCACAATACAACTCAATATGAGTTTTACATATAATTATCAGAGCAGTCTACACGTATTATCTAGATAAGGTCCAACTGTCCGAGAGAAGACACGTACTAAAGCAAAAATGCGTGAAAAAAATACAGCTAACCAAATGGCACATGAGACCAGTGAACAAGTGTCAAATAGCTAAGTTGGTTTCTATTAAAACGGGTACCTGATTTTCAAAGTTCTAATTATGGCAGCCCAGCAAACACAAAACATTTGTATAACAATTGTACAATGTTGGATCAGCGTCGAAGACGTTGGGCCGTCGTTGTACAAATGTTATACAAATGGTTCGTGTTTGCTGGGAGCCATTGTCTTAAATATAAAACGTGATATCCCAAAGCTACATACATTTATAGTCGCTTTTGAAAATACGATTTTTTACTGTTCTCCCTAATAGTGCAATTTCATTCGGTAAATATCTGTTCAATCCAAAGAGAGAAAAAAGAATAAGTCTGCCATTAAATTATTGAATTTGGAAATATAGTACAACTTTGTACTACTACTAATGTTATCATGACATGATTTTTAAAACAGACACAAAAATAGTAGAGCTGACATTATGTTAAGTGTATGAACAGTGCATTTGGAAAAATATATATATCATACAATAATTCAAAACACACTTGATGTTTAGTTATAGGCCCTACTCTTGTAAAATAGGGTGCGATGTAACAGATGGCGGATTCTGAAACAATAAATTCACAATAAAAGGAATGATAATTGTCATAAAAGCGTCATATTCTATTCCCATCATAATTATAGATATATCGATCTTATCCGATGGAATGCATGATCGAAATAAATACAAAGGATTTGAGCTCCCAGTTAAGTATATATATTTTTTTTAATGATCCACTGTAATGTTGATATAAATAATTTATTAATAATTTATTTTTTACAACCATATAAGATTAAAATATTCATGAAGAATTTGTTTCAATACACGCCAAATAAATAAGATTGTTGGTATCTAAATAAACACATCTAGTCCTACTACAATTTCAGACATCTAAACGATGTGTTTGAGGTTACATGAAAGTTAAAATTTGCTCGGTAATTATCAACCGTTTTCTACATAGTACATTGGATATTAAAGTGTTATTAGTACAAAGTAACATTATATCCTTCACATATCTATTTGTTATATTATATTTTTTACCATTTAGTGTAGGACTTTACAACAGATTCGAATTTAAACAGCTATATAAAAATAAATTTAATGATTGGATACTATTGACAAGTGATTAAATGATATTTCATTGGGTGAATGGCGGCCATTTTTTTTTCCTCAATTTCAAGACTTAAAAGTGAAAATTTAGCTTGGTGTACATCAGATTCGGAATCAGCAGGTCCGAGTTGTACTATAACCGTTGTATATCATAAGCTACTAAAACAACCCTTAAATAGACTTGAATAGGTTGGAAACAACCGAATCGAATAAATAAAGATAACATAAAGCTTGTTTTTAATTAATATGCAGATGTGAGAGGGTTAATGACTTGGTTGGCTGTCTTTTGACAGTATGGGGCTACGTTTTATCAATTTAGCAGATATCTAAATATCCAGGAGGGGGGGGGGTGAATGAAGTTAATTTCAGGAGATAAAAAACACATTTCGAAAAAAACAATTCAGGAGATAAAGAAAAAAAATTATCCAACTATGGTTTTTTTTGCTTGTTTTTTTCGTCGCCCTCATTAACTTTTCTTCAAATAGGTCATTTTTTTATTTTGTCGCACTCATTAACGTTTTCCAGGAATACGTTCGATGATTTAGTTTTCTTGAATGTTTTCCGCACTCCCTCATCAGCTTTTGGATTTTTTTCTCATATAAAACTGAGAAAAATTCATAGTGGCCTTACCACTCACATTTGGTGCAGCCTATGGTGTGTCGTATATAAAATGTCATGTGCCGCAGAAATTATTTAGTATTCACATGTATCGTTTGTGGTGACATGTATATGTACTTGAATGAGATTGAGTGTAGGTTCTTCTCTTTGATCCCTTTTGTGCTGCTATTAATTAATATTGCTATTTGACCAAATCTATATGCAGGTCATGTTATCAATGATACGGGCCTGTGCCACCAGAGGGCATTTCAATCAATAACGATGATCATCAGGAAAGTGCAAATGCTTGAGAATGTCACAAACAGCGGTGTGCTATATAATGACATTATATATAACTCCTACTCTGCGCTTAACACTCTGATCTGGACTCAAATATAAGTGACAGAAATGATAGTTTAGCCACAAGGGTATGATAATGCAATAACTAAAATATGGCCCAGACGAGGTTTCCAACGGTTTCCACTTCTATTTAACCCTTTAACCGCCGATGCTGCATATATTCGGGTTTTCATTTTTTGTTAGCACATTAAGTACCATCTTTTAAACATGTTAAAGATAAAATGTGACATCAATGAGCAATATTTGAAAACAGTTGACCTCCATTTTGTCAAATCCGAATAATTTTCACTCACTTGAAGTTGTGGATCGCGTCAGCGAGATACAACTTCAAGTGGGTGAAAATTCAGATTGAATAATTTGGCGGTTAAAGGGTTAATATACCAATGGCGCGTGCTTGGGGTGTAATATGTTAATTTGAAGCCCAATCTACCAGGTTGATTTCATCAAATGACGCTGATACGACTCAAATTGTACAAGAAGGCACCAAATTGACACATTACCCGACCAATCACATCCGCAGGGACCGACTTCAGACGTCAGAATCTGACGTCTACAGACGTCAGATTCTGACGTCTAAAGTCGATCCACGCACTCTGTGGCGATGTCAACTCAGCTCTCTTGTTGCTCATGTCTGTTATCTTGCTACTCAACTCAAAGCTTCTTGCTGCACAACGCATTTCTACATCAATAAAGTTAGTTACTTATTCCTTATACAATAAGGACTTGATAACAGTTACTTATTCCTTACTGAACCGAATAAGGAATAACTATCATAAAATTTATTGGAACGAATGAGAAATAACTAACTAGTTACGTATTTCTTATTCGAATTTGGATAAGTAACACTAAAAACAAAACAAAAATAACAGAAGCAAAGGTATGCTCCGCTTCACAAAATATGCTGATATACTACTAGTTTTTTGCAGAAAAAGTTAATTCACCAACCTGATAATATTGACATGCACAAAGAGCTTTAAAAAGTATATTCACTTGTTCTTATTTGAATAAGGAATAAGTAGCTGGCTACTTATTCCTTATTCGCGTTTGAATAAATAACTGTTACTTATACGGTAACAAACAAACACTTAAAATACTAAAAAAAATCTAGAAAACGCTCACACTCGACTTAAGACGTCCACATAAAGGAGTAAAACACCAATCTGATCACACAAAGATTATTACAAGTCTTGTTACTTATTCGGTTTTGAATAAGGAATTAACTGGCTACATATTTTTGGCTCACATCATTAAATCGACGATTCTGTCACACTTTGTCACATGATATCAGGCATATTCTGGAGAATAGGCCCCTAATGCAGAATATAGGCCTCTACATGTGTCATAGCACTTCTTGAAACCTAACATAGACATTATAAGTAATACCAGAAATGTATAAGAGAGAAGAGTATATTAATTAAAACTTTTTGGACATAGCTGGTATTATCCTTCTTTATACATGTCTTTCTTCGTGAATACCAACATAACACCCGCGATGCAATCCTGGTTGTATTAGAAAAATGAAGTATTAAAAATTGAGTGAAAACAACGAAAAGCACAGCTTTAGATGGTGTGAAGGGGTGGCTTTAACGTGACATACACGTTTGCATGCCACATGAAGCACTTACTATTCGGCAGTTCAAAGACAAACACTAGTAACTGCTAACTTGAAAAATAAATTTGAATACCCACGTTATGGGTCTAGGGCCGTTATAAATATTTGAACCCTTACAGTGCGGGGATAGACTTTTTTAGACGTTAAAATCAGACCTCTACAGACGTCAGATTCTGACGTCTAAAGACGTCAGATTCTGACGTCTAAAGTCGATCCCCGCGCTGTAAGGGTTGATGTTCTCCAGTACATTATTTTCGCGAAATATTTTTTCTGGGTGATTCAGTATCTAGAGATGAAGGAATCTGAACGTGATTTATTTTCTCTCCCCAAAAAAGTGTTTATTCAACACATTTTTTTTTCGTAAACATGCCTAATCACGATGACGGATATTTTGTTACCCTCTAGATGCCATGGGCTACTAAAATCAGAAATCTACACCTTTATATTTACACTGCTATAGGTTGTGATCCATCCCACCATTAATAATAACTCTGCTCTTAAAAGCCCAGAAGGAAGTAAACTGTCTCCATTTAAAGTATGCAGTTATTGTCTTTTGGCCATCTCAGGCAGACTACTGGTGTCGGACAAAGCCCTCCACCAATCATGCACTTTTTACTTCCGCCTGTGTGGCAAGTCGTATCAAGCAATTTGTTGATTGGTTCACACGTTGGATTATCTGAAGTAAATTTTCCATGCACAACGATAATACAACAACTGCTTACACTTCAAGTAAGCAGTTACAGCATTTTCGATTTACCATGTTTACAGAGCAGAAATATTAACATTGCTAGGAAAGGCTTCCCACTGTAAACCTTAACCCTTTAACCGCCGGTGTCGCGTATATTCGGGTTTTCATTTTTCAAGATTTGAAAAGAGTTGACCTCGATTTTGTCAAATCTGAATAATTTTCACTCACTTGAAGTTGTGGATCGCGTCAGCGAGACACAACTTCAAGTGGGTGAAAATTCAAATTGAATAATTTGACGGCTAAAGTGTTAATCACGATAATTCACTGACGTCTATAAAATCAATCAAACCATGTTTATCAAATGGGGAGCCAGGTGGCAGCAACAGTTATTGTTGTGTCGAAATAATTAATATGGGACATGTAGTGAAACGACGTATGAGACGCTAATCTATGGAGTGTATGGTTGCAAAAAATGTCAATAGGATTCCGGTAAGAACGTTTCCTTTTTGCCTTGACGATGTCATTAAAATCTTCCATTAAATAACAAACCATAGCCAATCGACCTCGTTCGGAGCAAAGTGTCACGTTTTTTTTTTTTAGTCGGGAGGGGAGCTAAGGTTCTTTAAATTTGAACAGTTGGATGTATGTAACAATATACTACATGTATATATTATAAATATATGTTATAAGCATGTACGCTTGTCTGTAGTAAGATATCACTCCTCAGATTATCCTATGTTGCGATTTAAATAAGAATGAAATTGAAGAGTAGCGTTTTCGGTCAAATGTGGATGGAATGTATTAGCGCCGATTGGTTAGTGTATAGTTCATCGATTCAGTCTCTGTAAATACATTATCTGGAGAGTACTTTATTTATATATGTTGTAAGCAAACTACTGGCATAAAACATCACAGGTTTAGCCCATACGTTTAACCCTTTGAGCCCTCACGATGCATTAAAGCATCATTTTACATCCCTGAAAACAGGCTTAATTTTCCTACAACTAGGGGTTTTAGAATGAAAATTTCCATGAAACTAGTTTACCAATACATGACAATTTTCTTCAATTTCCCACCCACTTAAAGTCATCTTCATCCACTACAAGTCGAGAATTGCGACAGCAATTCGCGGCTTGTAGTGGATGAATATGACAATGGTAAATTCAGGCCTGAAAGGGTTAACCTGACATCCAATAGAATGTATGATCATACATCATACTAATCAGAGCTACATTATTGATCAATATTTATTTATTATAAATAAATAATATCAGCGCATACTGCTCCAATATCTATAACTTTTAAATGTGTTAATAATAAATAAAAAGACTTAATTGATGTAAATGTAAAGGGATTATTTAACAATGCGATACATTATCAACGCTGTGGACAGACCTGTAAAACTGTATTTTTAAACGCATTTCATCATACTATATTTCGAGCTTACCCGAGCTTTCGGCAATATACTGCCAGGAAATATCATCAGAATGACAAACACAGAAGCATCAGATAGTAGATTTAGGTTCGGTTGAGAAATGTATATGAAGTATCAAGTAAATGAACAATGCTTTTTTTATAGAAACCGCATAAATTTCAGGAGTGAAAATAACGGGATGAGAATGTAATACATTTTACCAATGTCTGTGCGATTGGTGAATAGTGCGTAGTGTTCAAGAATGCTGGCGCTCAGTGAAGTTTTAATATCAAAATTTGCAAACAAAAGGCTTTTTATTTGTAGAGTCGATTCCGTTAATAATTCATATACTGGTTCATAACGAGCTTTAAATGTTTTAAAATGACAAATTACATCCGTGTATTCCAATAACACGACCCATTACAGAACACATAAAAACGTCCACCACAAAATAGGATCCAGGTTAGAAGGACGTTTTAAACATCAGCCCGACCAGCCTTGTAACTGAGATGGCTCAGTTTTATATGGAGTTGAGAAGTACCGTTTCCTTCACAGACTGTTGCCCACAGCGACACAATTTGCCGGTAGCAACTGGGGCCACGGGCCTTCTGGAACCGGCACCGTGAAATGGCCAAACCATCAGCTGTGGCCATGATCCAATCTCTGTAAAGCCTGCGTTCCCAGCCGAAACATAGCGTTGACCTGCCTCAATACAAGAATTGAGGCTGCGCAAAGCTAACGCTTAATTTTAGATGATTGAGCTGTTAAAGAGACACAATCAGGCTATAATCATCAAAAAATCAATATGGACATAAGATGTGAACATGTCCATAGACTACAATTGTGAAAGTCTTTTAAATGTTGGGCTGCTGTGGCAACGTAGCAAGTGTGCCGAAAGCCCCATTTATCAATAATTATTATTCCCGTATAGCCGTATAATATTTATTATTTTAGACATGAATGTCCAAAATTTAATTTCGCCCTTATTTTTTGGTTAACTGGTAAATGCGCAACGCAACATTTAAAAAACTTACACAATTCTAGTTTATGGAAATGTTGACATAATATGGACAAGAAGCCAAAATAAAAATACAGATTTTTAAAATGATTTTAGCCTGATTGTTTCGCTTTTAAGCTGTGGCGTGACAGAAATAGCGTGAGGGAAACGTAAAACGGAAGTGGGTCTAATGTTACATTGATTTTAATTTAGCACTGAATTTCATTCAGAGATGTTGGCGATATTAAAGCTTTCGAGAATGAAACCGTCTTTTTCTTTATTGTGTTTATGTTAATGGTACGCAATTCCGATATAAAAATTATTCAATTTAATCATATTAATGGTTACAGTATTAGCCTAAGCATGTTCAAGTTGATTGCATAATGATTTCCAATTGCTGTGTCTGTGGTCGTCGCATTATTACTAACAGTTAAAGGGCAAATGCAACATGAAAATACTGCACGATCTGTCGATTTTATTAATAAATCAATGACACGAGATGAGACGAGTACATGCTTACATTTATGTATAGGATAAAGTCCGAGGAGCTCTACATTCTTAGCTGTGGAAAAGGCCGAAGCCGAAGGCTTGGCCTTTTCCACAGCTAAGGATGTATAGAGCTCCAAGGGTTTTAACTGACTTAAAACACATTTAAACATAATAAGGATTCCTCATAATCAACAGTTAGGTCACACCTGACTGATTATAGCACCATAGGCCTACCATGATAATTGGCCTGTACTTGACCAACAATAACTCTCCATTCCCGGCTTAGAATGTAGTGGTCGGACAAAGCAAATAATGTAGTGGTGTGTTCTAATTTACTTGATTTTTAATATATCCAATATACTGAGCGCATCATTAGCTAGGAGCCGATACTTTTGCAGAAAAGATAACTGGTTATTAACAGACAAGGTGAACTCATTCCGAAATCGAGGTCATTGATAATGTAGATAAAAGCTTTCAATGCAGTTCTTAATCATAATGAATTAATTGTTTAAAGAAATTGTTTGTGAACTAAATCTATCCGAAGGTTACACAGATTCACATATGATTGCAAAATAAATATATGGTGAATATTTAAAGTAAGTTTTATGTATAATTGTTCATTCTTCTTCTGGATTTTTTTCGCTCGTTTATCCACATAAATGGCCTAAACCCTATTCACTCATTTCTTTTTCATTCTTTTATTCATTCGTTCGTTCGTAGATTCTTTCGTTCGGTCACCCCTACGCTGGCTCATTCATCTACGAAGCATTCCTTATTTACTCATCCATTTTTTTTATCTTTAATTTTTTTATTCATTCATGCATATTCATTTATTTATTTATTCGTCTGTTCGTACAGACTGACTGACTGACTGACTGACTGACTGACTGACTGACTGACTGATTGATTGATTGATTGATTGATTGATTGATTGATTGATTGATTGATTGATTGATTGATTGATTGATTGATTGATTGATTGATTGATTGATTGATTGATTGATTGATTGATTGATTGATTGAGATGGATGATTGGCTGCCGGCTGACTCATTCATTCATTCATTCATTCATTCATTCATTCATTCATTCATTCATTCATTCATTCATTCATTTATTCATTCATTCATTCAATCATTCATTCATTCATTCATTCTGATCTTATCACTCCAATTCTTTCATCTTTGCATTGACCTCCACAGTGATGCGGATCAGCAAAATGTTTGCTTCCAAATCGTTGCTAATTATGTTTTTCTTATAATTATGATACTCAGATGAGTGTCAGATAAATACATGTATTCCCAAGGGACAAATAGATGTCTTGCTCACCACATAACCTTTTGTTCAATCTACGTTATCAGAGATAATTTCATTAACCCTT
Source organism: Flabesymbios commensalis (assembly GCA_964017125.1). Taxonomy (NCBI): domain Eukaryota; kingdom Metazoa; phylum Annelida; class Polychaeta; order Terebellida; family Flabelligeridae; genus Flabesymbios; species Flabesymbios commensalis. The sequence goes on along the minus strand of OZ024906.1, from coordinate 35,751,342 downwards.
TAACCGCCGGTGCCGTCTATATTTGTTTTTTTACATTCTCATTAGCACTTTACGTGTCAGCTTTTTAAATCTGTTAAAGATAAAAACGTGACATTAATCAGCAATATTTGAAAAGAATTGACCACCATTTTGTCAAATCTGAATAATTTTAACACACTTGAAATTGTGGATCGTGTCAGCGAAACACAACTTTAAGTGAGTGAAAATTACAATTGAATGATTTGGCGGTTAAAGGGTTAAAAATATGCATCATATTGATTGAATGTCCCTGATTCAATTATGCTAATAAAGTACGAGACATGATTATCTCAAGTTGTTTTATGATGATTGATTGGATAGAAGAACATTCTAAATCTACAATTCTTTTGTGAAATTACTGGATAATTTGTATGTCGTATCGTAAAGCCAAAATGCTTACTTGAAAAGTCTGTAATTATTGCCTTTTAGCTTTGCACAGAGGTGTAGGTGCAAATATCACATTGGACAGCCAAAACCTATGTTAAGAATCAGTGCACAGAAGTTGTACCGATATTAAAGGTGATCTATCACCCCTTATATAGTATGAATCAATTTGTGACAAATAAATGAAAGTTGCCACAAGATGTGGCACACGTGTTTCCTTATATGGCTATCATGTGACCCTCTGAGAGGGTCACATGATAGCCAATCACCCCATATAGGGACATAATTATTCCTACCATATAAGGGGTGATAGAACACCTTTAATATAGAAATGCACATGCAAGCTGCTGAAGAATTGTGGAACAATTGGGTAACTATTGAGAATGGAGATATCAGTTGATCTTGATCAATTTTATAAATAAGAATAAGATTTGACCTCAATAATGAATCCGCATATATGTACGGGGGCCGGTTGCCGTAGTCTCGAAACAGATGATCTGGATGTTAGTCATATGGTTAAGTTGACCTAGATCCTGGGCATCTGATTGGTCACTCATTAACTGCCAGGTGACGATATTAGCTACCATAAACTAGATCCTGTGATATATATAATGATGATGTCTTCATATAATGCACAGTAACGCAGAGGCTAGGCCATTAGAGTCAATGGTAGACGACGTTTAGCAGTGTGCAAAACGTGGCAGATTATGATGGTTGATTCAGAATTATAGCCTATAGTAAAACAATAAGTCAGATGAACAAATATATGATTTGCTTTATTGAGCAAGAATATTATGACAATAACAAGACGGCGGCGTTCTGACAAAGAACATTCAAAAAATTATCAACAAGAAAATTAACCTAGAAATAAACAGTGTTATGCATCTTCCCCCGTAACGTTCTTGAAGTTAGTTACAGTTTCATTTATTGTATTATCATGATTAGACGGAATCATTCCTTATCTTATTCCTTATATTATTATTAATAAATCGTATGGACATCGAAATTGATATTGTGACATGACACCAAGACGAAAATATAGACACTGTGTGCAATATCAAAATATCTCATAAATATCAAAGTGCGATATCAACTATACAACATGGCGATACAAGATATTATATCACTGATACTTACAGCTGTGTAATGTCAAAATTATTCGTGACATCACAACGTGATATGAAACATATCACTGATATCACAATGTGATATCAAAATATATCTTGGTTATCGCAGTCGCCAATGCTTATTTTATATTGTATTTGTTTGGTCTTCAAAGGCATTATGCCTAAAGATCAGTGCTGGCTATATTTTTTATCACAACATAATAATACAATTGTGGCGGCTACAATTCATTATAACCACAGATGCAGATCTGAAAAAATACCAGTTATAAATTAAAACAAGCCTGGTTAAGCCCTAGTTTCTGACCTTAGACGTCTTTTTTCATGAAAATAATTATTGAAACAGGCAATTGCGTTGCAGTGTCAGTTTTGATTAGCTGGAAAATGTCAGGGATTAGTGCAGAATTTAACAACCAATATCCAACAGGATTGCATAACATGTACAGCATACAGTATACAACTGACATGACTAGAGATTTGAAAACAAGCTTTTCTCAATCTTTTCTCTGGGGTGGACGTATTTTACTGCAATTACAGTACATCTTGATAGAATAAGGCTGATCTTACAGTAATATACCGTACAAAGATAAACAACAGTAAGTTCTTACTTGAACACGAAGCAGCTACCTCTGTTTGCGTTCCGTGTTAACAGCATCCACCCTGCCTGAACAAGGCTTGACTGAATTGATCATAGAGAACATAGTCTTTCTCAGGAAGGGGGAGAATATCAGGCTATTGTACTTCGCTGCAAAGTCTAAAAAACAGTAACTGCTTACTTTTCCAATAGGCCTAAATAAGCAGCTACTCCAATTTGACTTTGTACGGCACTATACCCACTGGGCACACGACGTTGTTGCAACGTTGAATCAACGTCATTGACGTTGATTCAACGTTGCAACAACGTCGTGTGCCCAGTGACCATGTATGTATATCTGCCACCCATATTAGCTGACATAGGAGATATCTTATCACTGTGAGCTGATAAACACTTTAAATAATAGTCATCATACAACAAGTTATAATTTTCATTAAGGCACGACTCCTTAAACATATTAAATATATTACGGTGCACAATCATGTCATGTTATTGTCACCTCTATTAAGATGAGTCAAGTTGATTAAGGTTACAGTTCATCTATACAGTATGTTACATCAGTGACAGCCATCAGCATGATTAGCATACAGATTATAGGATTTATTTGAACGGAATTGCAGTTGTAAAACATATGCACATTAATTATTTCTTTAAAATTGCACACTCACTTTACTGACATGTATGGTGGATGGCGGTAACGGAACATAAATAAAAAACAAACAAATATTTGTTGTGATTAAAAAGTTCAGTACCATTCAGGAATTAAAAAAAAGAGCAGTCCACGGGGGGGGGGGGGACGTTGGCATGAAGTTGTATAAATGTTATACAAATGTTTTGTGCTTACTGGGAGATGATAAGTAAATCCAATAATTCATTTCGGATTATGCCCATTCTCTCGTCAACCGCTTACTTGAAAAGATTGGGAAACCTTTTATATTGGATACACTTTTCGAAGAAAATGCATATTTGTTAGCTAAGACTGTGGGCAAGAAGACGATTTTTAGTCGCCGCAGTTGAACGATTTGACTCACAACTTTATTGTGACTGGCCTCAATTAAGTTACAATAACTACAACTACTATTGTATGTTGTATTTAGACAGAAACTTGTATGTTATTTTTTGTTCACATACAGGCTAAATCGAACCAAGGAAACATACTGGGGATAATGAGATAACATAATTATGTCACCGTCATCCGGACACAGAATGGGCCTAAACACTGACTGTCTGATGCCTACACTGACCTATCAGTGAGTGTCACGGCTGAGGGCGGGGGCCCTAGGGTAGTGGTTAGCACTGCTGCCTTTCACGCTAGAGTTCTGGGTTCGGTTCCCGGTCTCGGCGGTTTGAAAGAAACAAAAATCTTTCTTCCCTATTCACGTGTAAAACTCAGTATTGTGGGGAGCCTCTGTGACCGAGAAGTAGCGTGCTCGGTCTCAGACCGCCAGGGTACGAATTTCGCATCCTGTGTCTGGAGGAGAGTGTCATCTCATTCATCTCACCATCTTCAGGAGGTTCTCCTGACCCAGTTTAGCCTATATGTGCACAAAGGTGGCCTAAAGCCCGACTCATTTCATTTTTTTTGTGTCACGTCTGAAGTTAGTAGAGACACTAGTAAAACGAGTGAATCTAATGCCGAGCTCGCTACCTCTCGGAGGCTCCCCATGATATAGCATATCTACGAGTGGACGTTGGAAACAGTGTTACTCCGAAACCTGAATACTAGTACTTGGGGCCGTATTCTCGTACAAGTTACGATAAATCGTAGGCTTCTGATTGCTCGAGATGGCCATCTCGACCAATCAGAAGCCTACGATTTATCGTAACTTGTTCGAGAATGGGGCCCTGGAGCGGGGAGAGCATTCTGGCGTGACAGACGGTAGCACTGACCACTACACCTGGGCAAATACCTCCAGTGTGAGGGAGGAAAGTAATTAAAAGTAAAATAGCCTGGAATACATGCTATCTATTTTGTAGCTCATTATTACATTTCAACAGGTACCAATTGCCAGCGAGCATCAGACGCCAAACCAATATTGTTTAAACCCTTTAACCGCATGTGCCGCATATATTCGGGTTTTCATTTTTTTATGAGCACATTAAGTACCACCTTTTAAACACGTTAAAGCTTAAATGTGACATTAATCACCAAGATTTGAAAAGAGTTGACCTCCATTTTGTCAAATCTGAATAATTTTCAGTCACTTGAAGTTGTGGATCGCGTCAGCGAGACACAACTTCAAGTGGGTGAAAATTCAAATTGAATAATTTGGCGGTTAAAGGGTTAATGTTGGACTCGCTGACTAAACATTAAAACAACATCGTCTCAACCTATCCTGTTAACTTCAGATGGAAACACTGGTTGTCTTGGCGCTAGTCACGTGGTTGCTGGGTCGACCTTCACCTTCGTCGCCTCCGTCCTCCGACCCCTCCGACCTTGACTTATGTAATAATCCACCCTGTGGTCCACACTTGCACTCGTGTAAGGGGCTCCTAAGTGAGCCCTTCTTATCACCGTGGTAACACAATATCCTTGTGAGAAATAACTCTATAGCTTCGAATAACGTCAGCACGCTGATTCCCAGAAAGATGGCGAACACGATCCCCACGTCACCTGGCAACAGAATGTAAAGTGAATAAATAAAGCTACGTAAATTTAGCCCGCTGCCGCTTCTGTGATAGGAAGCATAATTATGTTGTGCCAAGCCAAATGCAGTTAGGCCTACTGTATTTTGGTTTGGCGCGGCAGAATATTATCATGATTATTGTGAAATATTACACAGGTCTGCATTAACCCTTTCAGCTGTTTCGTCGCATTTATGCACTACATGGTATACATGTATTTTGAATTGAATTAATACACTTAAAATAGTATATAAATCTTTAGTCAGAATAGTGAGCACAAATGTGACCTGCTTTTCAAACCTAAAAAGCACTAACTACTTACTATATCTGTATATCTTACATCAAAACTAAGCAGTTATTGCTGTCTGGCTTTGCGCGGCAGTGCAGGAATGAACTGCATACTTTTTCAGTAAGCAGCTACATGTACTGCTGTTTGTCTTTGCAGTCAGTATAGGCCTACAGTAACTAGTACTACACAAATATTTCAAATGTCTAAGCTCACGTAGTAGTTCCGTCAATGTGTAGCCATCCACTGTCTGTACCTGGCTGGAATTACCTATGTCAAGCTTCACATGCAAACTCAGCAAGTTCTCTCTGAAAACAATGAAGAATAAGGCGTTAAATAGTTGTAATATCAACCCACCTTAATCTGTGTTTCGCCGCAACATCAGGTGTATAATAATTACTCATGGACGTGGGAGACTGTGTGCGATTTCGGATTACGTCTTCTCCTTAGTTCGGTGGCTGAACCTTTTTTTCAGAAAAATACACTCCTCAAGTCAATTTGAAAAATGATATATAACATCTGAGCAAATTCACTTAGACATTTGGCATGTAAATGTTGCCTAAATCTTATTATCGTACGCTTCCGTTACTCGCAATTTTCAAGTTTAGATTTTTAAATCGAGATAGGTGTTACGCTCCGGGGTTAATGTCGCCACATTGACATAATTGAGCGTTGTCCTACATTTGTATTTTACGTTTGTACCCTTAAACAACCAGGGTTTGTATTGTAGTAAAGCTATTCTTCGGCACATATCCATACCCCTTTACGTTGTTGTCAATTGACGACTCTATAAGTATGCATCTTAAAGCCCGAATGAAAATATCTACTACATTCGGGCGCGATTTGAAATGTTATTTAGAATGATTTTGAAGGATTTTTGCGCATGTTTGCACATTACCTGACTATACCAAACATGTTTAATTATGTGGCATTCAGACTCACTCGGCCTGTGCTGTGAATGTGATATTATAATCACACCTGATAGAAATCATAACTATATACAGGTTTTCTATTCGGTGCATTCAATCTTCCAAGGATCATTTAAAGTGTTAACGTTAAGTTTATATTTTGGTTTGTTTTAATTTACATTCATCCCGTCCCGCTGTTTAATCATAGCATGCTATCGTGTATGTTCATGTGCAATGATTTACCGATATTTAACTAATTTAATGAATATTGTGAATCATAGGTCTAGATCTACACGAAAAATCTAATTAAAAAAATGACATCCGCGGTCTACATTTACTAAGGATCCGTGCATGCTAAATCAGTAGCAAAAAGAAAATCTGCCAAAAAAAGATAATTGCATTAATTTCGTTGGAGAAATTTTACATTACAAAAACTAAGCGAATCTCGTGTTTTGAATTATTAGCTTGCTTTTTCCACCGCGACAGGGGATTTGTTTACAGTTATTCTGTAATTGAACTAAATGGTAATTACATCCTCGATTAATTATTGCAGGGTGGGCAATATACAATCTAACAAGCCAGTCTCTTCCAGTGGGCACTATAGCACTAGTCCTTTCCCAATATAAACACATGACGTTGGCGAAATTTTAGCTACGGAGGATATGTGGCACAATAAATTTTAAATAAATCTATAACTCAGCGGGGTTGCAGATTGTCAAAAAATTCTGAGGATTTTCACATTTTTCTAATTTTACATCTACCCCCCCCCCCCCCTCTTATATTGGAAAGCTGCGGATTAACATCTATAATCAAGGCATTGTATTGTATGCATGAAGGACGTGTAGAGCTTTATTTTGACCATAAGTGACTTTTTGTCAGAAGGGTCATTTAAGCTCTGTAAGGGGAACTTGCCTAAAACTCTGTCAAAAACGCCCACCACTTTCTCAGCAGTGTTTGTTCAATTTGAGACCAAACATTTACAAATCTTGATGTTTAACCCTTTCAGGCCTGAATTTACCATTGTCATCTTCATCCACTACAAGCTGCGAATTGCTGTCGCAATTCTCAACTTGTAGTGGATGAAGATGATTTGATGTGGTTTAAAAATTGAAGAAAATTGCTATGAATTGGTAAACCAGTTTCATGGAAAGTATCATTATAAAACCCTTAGCTGTTGGAAAATTAAGTGTGTTTTCAGGGATGTGAAATGATGCATTAATGCATCGTGAGGGCTAAAAGGGTTAAACGCGCATTTCATTCCCAATATCAGTGATTTGATCGACGACTAAAACAGGTTAGAAACGACAATAGTCGTGATCAGCAGGCAAAAGGTTAAAAGCTAGAAAGTCATTGGTCTGCAATATGTAAATTTGGGACCTTTCTTTTACAACTGTCGGGCCTTAGTAGTGATAAATGGTCAGAAGCAGGCCGTACATGTCTGGACATGTACGCCCAGTCATTTGAGCCTGTTTCACAAATTTGTATTCAGTCTACCTGGTTGACAGGGGCACGCCATTATTACATAATAAAACACTGAGAAACTAAATTATTGTTACCTGGAGAAGGAAGAGTCTATCTGAGATCTGCGTCTGAAGTCTCGTAGAGTCTCGGTGACCTCCGCGGAAATGACCTGCAGTTTTCTGGCAGAGCTGATGAGTTCCGGTGTGATGTACGTCTCGTCCTGAAGTACTGTGATCATATTGTGCACGTCGTCTGCTTTGGAGCGCGGGGTGAACATGGCCGCGTCTGAGTTGAGCAATGTGAAGTACGTCCTGGGCGGAATGGCCGCCATGTCAGCCTGAGTGAGATCAAGCATCTTGGCGTGAAGGAAAATACCCGTAAAATACGTGGTCTTCATGGGATTTCTTACCATATCTGTGACGTCATTATTCAGGCGGATGTAGAAGTTTCTAAGGGTGCGATCACCCAGCATTTGAAGCCAAACTCGCTGTATGGCGCTGTCTTCCCTGGCCCAGCTCTCGTTTAGCAGCACGCTATTGGACGAGAGCTGCCACGTGACTTGTTGCAAGTAAAGAAGCGCCATCTGAAGCTCGTCAGACAAACCAGACTTGACAAGGTCGGCCATTTTGTTCGGGTCGTCTGCTGTGAGGTAGTCCTGTGCCAGCTGGCGGAAGGCCACTATTCGCATCTGAATCAGTTTGCTCTCTGGTCCAAGTAGATCAGCCACCTGCATCAGTGACTTCTGACATAACGCATGCGCAGTATGCATGCTGTGATTAGCTTTTTTAAAGTTTAGCAGCTCATGCTCCACAGCTTCTGGGACTTTAGCCACAATCTTATCCCGGAACATATTCAGATAAAAACTCAATCTCTGGCTGTTGTATGAGAAGAAGGTTTGAGCTTCATTGTGAGCTGTATTGTTCAGATATGACCTTTGATAGACGTCCTTGAGCATGTCTTGTAGCACGATGATCTTCTGTATATAACCCGCCAGTATCTGAGTTAGGCCATTGTAGAACTCCTTATGTGCCTCTGTATTGTCCACAAGTAGGTCCAACGGGATGAGGACATCGTCATAGCGACGACCTGGGGTCACCAGATGGTTGGATAGGGGATCACCATTCAGAAAGGCATAGTACACTTTAGTGAAGTTATCCACAGCTTGTATGGCTAAATCCATATTAGAGGCTAATTGATTGTACAGTGTGAAGTACACCACTTTTCTGACTGTACTCTCACTGGCTGATGTGTACAATAACCTGTTGACTGTACGATCAAACTGTACCATGGTGTCTGTAAACTCACCCAGTAACCTGTTCATCAGCCTTTGCTCCACGACTCGCCAGCCATCGATGAAACCGTTCTCCACCATTTTTTTCACTCCCATGAGTCCCAGTTTCACGTGCGCGGACACACGCATGCGCATCTCGCGCAAATACTCCTCCGATTTGTCCATAGCGTCCAGCAGCCTCGTTCTCAGATCGGAAAGCCCTTCGTTGACGTCATCAAGCGTGCTAGAGAACGCAGATATCAGTGACGTCATATGCTGATAACGCGAGATAGACTTTAGGTCTCGTAGTGCTGTGGTGACGTGGTAACGTGTCATCGTGGAGGTCATGGAAGACTCGTCTACCAAGGATTCTATGTTGATGGTGGGTAGGGAGGAGAATGTACTGACCAGCTTGGTGCTTGTCAGGTGTGAACAGACAGGTCTGCAGCGGCAAGTGGTGTAAGAGAAGGCGTCTGTAAAAGTAACAGAAACCATGTGAAATGTAACATGTGTAATGCAATAATATATCGTCCCCTGGAGACTAAAAGCTTCTAAGTGCAACCCTGTAAGGTGACACACCTCTTTACTTTACAAGTCAGGGATGAATCTATTCTAAGCACACAATATATAGTTTTAGTATTAGCCCGGCATTTAGCATGTTTAGAAGTGAAGCGTATTTTTTCAGGCAGCTTTGCGGACTGCTATTTTCCAATATTTTGTTTGGATGTATTTGTGAAGTTTTCCCAATAGTTTAAAACTATTTAAGACTGTGTTTTTTTATCTTCACATACCATTATGTAAATAGAATTGTATGTTTTGTGCACAAATGTTTACAGCATATAACATTACTGATTGCTGTGGCGACAAATACGATTCACCCAAACACTACTTTCTAGAGTGCCCACAATATGAAAATATTAGTTTAACCAGTTCTGCTACTTGGGGACACTTTTACTCCCAGATGCGTTTCGAAGTATGAAAAAAAATAATTGAGATGATGATCCAGAAGACAGAGCCACAAATTAAAAAAATATGTTCAGTTATTCATATAATAACTCTTCCTTTACCAATTTCGCATTTAATTATGCGAAAACTACCTTACTTTACCAAATTCGCATTTATGCGAAATCCACATCTGTACATGGATAAATTGCAATGGAGATATTTCATCACATGTTAGGTTGAAAATCACAAACCAGAATGATCAGTGACATGGACGCAATGTTCTCTTGCATTTTTAATTTGCGCGATGTGCGCATGTGCATAGTTATAACCTGTATTGTGCCCAGGGGCTACCTCAGGGGATCCTCCTTGAAAAAAAAGTCAGTTTCTGGGGGTAGTTTTATCAGCGGGAAGTAGTAAAGATCGGCAGATTTGCCAGATACATGACATTCAAAAATGTAACCGTTGTGCTGCTGGAGCCGTATATATCCGGTTTAGAGTAAGTTTCAGAGGAAATAAAATGACACTGAAATCCATAAAATAGTTTGTGATAGATGCCCAGTTAATCAAAATGTGAATTTCACACATGTTTATTTTTCATACATAGTCATATTTTTCGTCATTTGAAGCTGGAAATTGCGTGAGCAATTACAGCTTCTAAAGACGAAAAATACAATTGAAACAATTCAGCAGCACAAGGTTTAATAATTTATGCAAACTGGTCCCTACATCATTACATTTTCATCTCTCATTATTCATACACAAGAGATCAACTTCGTGACAAAAACCTGTTTTTAGTCCTTATTAAAAACATATGTTTATATCATACAAAACAGGCATATAACATTTACTTGACTTGTGCAGGTCACATCAAATAAAGGAAGACAAATCAACAAGCCCACCCCACCCCCCTGCGTCTGCGTCATACAAAATATAAAAGTATTTATGACAGTAAACTATATTATTATGGGCAAACGGGAAAAGGCGGGGGCCCTAGGGTAGTGGTTAGCACCGCTGCCTTTCGCGCTAGAGTTCGGGGTTCGTTTCCCGGTCTCGGCGGTTTGAAAGAAAATGTATTGTGTATTGTGGGAAGCCTCCGTGACCGAGAGGTAGCGTGCTCGGCCTCAGACCGCCAGGGTTTGAATTTCGAGCTCTGTGACTGGAGGACAGTGTCATCTCACTCATCTCGATCACCATCCTCAGGAGGTTGTCCTGGCCCAATTTAGCCTGTATGTGCACAAAAGTGGCCTAAAGCCCGATTCATATCATTTTTGCAAATGGGAAACTGTAGTGACTTTCTCCACTTACCCATGAAAGTTTCCACGCATTTCACCTGCTGATACATGCTGCAATATTTACCATGCCCTGAAAAATGTCACCATTATTTGTATGCATTTCAACATGTACTGTAATCAGGTTATGTCAAATATAATAAAAAATATTGTGAATATTTATAAGTACTGTCGAACAAAGGCAAACAACAGTAGATGTTTACTTTTAAATCAAACGGTTACTGTTGTTCTGTATTTCTGCCTGTACTGTTCGGGGGTGCTGTAACTACTACACCCCAACCCGCCATTTGTGGTACCGTACATGACAACCTATATTATTATCTAGTTAATATTGTCATTCCCGTTTTTTACCTCACATAAAAAGTCCCGTATTACGTCACTAATTATACGTACCGTGATGTATGATTCTGTACGCTCGTCTACCGTCGGGCATCCAGAATGCACGACACCCACACGCTTCCTGTACAGCTCGTCCTGCGCACTTGGACTCACACTGACCAGCGGATATGACGTTATCTTCACAAGTCTCCTGATTGGCTGTGGCTAGGTGAATCTGTCCTTGACAATCAGAGTTACAGTAGTAAATGATGTAACATAATAGATTCAATGCAATATAATTAAAGGTTAATTATTGGCTAATGTTATTTATTTTTTTAGTTTGTTTTAACCCTCTAAGTACTCTATACCAGAAAAGCGAAAGATACAATGTATTTCCGCCTGTATTCAGGTGGGTTTCATCATTTTTATGAAATTATTTTGATATACCGAATGACATGCATATTACATGCGCTATGGCTAGTTGAAAATGAATGGTTAACCGTCAATGTTCTGAACGTAGGGCAAACTGGATCAAATTTAATTAACAAATACAAATTATAAGGGTAATCATGGCAATAAGGCACTAATCTACATAATACAAAGACATTGTAGGTTCGGGGCCATTGTAACGATTTAAACATTTTGTGTTCTAATGTATTGCTCTTAGGCCACCTTGTTATTTCTCTCTTTTAGATGAGAAAAGATTCAAAATCTAACGAAAGAGGGCGCACATTTAAGGAAAACAAACTTTGGACCCATTTATGGAAAAGTTACTGAGGGCGGCAAAATAAAAAAATATTTACCCATTTTTTAAAAAGTTAATGCGGGTGATGAAAAAATAAAAACATTTCAAATGTCATTTAATTTTGAAAAATTTGCATAGGCATAAAAATCATGTTTTTTTGGTAATGCGCGGCCTTAATATAATGGGTAGCGCCACCATGCGACTGGCACATGAACAGCGACGTGCACGAGTAATGGCATGCTTCACCAAGGCATCGGGAAATCGAGAAAAACTTCAATATGCCTACATAACATGTGCATTGCAATATTCTCCCGGTGTTTCGTCGCCAAGAACCATCGGCGTTATTTCGCCGAAACAGCGCCGACCAGCGCGCAATAGTCGGCGAGCTTTCGGTGAGGTACACCAAGGTGAAAAATGTTGCAGACACATCGGCGATGTTCCCCAAATGCTCGTGTAAAAATCGGCATTGTATATTCGATGTGATAATATCGCCGATGGTTTGCGATGTTTGCGAACTGTTCTGCGAAGCAATGGCTGTACCATGGCGATGCTTCGCTGAGCGTTAGAAATGTTACGGATTTCATGTCATTATTGTCATTACGGATTTGTCGCCAAGGATCAGGGGCATATTGCATCAGTGGGTCGTACGAGGTACAGCGGCTGTTTCGGTGCCTCGATTTTGCACGTCTGTGGTAGTGTGAAAATTTGGGTTGCACCATGTTAGACGTAGGCCTAAGTTCAACGTCTGAACGCCCCAAAACCAACGTCATCTCCCGAGGTGATTGAGCAAGCGAAAGTTAGGACGTAGGTGAGCTCATGCTAGCATTATCACATGCAGTACAGTTACTTGGGCATATTTCTTCCCGGTTTACCAGTAATAATTAAAATTATTTATCAACAAGGACGGTTACAATGATATTATTTTATATAATTATTACAAAATAATCATGGGTTTTATTGACATTTATATATCTTAGCACATGTAACATGCTCTTATGTCAGATTGTTAACACCCTACCCCAATAAAATATATTTGAGGTAAATGACATCATAAGATCCAATAAAAGTTGGGGATCTCAGTTATAGGGTTTGACTACCATTCGCGGCAAGTAAAGTAAAGAAAATGTATATGTTGCTCCACATTGCCATTTAGAGATTGTATATCTTAAGTCGCCGTCACAAGTAGCGCAAGATTTTTATCGATTTTTCCCAAATCAATTTTTGCAAGGACTATTTTCGAGTCCCCCGCCGAACACCGTGGAAATATCATTAAAAGTATTAATTGTTAGACCATTTCATATGTAGTAAATTGCAAATTACAATGTCCCTCTATAAACACTGATAAATCCATTAAATTGGTTAAACTTAAAGGTCGTTGTAAGTAGTTATTTGGTCTAACCTTTAAAATACTCGCTACAATTTTACGAAACTTGCAGGGTAGCTAGGGGAGGTTAGAAAATAGTAATTGTAAAATTTCCTGAAAATTAGTTGAAAATTGATTGGAAATTTGGCGGAAAAGATGCGCTACAAGTTAATTTGACGGCGACTATTGTGCTCTGCAAAGCCAAAATGGACTATCAAGTTAGTAGCGACATCGTCGCGATATTGCCTTACTGTGTCCAAAGTGAGGTTAGACCCCAATTCATTAAACATAATTAAAGGGTTAAAATTAGTTTTTGGGGGGCTAAGGATGTCCAAGCAAAGAATAATAACACTGGTGACTAAAAACTCGCACATCTCCATATTGCTGGGAATGTGTTCGCAAGATTTGAATGATTGCGCAATTTTAATTTTAATGTTTGCCTACTAGTTTTACAACCACAAAAAAGCGCGACGAACGCGTAACTGACATGTGAAACGTGACAGATCCCGATGTGACCCTACTACTATACGTTGTTTTGATTGTACGAAAAAGCTTAGTATAGCCCGCACTGAAAGGCTCAATAATTATTAGAAATAACGAGGTCAAGCTCATATACCTATTAATACAATTATGGTCGATGAATATATTTGTGGATGATCTGTTTATTGTTATATTGTGGTGTCCGATTTCTTTTTTTTTCTGTATAATCCAAATCCCGACATTTTTTGCTCATCACTGCTGCATGTGCATAAAGGTGGCCTAAAACCCCGTTCATTCATTCATTCATTCATTCATTCATTCATTCATTCATTCATTCATTCATTCATTCATTCATTCATTCATTCATTCATTCATTCAATTTAAAATAATTGAATAATTCGAGAATAATTTGGCAAATTCTTTGAAAATTTTAAATAGAGAATATTTCTGTTTCTGAATAGTCGGGGTATCTAGGACTCATTTCCCAGCAAACATGAGACTTTGAGCCAATGTTCTTTTATTGCTGGCTCACCGCCTACAATGCTGATCCAACATTAACACAACATTGGTTAAAAATAATTACAGCGTGCGCTGCAATACACACATCTATTTTTAATTGCAAAATTAATTTTTAAGTGCGCTTGCATCCAAATCTTTATTATGTTATGGTCCCACGAGAGACAAAATGACTGGTCATGTACTGGCGATGAAAAGGACGTGTGGCGATCAGTGCCGATATCTATCGAACGTGTGGTCCCACGAGAAAACACACACGCGATGCGTTGTAGTGACGAACCTTCGAGGGATATTCGGAGAAGCAAAGCTGAAATTTCGCCGAATATTTGATGATGCATAGGGGAAGATTCGGGTATTATTCTGAGCTACATCGGCTAATAGATACCGATGTATTTTGAGAATCGGCGATGGTATGTGATCATTCGGCGTGCGACAGACGAATATAGGGGAGGCGACTGGGTGTTATGGTGATGGCATGGCGATTGCGTGGTGATATCTTGACGAAGTCATGGCGATGGTATATTGCCTTGTGGAGAGCATATAAAAGATGGATAGATTCACGTGGAACCACATACCTTGTGGCTGCCGAATGAGATCATGGATGAAGAAGAGATCACATTTGTTCTGTTGGCGTATTACTGGGTGAAAAATAGAACAGCGAAAGCATCGCCATAGCATCGCCGATGCTTCGCAGAGCATTCTGTCATATCACGCCAGAGCTCGAGAGTTTGTCGTCCACTTTCGGCATTCGGATTTCAAAGAAACACAATACCTTTTACTTTACCCACCCACTCGTAAAGTTTTAATTTTGTGGGTCAGGGTCAAATTTCGAGGGGTCGGGGTATCAACGTAATCTGATTCAGCTTCAAATTTGTGACCAAATAAAAATATTAAAAACATGTGTTTGATTTTTCTGGCACAGGCCTAATTACCTGATTTACTCGGGGAGTTTAAATCCATTCTTACCGTGTCAGGGTCCGTCCTCACCACGGCCTTCACCCCGACCGGCAGCAGCGCCTCCTGGTGAATGGGTAACGCCCCCTTCTGGTGCACACTGACACTGACCCCGCGCCCTCTGCTGCTGGGGGCGTGCTCCTCGAAACATTCCAGATTCAGTAACACGTCTAAAGTCTCTGTAAGTGTTCAGAAGACATTTGTATAACATTTATACAATGTTGGACCAGTGTCGAAGACGTTGAGCCGACGTTGTATAAATGTTCTACAAATGTTTTGTGTTTGCTAGGTTAGGAGTGATACTAAAGAAACATATGTAAAGGGTGCTATTTAAATGTTAATACAATATATTTTAAATGATCTGATAGGGCGATAAATCAGAATTTGCGACACTATAATAAAGCGCTCGCTCAAAAAATTTCAGTAGATATTAACTTTTATTCCTAAAATTATAGAATTAAATATGGTTAATATTTAATATCAATAATAAATATATCTGTCGCGGAAGGTTAAAACTTCTGTTTGCAAAATTATAAAAATGTATCAGTAGAAATGACAACACAAATATTGTTATAAATCCGACCATAAATTTTATAACATGAAAAATTCTAGGTGAAATCGAAATCGTGACTAATGTTTAACAAAGGACTAACACAAGCAGCTATATTAAGGTATAGCATAATATTAGGCTATAAATGATAGGTGTAATTAAATTATGAGGGTAATGAATAAAATTGTCGTTGAAATAGACTCTAATTGATCGCGAGTGGCATAATAAATTAACTGGCAACATTTATTGTATTGAACACAATCGTTGAGTTAATGAACATTTCAAGTGGTTGTCATATGGGTGAAGGAAAATAATATGGCCAGTAGCAACAATTAACATTCAGGCCTACCAATTAAATTGAAAACAATTATTATATTGTAGGTTCGCAACATGGACACCTGGAAATTAATACTGTGATAACTGACCTGTCTTCCGAGCCATGGGGACTATTGAATAGCAGACGCCATTTTGTGTGAGAGTCAGAGAGAAATTAGTAAGTCCGCACTTGTGGTGATCTGTGTGACAGCTGTGAATATACCAAAACAACAATAATTGAATGTTAACACACACTTGAGCTACTATGATTATATTTGTCATTTTCTCCTAGTTTGAAATGCAAAGAATGTGTGTAGTGAGAGCAAACCATTATCAGAATCTGGCGTCTGTAGACGTCAGATTTTGATTTTCACGCACAGACACTGTCCCCGTACTAAAAGATTTAAAATATTTCGAATGGTCGTAGACCCACAACATAGGTATTTAAATGAATCACAAAGAGCTAACTGAGACATTTATGATGATTTCAAATTGAAAAAAACTTTGGTCTCCATGGTTTATAAACAATTAAAAGCGCTATGAGAGTTGAAACATCCTCTCCCATTTAATAAGAATGAGTTTATAAACTACGGTCGTGATTGGCAAACCGATGACTGCTCACTTCAAAAGTAAGCAGTTGGTATAAACATATTTATTTAAAGAGGATCGCATAATATATACAACAAGAGTCCTTAAGTCCCATATCATCCCCCGCCATTAATTAGGTTAGTGTTTTTGCGGTCACAAATATTTAAAACGTCGACTTGTTGCGGCCATTTTAAATTTCAGTAAAATCACCTGCACATTATTTCTGACTTCAATTTTTGGGTTTTTGCGCCCACAAAAAATGATGAAGTTCATGCATGGCGGTTATTTTGAATTTCCGTAAAACCCTGAAAAAATCACATGCACATCTCCATATCGTGGGGAATGTAATTGTAAAATTTGAATAATTTACGACTTCAACTTTTTGCGACTACAAAAAAATTGAAATTGATCCGTGGCGGCCATTTTGAATTTCAGCAAAATCTTAAAAAATCACCTGTACATCGCCATATTGTGGGGAATGTGATTTCAAAAATTTGAATAATTTCTGACGTTAAGTTTTTGACTTCTGGCGAACTGATTTTTTTAATTTTTGCGCCCACCAAAAAATTGAAGTTGATCCGTGACGGCCATTTTGAATTTTAGTAAAACCGTGAAAAAGGCACCTGAACATCTCCATATGGTGAGGAATGTGATAGTGAAATTTGAATAATTTCTGACTTTAAGTTTTAGAGTTTTTGCGCCCACAAAATTTTTTGGAGTTGGCCATTTTGATTTTTACTAGAATCTTAAAAAAATCACTCGCACATCCCCATGTTGCTAGGAAGGTCATGTTGAAATTTCAAAAAAAATTGACCAGTAGTTTTTGAGTTTTTGCGCCTACAAGAAAACGTGACGCCGGTCGCTGGACGCCGAACAGAATCCTGGCGGGACTAAAATTCCCCTTCCCCTACGGGCGGGGGATAAAAAACTAATCGAATGGTTTCCTCGTGCAAAGCAATAAAATACAATTGAACAAACATTATAGTTGTTATCACCTGAGTAGCATGTTGTTGATGTGATGGGCTGAGGTCATTATGACATCTCTGGATGACACGTTGAAGGTGTCTTCTGAGGATGGTGATGACGAAGATGAGTCAGGCGATGAGTCCGTGTAGAGCGAGTCTAACGGGGTGAGCCAGCCACGACCGACAAGCTCTGTCACCCTGTCATGCAGTCAAAACACATTAGTTATGTTCCGCAAAATATTTTTAAAAGTAAGCTTTTGGATGTGTGCGCCAGACGTTGTATACGACATACCGGGTATACCATGTATAGCCAGTTCATCTTCACCACAGGAAGTCTTGACCCCGACCGTCGTAAAGACTTGCTGTGTAGGGAGATTGTTTAGCCTCGCAGGTGTGATGGGGATGAGAAAACAAGCAAAGTACAATAGTTTAAAAGCTAGGTTTTTATAACATGTATAATTCTACTGTTATGCCTGATGACAATGTTTATGAAAGCCGTCCTGTTGAAGGGTCATATCCCAGCAAACATGAGACGCTGGACCAACGTTGGTTTAATGTTGGCCCACCATCTTCGACGGTGGACAACAGTAAGCCAACAGTGGGATGCGCACTCCAATAAGAGGCAGATAAGAGATATAAGATATTAGCCCAGAGGAGACAAAATGTAAATCTACAATGCGGGATCCTCATATAACAATCCTACTTCAAATCGGTGTGATAATACACTTGTAACGCAATATATTGAGTGGAGAATGTGTTGCGGCACCGGATTCCATTCGATATTTTTTTCGTTGGCAATGTTCCAAACCAGTGAACGAGGGAAAACGATGTTACGTGATTGCAGATTTTGCGCTGGTGGACACAATTTCAGGAGTTATCTTCATTTTCACTTTTTTCTGTGTCTTTGTTTATTGTCCCCGAGACTAATCGAGCTAGATTGTGATCAATGAGACAGAGTGGTGATGCAGTGCAAAGTCAAAGAGCAGCAACTGCTTATTTTCCAAGTAAGCGGTTACTGTTGTTTGCCTTTGCAGGGATAGATCACTGGGATTTTTGTGCAAGGCAAAGATAAACAATAGTAACTGCTTAATTAAAAAGGGAGCAGTTACTGCTGTTTGCTTTTCAAGTAAACAGTTACTGCTCTTTGTTTTTGCATGGCAGATCCCTGGGATTTGTATAAAGTACAAAGACAAACAGCTGTAACTGCTCACTTTTCAAGTAAGCAGTTACAGCTGTTTGTCTTTGCAGAGCGCCGGGATTTGCAGAGGCGCCTGTGATAAGAGCAGACAGGCGTCAAGACGTCTACACAACACCAGATAATGGAGGTGACAGTGTTGTCAGATAAGAGGACAGCGAGACGAGATGCGCTCATTTCAATAGCTCTTTTTCTGTTTCAAATTCTGGTCCAGCGACGATGGGAGACAACTGGATCAGTTGACACGTCTGTTTAACGAGCGACCAGACGAGCAAGTAGGACTAGTGGATTGATCAACGAAATTTAGAACAATCCAGCCAATGCCCATATACAAAGAAACAGACAAGCATACAGAGTTTTGGTTAGACCCCTTGACGAAAAGAAGCTGGGCATAGAGTTAGTATCTTTTCTAACTCTATGAGCTAGGTAAACAAGCAAACAAGCCAGCAAATAAAAGTAAAAGAAAGTTCAATCAATCAATCAATTAATCAATCAATCAATCAATCAATCAATCAATCAATCAATCAATCAATCAATCAATTATTCAATCAATCAATCAATCAATCAATCAATCAATCAATCAATCAATCAATCAATCAATCAATCAATAAGTCAATCAATCAATCAATCAATCAATCAATCAATCAATCAATCAATCAATCAATCAATCAATCAATCAATCAATCAATCAATCAATCAATCAATCTATCAATCAATCAATCAATCAATCAATCAATCAATCAATCAATCAAGCAATCAAGCAATCAAATAATTAAATCAATCAATCAATCAATCAATCAATTAATCGAGCAAGCAATCAATTAACCAATCAATCAATCAATCAATCAAAAATCAATCAATCAGCTAATCAATCAGCTAATCAATCAATCAATCAATCAATCAATCAATCAATCAATCAATCAATCAATCAATCAATCGATAAATCAATCAATCAATCAAACAATCAATCAATCAATCAATCAATCAATCAATCAATCAAGCAAGCAATCAAGCAGGCAATCAAGCAATCAAATAATTCAATCAATCAATCAATCAATCAATCAATCAATCAATCAATCAATCAATCAATCAATCAATCAATCAATCAATCAATCAATCAATCAATCAATCAATCAATCAATCAATCAATCAATCAATCAATCAATCAATCAATCAATTAATCAATTAATTAATGCAGAGCTTGCTAACCCAAACAAACAAACATAATTATATTGATAAAATAATTGCTTACAGTCCAATACTTACTTGTGCTTATTAAGGTTACATATGGTGACGGCTGTTTCTGTATGTGGCGCTGCTGTCAGTAGAGGTAGTGTATGTAAGAGGGTGGGGTGTGACAAGTACAGCTGTACCTGGGTGTACACGTTAAAACAGCATACACTCAGCACCAATATCAGCAACAGTATCCATAGTAACCTGTAAACATATAATCATAATCTAGTAAAGCATCTAATATTGCAAATAATAACAAACCTTTTCCAGCCCCCCCCCCCCCCCCTTCTGATGCATGATTGTAGGCTAGTACAAACAAAGCGCGGTCTACAAGCACTATGATGTAGCTGGAAATGCGAATACAACAGCGTTTTCTATGGTTGTAATGAACCATATTTTGTTTGCACACTTGTAATCAAGCATGCTAACCTGGTACAACGTGATGATGTAGGCAGTTCCCCCAGAGTGAGGCCTTTCCATTGATTGACCTTCGGTTTGGCTGTTTTCAATATTAATACACTGCTGCCGGGGACTCACATGTTCCACAGAATATCCTTTTCTAGTTGTGTATATTATTAAAACATTTTCTATGGTCAATATGATTGGTTCTATCAGCCACCTCTAATTTATTCATAGTGGCCAAATGTTGCCATATTTCAAAAAAGTACCCCATTCATAATGTTCATGCATCATGTGCATAGAATTTGTTGTATTATTTACACTCAATTACTGATTTTATTTCCTTCTTTTTCGCTGTTGTACAACGTTTTGTCATGTGCTTTGGAGGTGTGCACATGGATAGAGCTACTACCATAGTTCTAATTCTCTGCTACTTCTTATGCAGGTCTAGATGGTACGGTACGGTAGGTACATTGTACAAAATGACATGCTATTTAGGTTGAGACATCAGCTTCAATTAACACTTACATCCAAAGATGAGTGCACAACTAGTTTTGTATAGTGGCCCCGGAGCTACAGGGATGAGAGTGGCAGACAGAGAGGGATATAAGTATAGAGCCAGAGAAGGACCATCTTCCCCCGCAAGGTTCGCTAGACTGACGGTCTCGCTGTGTCAAGACTTGCTGCCTGGAAGATGTGTTTACTGTGCAAAATGAATAGGCATGTCATCATTTAAGAATCACATAAAGATAAATTTCACTCTAAATCATTACGAATATCTAGAGCTCCCACCGAATCCACACCATTTATCCATAATCTGGCTATGCGGCCCTGATATCTTAAAAATACTACATTTATGACTGAGAACCCCAAAGCACTGTACCGGGGAGTGTGTTACGCAGCGGGGCTCATTCTCATAGTGTTCTAGAGATATCTGGACTGCATAGCCTTCGCGTACAGGGTGTGGAATATTCAAAGTAAAAAAAACTGCATGAAGTTTTGATAAATGTTTTTTTTTCAGATTTACTCCTTGGTCTGTCTATCTACAAGAATCCGGTTATTTTTACATTACCGTTATAAACGTCATGCTATAACCTGTGTCATGAAAATATACCCACAATATTCCATTGAGATTGCATATGTTCATGATGACCACCAGGTCCAAAACACCACATCCATATATTGATACCAGACAGCGCATGCTTGCCTAACCCAGCAAACACAAAACATTTGCATCACATTTGCACAACGTCGGCCTCGACGTTGGTCCAGCATTGTACAAATGTTATACAATGTTTTGTGTTTCACGACAGTAGTCGTTTTGATCCGTTATATTAGCCAATTAAATTACAGTTACTTGACATGAAATGTTTGGCCTCAAATTAAACACAGTATGAGTAATTTTCAACCACTTGAAGTTATGGATCGCGGTAGCGAGACACAGCCTCAAGTGGTTGAAAATTTAAATAAATTTACTTGGCGTGATAATGGTTAATCATTGCCATTCCAAAAACTGTGCTCCGAATCCTACTTACGCATCCAGTAGATTGTGCAAAGAATTAAGGCATCGTTGTTTAATTATGAATTTGTATATTACCTGATAATAACAGATTTACATCTCAGTATAAAACTGTAACTTTACACTGAGCATATGATATTGCCTGTAATTGAATTTGTTAATATCAGTATGCTATTTAATATATCATAACAGGTCCTACTCATTGAATATATAAATCAGTAGTCACAATAGTGTCGACTCCGCATGAATCTATAAATAAATAAATCATTAACCAAAAAGAACTGAAACGTAGATGAAAAGAGCTGAATCAATCAACATGATCAATCAGGCGTCAATAGGAGGGGGGAGCTCAGCGGCGTACAAATAATTGACATGATCATGACTTTTGTCATGATCCAGGCTAAACCAAATTCCACAGCTAGCCGAACACGGCCCAGGAGCTAGGACGAGAAATCCAGGCCGAACAGAAGAGATTTGAGATCTCTACAGAAATTCCCATTCAATCAGTTTCATTTTGGTGTCAAAACTCTCAGTGAAAGCGTTATCGTCATTGATGGATGTCCGTTCATCAGAAACAATACGTTCGTCCTTTGTTGGCCCAATTACGTTTTGTATTGGGCCAACAGAGTGCCAACGTATTGTGCTAGCCGGGCGAGGTAATTGCCACTTGTATCTGGGGCTGATCACAAAACCTAGCTACAACTCCTAATTAGTCGCCGTTGTCATGGTTATGTTAGGGACACGGCGCCGTACGCTGAAAAAGGTCTAATTGTTTTCTATGGTTTTCAGGTCATTATAGCGATCCCTGGCCATTTTCTCTATATCTGCGCTCTGCAGAGCCAATATACAGTTACTGCGTACATAAAAAGTGAGAAGTTACTGCCTTTTCACTTTTCTCCGTTGCACACTCGCCCAAAGCAAGGAATATATATTCCTTGCCCAAAGTAAGTTGAGTCTATTGCTGAGAAATTGGCCTAACCACATAATCAACCCAATGTTTGGCAAAGGTATCGTTTCCTTGGGGTTGTGTTTGATTTCCAGATTTCCCAATAATTTGCATCTCCCCATAATAAGGTATATTGATATTTTGATCAACTGGAATTCAATAAAGGTGTATTTTAATATAATTTTTAGTATTATGTGGATTAAAGGTAGGTATTCAGTGGCGGATTCATCCCCCCCCCCCCCCTCGTAAGCACTTACTCAAAGACATCCAATGATGGTGGCGGTCTACAAGACCCCTCCTTTCCGTCTGCCTTTTGGCCTTTGGCTTTGCATGACAGTAGGCCTACTATAGCCTATGTGGGATGCTAGCTGGTATTTTCAAAGTACGCCATGTTAGCGATATCCAGAATTAGCAAAGTCACATTATATATTCACAATAATAAATCTACCGTTTATTACTTATTTATGTTTGAGTCGTCCACTCTGCCAGCCGCAAATTTTTGTATCGGAAACTTGCTAACAACATATCAGTGAAGGCCCTACCGTTTTCGTTCAAAAAGATGCGACTGGTTTTGATTTTCAAATAAAGATAGGTGTTATATCCACTAAAGTCTTCATCTTCAGTGTGTACGACTTGATGTATGGTAAACAGTGTTGAACGTGTAATCGACCCCCCGCCATGCTTTGTCTGCTTCTCTGAGACCTCACTAAACTAATATGTTTGTTGTAGGCTTAAGCGTATTTTTGTTGCAGAGCTGTGTTCATGTTACCATGGTTACGGTGTAGTTTATTGGCGGCTTTTATAATCGACATAATTATTCTGGAGGAGCATGCGATTAATCTAAACATTGTCATTTCTGAAGCGTACGGCAGTCAGGTACACCATATCTGGATGTAATCCTTCATCGCTACTTCGTGCGTCCTTATAACCATCTCAAAATAATTTACATCCAATCAAATGGGATTCACGTTCTTATAGCTAGCTTATAAATAATATCCGAGGTGCGCCGTTGTCATGGTAATTAGAGTGTGGGTCTCAGGGCGCCGTGGCCTCCCGGGTTGGGATACGATTCTGGATAGGGAGGTCCACGGGGACCCCGACCCGCCGGTTTGATGCCGAGCCACCGTCGCAGACGATGGCCCGTCATCAAACCAGAGGGTCAGCGTCCGTCATTTACTCTGCGGAATGTGTGCCGAATGATGATGCACAGCCTGAAGGGGGCTTGGCCTTCCCTTCCCAGCGTCTGATCCCTCTTGCTCGCGTCCCGCATGGACTTCAGCCCCTCCCAGTGATCCAGCTCTGCCCGGACATTGTCCTGCTGACACACAAACTAGTTTGGCGCGTGATATACCACGGGGAGCTGACATCCGGTCAGAGTTTGTCACTTCCGGTTATGCGGTGAAAAAAAACAGTACCGCCAGATCTGCATAAGCTATCGCTTTCAAGGTCGGCAACTGTACAGGGTCAGTGTTCAGGTAAAGCTGTGTCAGCCTGATCAATTGAATGACTTAAATAGTATCAACTCATCATTTAAACAATTTATGATCAGTTTTCCTGGTAGTCTTCGGAGCGACGAGTGAGCAAAAAACGGAACATTTCGGAACAGACTAAAGCCTTAAAAGTATCACGACGAATGAAAACCTGATCAGGATGATTTGTATTAACAATCTTCCTGATAATCTGAAATGATCAATTCTGTTGAAATAGCGTGTTCAGAACAGCACGACGACAATGTTGGGTCAAACAAATCTAAGCTAAAGGGCTTGCTTTTAATGGCTGGGTTTGTGCATACTTTCTCTTGACTCTTCTGCAGTAAGTAGCCTGTATACTGATATAGCATGGACTATAATTAGGCCAATGATATAAATAAAGTCCCAAAGTTATAGGGCCTACTGTATATGTTACACCCCAGTCAAATCATCAGCTTATGGCAGGATACTTAAGTGTGTCAGCCTTTCCAATGAGCGCTGCGATTGGGCAACAGCTGTGAGCTGATATTTTAATTAGTTGAAATGGGTCATTCTGTGCTGGCGACGGGCTCGATGGTGTCGTACACTCTCACTACTTATAAGTGAAAATAGTTATCCATGGAAAATAGGAAGATCACGAAGGTGAATATCGATTCTCACTCCGACAAACTATCCCTTCAATACAACCTGATAGCTGAGAATGCATGGGGCAATACAGTATCAGTATCAGTGTGTGTCCGACCAATAAATATGGGGACAGTGTAAATCAGATGAATCAGATAATAAAACTCTTCAGACCCGAGTACATTATCACTCGCAGTATAATATGTAACGGCGAGAGGGAAATCTTATTGAATACTGTTAAATCCTTATGAATGTAACAACACTTTGATGATAGGGTACGCAAACTCTTTAATTATTGTACTTGGAAAAGTTATTGTAATGCAAAATTGATGATACACCCATCCTCGCTCGGCCAGACGATGTACACCAATACATGAATGTGTCACATCGCCATCCCCGCTCGGCCAGGCAATGTAGCAGTTCACCAATACATACATGTGTCACATCGCCATTCTCGCTCAGCCAGGCTATGTATGCCAATACATGCATGTGTCACATCGCCATCCCCGCTCAGCCAGGCTAGGAATGCCAATACATGGATGTGTCACATCGCCATCCCCGTTCAGCCAGGCTATGTACCCCAATACATACATGTGTCACATCGCCATCCCCGCTCAGCCAGGCTATGAATGCCAATACATGCATGTGTCACATCGCCATCCCCGCTCAGCCAGGCTATGTATGCCAATACATGCATGTGTCACATCGCCATCCCCGCTCAGCCAGGCTATGAATGCCAATACATGCATGTGTCACATCGCCATCCCCGCTCAGCCAGGCTATGTATGCCAAAACATGCATGTGTCACATCGCCATTCCCGCTCAGCCAGGCTATGTATGCCAATACATGCATGTGTCACATCGCCATCCCCGCTCAGCCAGGCGATGTACCCCAATACATGCATGTGTCACATCGCCATCCTCGCTCAGCCAGGCTATGTACGCCAAAACATACATGAGTCACATTGCCATCCCTGCTCAGCCAGGCTATGTACGCCAATACATGGATGTGTCACATCGCCATCCTCGCTCAGCCTGGTTATGTACCCCAATACATGCATGTGTCACATCGACATCCCCGCTCAGCCAGGCGATGTACCCCAATACATGCATATGTCACATCGCCATCCTCGCTCAGCCAGGCTATGTACGCCAAAACATGCATGCGTCACATTGCCATTCTCGCTCAGCCAGGCTATGTACGCCAAAACATGCATGTGTCACATCGCCATCGCTGCTCAGCCAGGCTATGTACGCCAATACATGGATGTGTCACATCGCCATCCTCGCTCAGCCAGGTTATGTACCCCAATACATGCATGTGTCACATCGACATCCCCGCTCAGCCAGGCGATGTACCCCAATACATGCATATGTCACATCGCCATCCTCGCTCAGCCAGGCTATGTACGCCAAAACATGCATGTGTCACATCGCCATCCACGCTCAGCCAGGCGATGTACACCAATACATGGATGTGTCACATCGCCATCCTCGCTCAGCCAGGTGGTGTACGCCAATACATGGATGTGTCACATCGCCATCCTCGCTCAGCCAGGCGATGTACACCAATACATGCATGTGTCACATCAACATCCCCGCTCAGCCAGGCTATACATGCCAATACATGCATATGTCACATCGCCATCCTCGCTCAGCCAGGCATGTACTCCAATACATGCATGTGTCACATCGCCATTCCCGCTCAGCCAGGCTATGTTTGCCAATACATGCATATGTCACATCGCCATCCTCGCTCAGCCAGGCATGTACGCCAATACATGCATGTGTTACATCGCCATCCTCGCTCAGCCAGGCGATGTTCGCCAAAACATGCATGTGCCACATCGCCATCCCCGCTCAGCCAGGCTATGTACGCCAATACATGCATGTGTCACATCGCCATCCTCGCCGGGCCAGACGATGTACGCCAATACATGCATGTGTCACATCGCCATCCCCGCTGAGCCAGACCATGTACGCCAATACATGCATGTGTCACATTGCCATCCTCGCCGGGCCAGACGATGTACGCCAATACATACATGCATTACATCGCCATCCCCGCTCAGCCAGGCGATGTACCCCAATACATGCATATGTCACATCGTCATCCTCGCTCAGCCAGGCTATGTACGCCAAAACATGCATGCGTCACATTGCCATTCTCGCTCAGCCAGGCTATGTACGCCAAAACATGCATGTGTCACATCGCCATCGCTGCTCAGCCAGGCTATGTACGCCAATACATGGATGTGTCACATCGCCATCCTCGCTCAGCCAGGTTATGTACCCCAATACATGCATGTGTCACATCGACATCCCCGCTCAGCCAGGCGATGTACCCCAATACATGCATATGTCACATCGCCATCCTCGCTCAGCCAGGCTATGTACGCCAAAACATGCATGTGTCACATCGCCATCCAGGCTCAGCCAGGCGATGTACACCAATACATGGATGTGTCACATCGCCATCCTCGCTCAGCCAGGCGGTGTACGCCAATACATGGATGTGTCACATCGCCATCCTCGCTCAGCCAGGCGATGTACACCAATACATGCATGTGTCACATCAACATCCCCGCTCAGCCAGGCTATACATGCCAATACATGCATATGTCACATCGCCATCCTCGCTCAGCCAGGCATGTACTCCAATACATGAATGTGTCACATCGCCATTCCCGCTCAGCCAGGCTATGTTTGCCAATACATGCATATGTCACATCGCCATCCTCGCTCAGCCAGGCATGTACGCCAATACATGCATGTGTTACATCGCCATCCTCGCTCAGCCAGGCGATGTTCGCCAAAACATGCATGTGCCACATCGCCATCCCCGCTCAGCCAGGCTATGTACGCCAATACATGCATGTGTCACATCGCCATCCTCGCCGGGCCAGACGATGTACGCCAATACATGCATGTGTCACATCGCCATCCCCGCTGAGCCAGACCATGTACGCCGATACATGCATGTGTCACATTGCCATCCACGCCGGGCCAGACGATGTACGCCAATACATACATGCATTACATCGCCATCCCCGCTCAGCCAGGAGATGTATACCAATACATGCATATGTCACATCGCCATCCGTGCTCAGCCAGGCGATGTATGCCAGTATATGCATATGTCACAATGCCATCCTCGCCTGGCCAGACTAAGAACGCCAATACATAAATGTGTCACATCGCCATCCCCACTCAGCCAGGAGATGTACGCCAATACATGCATGTGTCATATTGCCATCTTCGGTCAGCCAGGCAATATACACCAATACATGCATGTGTCACATCGCCATCCTCGCTCAGCCAGATGATGTACGCCAATACGCCAATACATGTATATGTCACATCGCCATCCTCGCTCTGCCAGACGATGTATGCCAATACATGTATGTGTCACATCGCCATCCTCGCTGAGCCAGACGATGTACCCCAATACATGTATGTGTCACATCGCCATCCACGCTCTGCTAGACGTTGTGCAGCAATGCGTGCATGTGTCACATCACCATCCTCGCTGAGCCGGACGATGTATGCCAATACATGTATGTGTCACATCGCCATCCTCGCTCTGCCAGACGTTGTGCGGCAATGCGTGTATGTGTCCCATCGCCATCCTCGCTGAGCCTGACGATGTATGTCAATACATGTATGTGTCACATTGCCATCCTCCCTGAGCCAGACGATGTACCCCAATACTTGTATGTGTCACATCGCCATCCTGGCTCTGCCAGACGTTGTGCGGCAATGCGTGCATGTGTCCCATCGCCATCCTCGCTGAGCCGGACGATGTACCCCAATACATGCATGTGTCACATCGCCATCCTCGCTGAGCCGGACAATGTATGCCAATACATAGGGGCCTACATGTGTCAAATCGCCATCTTCGCTCAGCGATGTGCTGTATGCCAATACATGCATGTGTCACATCGCCTTCCCCGCTCAGCCATGTGCTGCATGCCAATACATGCATGTGTCAAAACGCCATCTTCGCTCAGCCATGTGCTGTATGCCAATACAAGCATGTGTCACATCGCCATCCTCGCTCAGCCATGTGCTGTATGCCAATACATGCATGTGTCACATCGCCATCCTTGCTCAGCCAGGCGATGTACATCAATACATGTATGTGTCACATCGCCATCCTCGCTCAGCCAGGTGATGTACGCCAATACATGCATGTGTTACATCGTCATCCTCGCTCAGCCAGACGATGTACTTAAATACATGCATGTGTCACATCGCCATCGCCGCTCAGCCAGGCGATATACGCCAATATATTCATGTCTCACATCGCCATCCTCGCTCAGCCAGCGATGTACTTAAATACATGCATATGTCAAATCGCCATCCTCGCTCAGCCAGGCGATGTACGCCAATACATGCATGTGTCACATCGCCATCCCCCCTCAGCCAGCGATGTTCGCCAAAACATGCATGTGTCACATCGCCATCCTCGCTGAGCCAGACGATATATGCCAATACATGTATGTGTCACATCGCCATCCTCGCTGAGCCAGACGATATATGCCAATACATGTATGTGTCACATCGCCATCCTCGCTGAGCCAGACGATATATGCCAATACATGTATGTGTCACATCGTTATCCTCTCTCTGCCAGACGACGTACCCCAATACATGTATGTGTCACATCGCCATCCACGCTCTGCCAGACGATATATGCCAATACATGTATGTGTCAGATCGCCATCATCGCTGAGCCAGACGATATATGCCAATACATGTATGTGTCACTTCGCCATCCTTACTGAGCCAGACGATATATGCCAATACATGTATGTGTCACATCGCCATCCTCACTCTGCCAGACGATATATGCCAATACATGTATGTGTCACATCGCCATCCTCGCTCTGCCAGACGATATATGCCAAAACATGCATGTGTCACATCGCCATCCTCGCTGAGCCAGACGATATATGCCAATACATGTATGTGTCACATCGCCATCCTCGCTGAGCCAGACGATATATGCCAATACATATATGTGTCACATCGCCATCCTCGCTCTGCCAGACGATGTACCCCAATACATGTATGTGTCACATCGCAAGCCTCGCTGAGCCAGACGATATATGCCAATACATGTATCTGTCACATCGCCATCCTCGCTCTGCCAAACGATATATGCCAATACATGTATGTGTCACATCGCCATCCTCGCTAAGCCAGACGATGTATGCCAATACATGTATGTGTCACATCGCCATCCTCGCTCTGCCAGACGATGTACCCCAATACATGTAGGTGTCACATCGCCAGCCTCGCTGAGCCAGACGATATATGCCAATACATGTATCTGTCACATCGCCATCCTTGCTCTGCCAGACGATATATGCCAATACATGTATGTGTCACATCGCCATCCTTGCTCTGCCAGACGATATATGCCAATACATGTATATGTCACATCGCCATCCTCGCTCTGCCACTCGATGTACCCCAATACATGTAGGTGTCACATCGCCAGCCTCGCTGAGCCAGACGATATATGCCAATACATGTATCTGTCACATCGCCATCCTTGCTCTGCCAGACGATATATGCCAATACATGTATGTGTCACATCGCCATCCTCGCTGAGCCAGACGATATATGCCAATACATGTATATGTCACATCGCCATCCTCGCTCTGCCTGACGATGTATGCCAATACATGTATCTGTCACATCGCCATCCTTGCTCTGCCAGACGATATATGCCAATACATGTATATGTCACATCGCCATCCTCGCTCTGCCACTCGATGTACCCCAATACATGTAGGTGTCACATCGCCAGCCTCGCTGAGCCAGACGATATATGCCAATACATGTATCTGTCACATCGCCATCCTTGCTCTGCCAGACGATATATGCCAATACATGTATGTGTCACATCGCCATCCTCGCTGAGCCAGACGATATATGCCAATACATGTATATGTCACATCGCCATCCTCGCTCTGCCTGACGATGTATGCCAATACATGTATCTGTCACATCGCCATCCTCGCTCTGCCAGACGATGTACCCCAATACATGTAGGTGTCACATCGCCAGCCTCGCTGAGCCAGACGATATATGCCAATACATGTATCTGTCACATCGCCATCCTCGCTCTGCCAGACGATATATGCCAATACATGTATGTGTCACATCGCCATCCTCGCTCTGCCAGACGATATATGCCAATACATGTATATGTCACATCGCCATCCTCGCTCTGCCTGACGATGTATGCCAATACATGTATCTGTCACATCGCCATCCTTGCTCTGCCAGACGATATATGCCAATACATGTATATGTCACATCGCCATCCTCGCTCTGCCACTCGATGTACCCCAATACATGTATGTGTCACATCGCCGCCATCCTCGCTGAGCCAAACGATATATGCCAATACATGTATCTGTCACATCGCCATCCTCGCTGAGCCAGACGATATATGCCAATACATGTATGTGTCACATCGCCATCCTCGCTGAGCCAGACGATATATGCCAATACATGTATCTGTCACATCGCCATCCTCGCTGAGCCAGACGATATATGCCAATACATGTATGTGTAACATCGCCATCCTCGCTGAGCCAGACGATGTACCCCAATACATGTATGTGTCACATCGCCATCCTCGCTCTGCCAGACGTTGTGCGGCAATGCGTGCATGTGTCACATCGCCATCCTCGCTGAGCCGGACGATGTATGCCAATACATGTATGTGTAACATCGCCATTCTCGCCGAGCCAGACGATGTATGCCAATACATGTATGTGTCACATCGCCATCCTCGCTGAGCCGGACGATGTATGCCAATACATGTATCTGTCACATCGCCATCCTCGCTCTGCCAGACGATGTATGTCAATACATGTATGTGTCACATCGCCATCCTCGCTGAGCCAGACGATGTATGCCAATACATGTATGTGTAACATCGCCATCCTCGCTGAGCCAGACGATGTACCCCAATACATGTATGTGTCACATCGCCATCCACGCTCTGCCAGACGTTGTGCGGCAATGCGTGCATGTGTCACATCGCCATCCCCGCTGAGCCGGACGATGTATGCCAATACATGTATGTGTCACATCGCCATCCACGCTCTGCCAGACGTTGTGCGGCAATGCGTGCATGTGGCCCATCGCCATCCTCGCTGAACCGGACGATGTACCCCAATACATGCATGTGTCACATCGCCATCCTCGCTGAGCCGGACGATGTATGCCAATACATGTATGTGTCACATTGCCATCCTCGCTCTGCCAGACGTTTTGCGGCACTGCATGCCTGTGTCACATCGCCATCCTCGCTGAGCCGGTCGATGTATGCCATTGTGTGCATGTCACATGGTAAGCAGCAGTGATCATCACACTGAACAGTCCGGATGGTTACACCATAAAGATCAGCAAAACATTTAATCTTTACGAGGAGCAGTGAAGAAACATTATACCTAAATACCGAGAGCGGGGAGGAGCTGCTGAGCTGTTAAGTAACAGTCAGTAGCGTCGCCCGCTAAAACTGGCCGATGCACCACTGGACCAGGCCCATCGCAGCATGGTAGCGTGAACTTTTGTAATCTTTATTTTTTGCGACCCACGCGAATCTCATCAAGCTATTCCAACTATTTAACCGCCCAGTCGTTTATGTCAATTTTTACCCACTTGAGATGGGTAAAAATACTGATATTCGTTTGATTTCGAAACAAACAACTGCATTTATTGCTATTTCACTCTCAAGAACCTGCATGTTACATGGTAATTAAGGATTTAAAACGATTAGAGTCGCGGTTAGAAATACATTGACAATATTGTCAACATAATGTTTGGCGGTCAAACTGGAATTAGTACATGTCATACTGTGATTAGTTCCGTGCGGCTTTGATTACTTTTTTCCGAAAATAATTATCAGCAATTAGTAAAGAGAGGGAACGTTTTGCTCTCATGACCAGAGAAGATGGAGGTTTGTTGATTAAAACAGCTAGGTCGTCTTACTTACGAACGTCCGGCTGCATTGCACACTAAATACTGTTTTCGCTTTTTTCAAAAGGCAACATAAAATATATTATCGTAACTGTAGTTGTATTTTCAGTGATTGAAATTCTTTATCGAAAACAGCGTCCGTGACATTCTATTTGTCGAGATAAACAAGCGAAAACGAATAACTTCACAAACACTGATAAGTATTTGTCATAGCCTGTCACACTGCACTGCTATAATGGTACGACCACTGGATGGATTGACCCACGGTTTATCTATCTTGTTTCCTGTGACTGTATCACTTTTTGAAACACATTTTGAAGGCCGATTCGGTCTCAAGACCCTAAACGTCGTGCGGCTAGATGTCATCCTAGAACCAGTGTCGTTGAAGCTGCTACCCTATCTATCTTTATGTATTTTACCGTTTCCATCTTACAGGTTTTGCGTATGCCTATAGAAGAACCTATGTAGTCCCTGTATGAACTTCGTGACACTAGCTGTAGATTGTATATTGCGTCTAGACAGAAATAGACATCTAGGCATATCATTTTCCGGCTCTGACTGACCTAATGGTTACTCAATAGGCATAGAATAGACTTCAACAGGCCTAGCTAAGTCTACAGATCTTTAGGGCACAGAAATCAACCAGAAGATATATTTCTCATGTCGTTACGGCTCTGACCGTCACAATACTTGTTTCAATTTCTCGTCTACCGTAATTCACGAACGAAATTTAAAAGAAACACCAGGATGTCAATAGCCAGACGATGTACAATAGTCGTTTTTAATCCGTGTATTAACCAATCAAATCATTGTTATTGGCAATGGAATGAGTGCTTAAACATCAAGATTTGCATATTTTTGGCCTCAAATCAATGCAATAAGTGCCTAAACATCAAGATTTGGATATATTTGGCCTCAAATAATACAGATATGATTAATTTTCACCAACTCGAAGTTGTGGGTCGCGGTAGCGGGACACAACTTCAAGTCGGTGACAATTTAAATTATTTAAATTACCGCCTTAAGGGTTGAGAGGGATTTCAGTAAAATATAAGGCTTTGGTATTCCAACAGAGAAATTTTGCCTTGGCAAAATTCTGATATTATTACATACCAAGAGGCAAGACCACATCATACTGCGTTGGCCGAAAACGCCCAAGTGTCATGCCAGCCCACAGTCCCACGTTTCTCTGTAAATTCGATGATATGTTGCGCAATCTGTGCTTACGGTGATTGTATGGTAAGGTCACGCAATCTCTGATAATCTGCATGATATTAGCCTGAACAATGACCAGAGTAAGGACAGACACTGGTCTTCATTCATCAGCGGCCATACTTGCTCTTTCGTACTTCCTGTTAGTTGTGCATGTTGTGGGAAATAATAGATCGAGAATATATAAATCAAGTATAAGCAGTCACTGCCTGTTGGTTAAGCGGAGCAAGTCCAAACAGTACTAAAAGGCCGAGGAAGCTGTGATTTATTATTTGATAAAATCGTGACTTTGATCTTTTTTCTACCCTTTCTGTCACTTTTAAAGGCGAAACGTTTCTTCAAACTCGATTTAGATTTGAACGTATCCTATACATAATGATACATGTACTTAAATGGCGCATTTATTATAACTGCACTACTTCATGCATATTTAAACTCATTTAAATATATAACGAGCGAATATAGGCGTGTAATTAGTTCGCCTGGTGCCAAGACAAATTAGATGCCATTTGAAAAAGATTAGATGCACAGTCATACCTGTGGGCAGTCATTAAATATAACCTCTGCTTACAATATCAATTTTCAAGATGATGTGTCAATTAAAAGCTAACCGTTTGGGAACGAATGAGTCATAAAATACTCACTTGTAAGCACAGGTCTCTATTAGCAATGCAGAGAGAGGTGAGATTAGTGTCATTTAACATAAAGTATTATAGTCGCGTCGTAAGGAACGTTGCGAAGGTAGCGGCCAAGAAAATCACACTAGAAAACTATATTTTGACTAAGCCTATAATAAAGATTATTTTTTATCATCATCAATATTTAAGTCACTACTATTTGTGTCTCGCTACCGCATCCACAGCCACAAGAGGGTAGTAATAATAATTAAACAAATCTGAATAAGAAACAGGATTTAAAACGATTTACCTAGGATAGATCTTGGGCAATTGATTGGTCGCGATGGCCATCGTGATCAATCAAATGCCTAAGATTTATAAGATGAGAGATGTTTCACTTTCATGATCACAGACCAAAAAAATACGCTTGTGGTAATCTAGCCCGGTAAATACGGGTAAAAGCGTTTCTCTGTACGACGCCATTTTGATTGACCTTCTGAGCAATTCAAGGCAAACATCACGCTCCTCTGTGTGTGGACTAATAACCTTAGTGGGCGTCAGCTCGGTGGGCGTTGGCAGACTAGGCGTCCCCAGCAAACACGAGACGTTCAGTCAATGTTGGTACAGTTCTGGGCAATCGTCAAAGACGATGGGCCAACACTGTACAAACATTGGCTGAACGTCTCGTCTCCACTGGGTCGTGTCAGGATGTGGACCAGTTTGACAGAGAAGCTGCTGTGACGAATATTCTGTATTTAACAGCGCCATGAATAATCTGCGACTGCACAGACACAATCCCGTCGGCACGATTTCAGTGTAGACGAACGTCTGGGTTCGAATGGTGCTAAAATTAATAAGCTGCGAGAGAGCAGTTCAAATAATGTCTATTATAATAGAAATGGTTCTGGTTGCAAATGCTCGTGGTTATGGTGCTGCCAGAGATGGAGACTTTCTAGTGATTATCAGGTCATCGACATATTTTGAAGATTCTGAGATCACTAAAAGTTTATTTTTCACGCCACTTCCCCACTGTGGGATCATTATCACTAACCAATTTAAACTCGAAGTTGTAGTTAAAAATGTCCTATTTTTAGAAACTCATCTAGTGTTACTATTTGGGGTATTAATAATAAAATATAATTATTTAAAAAACAAATCATTAAAAATTACAATTCTCTTCCGTTTTCTCATTCGTATCAAACTAAGAAAAGCAGATGTGTTATCTGATATGAAGCATAGTAGTTGAAAACAGATTCTCATGTTTTCATGATGCATATCTTTCCATTTTATGTACCGTAGTTATTTTATATTTAACAACTTCAGTACAACAGCTTTAAACTATACTGCAGCGTTCAAAGACACCATAAAATAATATGACCATACAATAGCCGAGTCATACATTTGCTCAATCAGTAATCATTATTTGTTCACATCATTTGAATTTTTTTCTTTTTTTAATCTTTTTTATTTTCTGCATTTTCTCATCTATTTTCCATCTTTGTTGTCAAGCTATTGAAAATACTGGTAAGTTTATGGGAATGAGAAAAAAAATTCTCCTTCCTCCTACCCCAAGTTTCAAATCATGACGTCTTATCCAATATAATATAAGCCTTATCCAATATGATATTCAGATCTTATTGTGCTCGCTCAACCTCTAGAAGACCTCACTTAGCTACCCCGGAGTATCAGTCAATAAGATGAGGATCCATCAGTCCTCATATGTGAGGGAATAGCTCATCTGTGAGTACAATTAACCCTTGTGGTGCTGGTACCGTATTTTTATACGTTTTTATGAAAGTTTCAAACCAATCACTATGTCTCTGAAATTGATACATTATTTTATGTTGGATGGCCAGTTCGAAAACAAATCAATTTTGGGAATGCACATTTTTCATACATTGATACATTTTTCGTCATGAGTGAAAAATACTAACTAACTATTCGACGGAACAAGAGTTTACAGGACGTAAACTGGAACGCTGGTTTAATGTCGGGACAGTGTCTGTGATGCTGGCCCGGCATTAAGACTCTTATAGATCATTAGACATTACAATTTGTAAATTCAATATTGTTATTTGTTCTGACATATTCTACAGACATAATTAACTGTCTGAGTTGTAAAGCAGCTACTAATTGATACTATATTGAAGCTGATCACCCCCTCAACTAGATGAGGCCTACTTAACTTAAAATAGGACATCTCGTCAGATCGGTATAAGGGTTGTATCTGCCACTTTGTAAAGTGGAAGATACAACACTTTAATGCCAAGGTGACAATCATGTCTTGACTTATGTGGTAATACAAGGATCGCAATATTACGTCAGAGTGTTGAATCAACGCATCGTGTCTGTTACAATCATAGATTGGTCGGTACTTCTTAATCTGAACGACACTGCCAAAAGATGTAACAAAGCATGGAGAGTCAAAAGGAAGTAACTGCTTACACTTCAATTAAGTATAGCTACTGCCTTTTGGCTTGTCAGAGCAGCATAGCCTCATATCAGCGATATCCTGGGTGTCTGATTAATTGATTGGAGCTTTGTATTACCGGGCACAACGACACAATCTCTGCAATAAATAAATAATTAAAATTTTGTCCCCCTGGCCCCAACATGTCATATCTATGTACTACTTGTTGAAGTATATTGACCTTTTAGGTTCCAGCAGCACGAATTATTAGTGTTTTTACCACTATCTTTGTCAATTCCTTCACTAATTGGTGAATCGATCGTCACATCACTGTTCATGTTGTTTGTGTATTTTTTGTCGAGATCTGACAATAACCCTCCTCCTGCCACCCAGCACTCTTCCATATTTCACTGTTGCAATTGTCATCTCAAGATTCCTGATTTTATGCCACAAGTATTGGTAGAGTGGCGCTTTCCAGGAGCTGCCCAATGGCACGCATACAACTGGGGGTCAATCCCCGCTTGCTGAAGATAGTTTTCCTTCATGTTTTGTTCTATTTTCAACGTTGGGACATCGTTGCGAAATAGTATGACAATATATAATTTACAATGCTAAAAGTTGTAAGCTTGTTTTCAGTTCGTGTCTCCATGTCGTGTCACTTCATTTCACCCTTGTGTACTTCATTTCACTCAGGTGTAAAATGTACATGGTAGGATAGAGATCGCAATGTGATAAATGATTTCTCAGCGCCAAAATGACAGTGATGTCTGTATATTAAACGACACTCAAATGAAACAGGTCCAGTGAACAGTGAATAAAGTGGAAAGTCGGCTAATAGGTCTTCTGACCTGACATCACACTTTAAATCTACCTTTATTATGTTAATCTTTACGTTTGCTCATGAAAAAATGTATATTTGAATAACCAAAACAATTAAAATTTCTCCCCTTATTATTTTATTTTTGATCGTGTCCTTAATATTCAGGTCTTGCAGTTTCTAATCAATAACGTGATGATTGTAACAGAGAATCTGCCACAAGGTTTTGCCCACATAGGAAATAAGACTCTCAAGCAAGGTCAAGGTCGTGTGAAGTTAGATGGATGACTGTAGGAAGTTGGCGGTCCAGAGCCGTGACTTGATAAAAGAGGAGCTACGGCATTTTCTCATTCCTGGCAATAATGTCAAGGAGTGTATTTGGAGCAGCTTGAAAATTAGCCCTTCTCGTCCCAAAAGCGCATATCATTATTACTGTCGGTATTATATTACTGGCCTTTTTAAAAATGATTAAATAATTATATTATTACGTACATATATTCACTAGCATTCAAAAAGGCCATAATAATTCAGCATTACATAATGTTCAAATGGAAAAAAACGGAAGTTGAATAGCCAAGTGTCATCATTAAGATGAATTGTCACTTGATACGGTGGGTAGCCTTTATTTTGACATCCTCATTTTCACACTAAAACTTGACACTAAACACTAAAATTTTGACACTAAGCATATTTTTCTTATGCTTTTATATATAACTTTATTACCCTTTATATTTTTCTGGGTCCACATTACATGTTTCTAAACTGCTATGCACTGACATAATTATACATTACCCCCCCCCCCCCCCAAAAAAAAAGTCATCCTCATTTAGTTAAGCTAGTTAGAGTGTTCCGTTATGAATTGTTATGCATTTTACCCTGATTTCCATGCAGCAAATAAGGAGTCGAGTCAGAAGATTGTGAGCAGGACATTGTGAGCGGCATTACTTGAACTTCTTAAACCTTTTACCGCCGGGCCGGATTATATTCGTTTTTTCCACTTTTGATTAGCACATCTATTATAAATGTCAGATTTTGACAACGTTGAAAAACGTGACATTAATCAGCAATATCAAAACCTTTTTTTTTAGTCAAATCTGAATAATTTCACTCACTTGAAGTTGTGAATCGCGCCAGCGAGACACAACGTCAAATGGGTGAAAATTCCAATTGAATAATTTAGCTGTTAAGGAGTTAATGTGCAAGCGAGTTGTCAACAGGGAGCCGGACCGCCGAGAGAGTCAGATCAAATAGATGAAATTTAAGTAATTCCCGGAATATTACAAATATTTGGGCATTTCGTATGGGCACAAGGTTGGACACTCAAAAAAGAAAGTTCTTGACCGGGTCGTAATTTTCATATGGGGAGCAAAAAATTTATTTAAATTGGTGGAGCGTAATATTTTCAACATTCCTGTCGCAAGAGTAAGCCAGCGATATATGCATGTCGATTGTCTTTTATGGCTCTGATATGAAAGTTATACTGCTTCTCGGAGTGTCAGGCTTCTGTTAAATGCCACACAAAGTTTTTGGCTGATACCGATAGATTTGTGTCGTGACATCCGAAATTATTTTTCGCCGTTGAGAAGGAGAAGAAGGTCTGTTTTACAAGGATAAAGCTTTAGTTTGGATCTTGTTATCCATGCGGACAAACACATTAAACAATATTGCAACTTCTCTTATGAAACTGATAATAAATGTAAATTTTAGTACCATCGGCATAAAGATGGTGATCTAAGTCAATACTTATAGCGTCGAACATTAACAAGGCGATCAGGAGACTTGATTGGAAAAGATGATTTAAATTGTTTAATCACGTTTTCAACATGATAATGGCGGAGAGGAGAGAAGTTGTGGTTAACAGAGAGAGAGGTAGGCTATATCCGGATTTGTTAAAAGGTAAATGAGGGAGTTCCGGGGCGGCCAGACTGGGCCTCTGTCTGTCCGGAGTAACTCAAATGACAAATTCCAGCCAGATAAAAAATGGGGCAATTACTGACTGTCTGGAGATAATATTTCACTCGCCAGTGTACGGCCAAAACAAAACTTCTAGATACAAAACT
The DNA here is from genome assembly GCA_964017125.1 of Flabesymbios commensalis. Lineage (NCBI taxonomy): Eukaryota > Metazoa > Annelida > Polychaeta > Terebellida > Flabelligeridae > Flabesymbios > Flabesymbios commensalis. The sequence goes on along the minus strand of OZ024906.1, from coordinate 35,711,138 downwards.
GAATCTGATTGAATGAATGAATGAATGAATGAATGAATGAATGAATGAATGAATGAATGAATGAATGAATGAATGAATGAACAAAAGAACGAACGATCGAATGAATGAATCAATGTATGTATGAATGAATGAATGAATGAATGAATGAATGAATGAATGAATGAATGAATGAATGAATGGATGAATGAATGAATGAATGAATAATTGAATGAATGAATGAATGAATGAATGAATGAATGCCAGACACAGGATGCGAAATATTCAAGCTATGGCGGTCTGAGGACGAGCACACGACCTCTCGGTCACGAAGGCTTCCCACAATCTTTAAGAGAGAGAGAGCGGAGGAGCAACTAGATTTCTTTGGAATCTATGCATATAATTATAATACCAGCTAGAGATCCGACGTTAAAAGGCAAGCAGTTTAAACCACTACACACACCACAGACCCACTTTCTTTGTTTGGTATTTTTTGCAAACATTTTTATATACATAATACCATATGAATACACTCTTTGCAATAACAACACGCCGCACAGTGACCAAAAGCTGAACTATTTAGTTGGGAGTCCTGTTACACCCTTTTCAATGACAACACGCCGCACAGTGAACAAAACTGACCGATTTAGAAATGAATCGGGCTTTAGGTCACCTTTGTGCACATATAGGCTAAACTGGGCCAGGAGAACCTCCTGAGGATGGTGAGATGATTGAGATGACACTGTCCTCCAAACACAGGACTCGAAATCCGAGCCCTGGCGGTCTGAGGTCGAGTACGCTACCTCTCGGTCACAGAGGCTCTCCACAATCCTAATTTTCACACGTGGATGGAGAAGAAACATTTTTTGTTTCTTTCAAACCGCCGAGACCGGGAGCCGAACCCCGAACTCTGGCGTGAAAGGCAGCGGTGCTAACCACTACCCTAGGGCCCCCGCCCCACTGAACTATTTAGATCGGACTTTTGTTTAGCTCGTGCAAAGAGTGTGTTGCCTATATCGTCAAGAAAGCAATATCATAACACATCGCAATACTGTATATATATGCAATATTCCATATATGTCTAGACATATAAAATCTAACCGTTTGTGACATAATTTGACAAAACAGATTAAACAAATAAACACAATCATCGGTATTAGATAGATTTATATCAAATCAGATCAAATCAAAGCAAATTTATTACCATATTATATCCGTACAGGATTCAAGGTATATACATTATTGGTGGTACATTAATATATATAATACATTATTGTACTCATACAGTGCTGATATTTTAAAACGTATCAGTGTTAACACATATTATAGAAATGTCGCCCGCGCCAAAACCAAAGATAAAAAACTACATATTATTATGAATAGTATATAGGTGAAATACACTCTGGAAAGCGTAGCAACCTACAAAATAACTGCAATTGGAACATTTTTATAATTGGTTGACAAAAACGCCATACGCTGGTAGATAAAATATAAACTATAATATTATCCTGAATACTGATACTGCCTATTGACCCTTCAACTTCCCTCCATACACAACGCTGTTTAGAATAAACACCTAGCGAATGGCGCTGAAAGCTTATCCACGTGTGAGACAGGCTACCAGATGCCGCCACTCTGACGTGAAAAAACAAACAGCAGTATTTGTTGATTTTCCAACAAACCAGTTACTGTGTTTATCTTTGCAAAGGAGAGATGCCGCTACTTGCGTGGAAATGCGAACAGCAGTAACTGCTTACTTTTCAAGTAAGCAGTCACCACTGTCCACCTTTGCATTGAAGTACCAGAGCAGAAACCCGACCATGCTGATTGGAAACATTTCCATTTGATGACTTCACATGTCCGCGTCGTCTGCCGCATCTGGTTTGAACTATAGTTGCGGCGAAAGGTAGACCTATAAACTTGCCAGATATATGCTCACTGTGTGGGCAGACAAGGAAGGTAAGGCCATAACATGAAATAACACATTACATCTGGCAACCTATAAGGCATTGGTGTACTCAAAAATATTCCCACATCTAATCCGTAACCGTACACTCTAAACAATATAGGTTCTTTAAAAAGAACCCTTCAGTACTATTACCATGCAACCCCAGGTCCTGGGGTTGCATGGTAATAGTACTGAAGGGTTCATTCTAAAGAACCTATATTATTTAGAGTGTAGTTTAGTTGGGGTTGAGAGATAAGTGCCCCCCCCCCCCCTCCCTAAACTGAAGAACTAAAAATAATTTGCTGAGGAAAATAGTGTGTATGAGAATAGCTGTTTAACATGTTTAAACAACGTCGTATTTGACCATCACTTCTGTGTAAAACAAACGCATGCATATAGAGTCCCTGTGTGGTTCCCAATCATTGCGTGATGTAGTCTATTTCTAGTCCCTCTTGGACACTACTCACACAGAAACAAGGATAACCTAGAAATAGACATAGAGATATAAATAGCCATAGAAATGTGTGGTGCTGAACAGGGGTGGGTGACTGGGTGGATAATTTCTATTCGAACGAAAATTTGAAAAAAAATTATAGCGTCGATAGACTGGTTTCAACTCGACCAGACCGCCATTAACGTGATCGCCTGGTCACATTGAGAGGGGAGAAAAAAGGATATTTCTCTGAGTGACCCACGCAGGATGAGTGGGGTTCAAACCCAGAATGCATGCATGATTGGCATGGCAGTCAGGCGCTCTACCAATGCGTCACTTTCCCCTTTCTGTTATGATTTTAGAAACTGTTTAAAGGGGTCTTCTCATTGCTCTGGCGATCATTGCTCCGACAATCATTACTCCGACGATCATATATCCGATGATCATAGCTCTGACGATCATTGCTGTGGCGATCTTTGCGCCGACAATCATTGTTACTCCGACAATCATTGCTCCGACGATCATAGATCCGATGATCATAGCTCCGACGATCATTGCTGTGGCGATCATTGCGCCGACAATCATTGCTCCGATAATCATTGCTCTGATGATCATTGATCTCTGAACAACGAAGCTTTCTTATCAATCTGCTTATTCTCAACTTTTTTTAAAATAGTAAACATATTTTGTATTTAAATGAAAACAGCAAAAAAAGCAATTCTACTGTTAGACATAAGATTCTGGATAAAAATGCTTGTTAAAAGTAAAATATAAAAAAATACACGGAGATGAAAAGAATAAGAATGACGTTTTTTTCTATATTTCTTGATACGTAGATACGAGACTAGAATTTTGTGAAAGTCTTTTAAATTTTGGGTTGCTATTATTTTTAATTCCTTGTACGTATGAAAAAAAACAGAATTTTTTTTGCATGGATCACTATTAACTCACAGTAAACCGATCAGCTACCCCTGCACGCGCTACTCTGCAAAGACAAAAGGCAGGCCCTGCCTACTTGAAAAGTTAGCAGTTACTGCCTTTTGGCTTTGCGCGGTAGAACAGCTTATGTTTCACGGGTCTCTCAATCCTCACCGTCTCAACTCTCCCCGAGGTCTCGTCCAAGTCACGTATGATGAATGAGATGTCCCAGCCTCGATTTGACCGGGGTGGCTGCAGTAATTGATCAGTTCATCGGGATCGTCAGGAAGTTAAAGGATTGCCGGGATCTTAGGACCTGGTGAATCTCACACGAAAATATCTGATTGACGTTTGAAAAACGCTCACATCTTTTGTATATTGACGAATTTGTTACGGTTGCATCCGCACGACATACATGTGATTTAATAATGTGGTATTATTACTGGATCGTGTAAATATTCCACAAAGACACGACAGTGGTGAGTGATGGATTGAGTGAAGCTTCATTACGTCTCCTCTTGCATTGTGCAGCAGTATTGCGACAGCAGACTGCCAGAAGACAGGACTTTTTTAATGACAAAAAGGCTACTTTATAGTGCACAGCTGGCAAACTTACCATAAGCACTTAATATATATACACCTCTGAACAGTTTGGAGCACTGAATGTACATATGCCTAACCACAACTAGAAGGGTCTAGTTTTTTGTAAACAAAAAACTGGAGATGTCTCCCTCCAGCAGCATAACCATAAAGGTTGATAGCTAAGAGATGTAGTGTCAATGGCTTTTGTAATTTACGTTATTAAATGGCTCCAGTGGTCAGTAGAGACTATGTATTAAACGGAATTGATTATTCCGTTTTGAACCCCACACCGATGTGCGAAAAACAATGTGGCTTGTCAACACTTCCAGCAAACACGACGCTGACCCAATGCTGGTCCAATGCTGACCCACAGTCTGCGACGCTGGCCTAGCATCAAACCAGCACTGGTTCAGCGCCTCGTGTTTGCTGGGAGCTGCGTTCAATAGCACGCTGGTCTGGTAGTGCGTACTGCTGGCGGCGAGTACAAGCCGACACCGACCCAATGTCTGTTAAATGTTGGGCCAGCGTCGCTGGTGCTGGCTAGTATCCATTCAGCCCTAGTCAGTACTTCATGCTGGCAGTACCGGCATGCTCGCGGTACTGGCATGATGTTTTGAACCAAAAGCTGGGTTAATGTTGGCCCACTGTCTGTGATGCTGGCCCACATTCAGCGTGGCGCCAAACACAACACGGTAACCCAATACTGGGCTAATGCTGGCTCAGCGTCGTGGACAGTGTGCCAAAATTAGCCCAGCACGCCTGCACGATAGAAAGCACTGGACAGACTGACAAAAATAAATTGGACAGACAAGCGGACAGAACGCACTGAGCGGACAGAAGTAAACCAACATGTCCCCACCTCTGTGTACAGAGTGGGAGTCATAATAAATTACTCTGACCTCCCATGTGATCTATATTTGCCATTGCAGAAATATTTTCCATCATAATCTGTAGGGCTTTGTTTTTTTTGAGCACATGTGACATTTGGGATAATTGGAACATTTGGGACACATGGGACACTTAAGAAATTTGGGACACATTGGACATTTGGGACACATGGGGCAATTGGGACACATGGGAAATTTGGGACACATGGGACATTTGGGACACATGGGACATTTGGGGTATTTGTGACACATGAGACATTTGGGACACATGGGACACATAGGACATTTGGGACACATGGGACATTCGGGACACATGGGTCTTTGGAACCCTTGGGACATTTGGGACACTTGGGACATAATGGGCCATTTGAGACACATGGGACATTTGGGATATATGGACCATTTGAGACACTTGGGATATATATGAGACACTTGGGACATATGAAAAACTTGGGACACTTGGGATATATATGAGACACTTGCAAAATTACAAATTACAAATGTTATATATTTGTAAAAATAAAAATGTTATATATTTTCTTGTGAAATGTAGCATCTCAAAGGTTTCTACTGTCCATAATGTTGGTTCAAAGCTGGGTCACTCTCTGCGACGCTGGCCCCTTCATTGATGCGTTATTGGATAAATACTTGGCACAAAAGAAACGCAACAATTTCAAAATGCTCTTATTTCATGTAATTTACTCAAAACATTTCGATGGATTTAAATAATGTTGGTGTGTATCCGCATTTTGTGTTTTGACCTCAATAACGGACAAATGACCTTCAAATCAAAGAAAGTCAACTTTCAAGGTCATAGCCAGCTGACAATGATCCTAATATGCGGGTCATCTGAAATTAAGCAACTATGCGGGCTGGGGTGCGGGAACAAAAAGTCTTTTTTCAGATTAAATTTAAGTTCATTTGTGCAAAAATGGTGGGTTGATGAAAATGACTCGTTTGACAATTGTGCAGCGTGAGCCTGTTTCTCCATGTATTGCTATGGCGGAAGGCGGTTTTGCTAAGTCTCAAATTGCCAGAGAACAGGCTAGCAATACTGATATTTAACACCAGATTTCAAGACACCAAATGACCTCTGATAGACCACAGTAGGAAAGATATGGACAAATAATGCACTGAAGATCCCTGTGTGGTAGAAAAACGTGTGTTTCTGTGCAGACACTAACGTTACGCATTGAGGCCAATCAGCTACAAATACAAGTGAGTAACATCAGTCAATGGAGGAACGCGTGGGTCAATTCTTTTTGGCAACATGCAGAAATCCAGTGCCCCTGCTGGCGCTCTTAAAATTCGCAAATTGCGAATATATTAGGCTATTTGCAACACAAATAAGTGTTTAGCGAATGTTTTGCGAATCCATATTGCTGTCGTCTTTGATGATAGCGATATGCCTACACGCTGTAACAAGCTACGGGGGGGGGGGGGGGGGACCATGCTGACACTTTTCTAAATGCAATGATCCCGGGCCGTATGCTTCCATAAAATCACTGTTGTGCGACGTCTCAAAAAAATCGCAGCTCAGTAAGTTACTGCATTGTCGCCGCGGCGGTGTGTGGCTTGTCTTGCGCATGCGCCGTCATCAGCCGCACGTGGTCATTGTTTCTTGAAGAATTTGAAATATTTTGAACAGTATATCCATAAAGTGGTCTTGCATTCCTTATTTTGTTAAGTATAATGTATTTTAACTATCTAATTTAAACAATGGTGAAAGGGTCAGGTCAGTGAGACGCCTACCCATGGCAGCAAACAAAAAACACGCCTACAACAATTGTACAACGTCGGCCCAACATATTCGACATTGGCCCAACACTGCACAAATGCCACACAAATGCTTTGTGCTCGCTGGGTACTGAGTGGACCGGTATCAGTGGACAGTGCCCAGCAAACACAACACAGTCAGTACGTGCACATAGTATACAACGCCCCAATGCCTTTTAATTGATTGCCAGCGTGGTACACAATGGCCCGGCATCAGACTAATGTACTTACACCGACACATTGCCGGGTCAATGATGGGCTTGCGTAGCATATACCCATATTCTGACACAATGTCTTGAACCAAAGCTGGGTTAATGTTGTCCCGCTGTCTATGACTCTGGCCCACATCCAGCGTGGCATCAAACACGACAGGGTAACCCAATACTAGGCTAATGTTGGCTCAGCGTCGTAGACAATAGCCCGACATTGGGTCAACGTCTCGTGTTTGACCGCCTGCATGATAGACCAAGACAACACACAGACACAAAACTGATCGAAGAGTTGACCGCCTGCATGATAGACAGAGAGAAAGCACAGACACAAAACTGATCGGACGAACAAATGAGCGATGAGAGGTAAAGCAATATATCTCCACCTCTATAGAGGGGAGACATAATAACCGTCATCCGATTAGCCAAATTTGAACTCCATGGCCGAGTTGCATGAGCCAGTGCGGAATCACTGAATTACTGCTGAAAATCACAATCGCCATTTTGGTGTGACTTTTAGTTGGTAGCAGTTACATATTAGGTGTAGTCCTTATTTACAAACCTACTTTTCTTCATAACACTGACATGTCGCCAAGCCATCAGAAAGAAAACTTTCTGTATCTCATTCCTCCCTTGTTTGAATAGTGCCAATTTGTAGAACCCTCCCCCCTTTTTAGCAGAGCGTGGATTTCCTCCTCCGGACCAATTACAGCGACGTTATGCTGTCATGTATTAAGTAGGGATACCTTTGTGATACAGTGTGCATATTGTCGTCATGAAACAGCTCTACAAAAAAACGCATGCTTAATGCATGCTACATATAATGAAGAAACATCAGGCACTATTAAAAGTTTGCCCAATATTGTTATTTACGCCTAACTAAACGTCTCACCTCGTCTTTGAAGGGACTATGTTTGTGGACTGTGTTTGTGCACTGTGTCTGTGCACTGTGCCTGTACATTGTGCCTATGCACTGTGTCTGTGCACTGTGCCTGTGTACTATGTCTGTGCACTGTGTATCTGTGCACTGTGTATCTGCACTGTGCCCCCTCCCCCCTTTCAGGTCCCAAAAACAAAACAACGACCATATTTGGGCCGAAATATGGTCTAGAACGCACCATTTGAAGCCTAAGATTTTAGAATTTTCCATATGGAACCATATGGCTATAAAAGTAGCGAGCATGACACCCATGACGCATCACCCATGCCAGCAGACAGACAGACAGACAGACAGACAGACACACGGACAGACAAATGTTTTATTGATAACAATACAAAGTGATCCCTGACTGACTCCATGTCTTCTGGACCCTTACTGTTATAGTATTAAACCAAATTAAATGACATTGAAATTAATAACCCTTAAACCCCTAGTCACGACTATAGTCGTTGTTAATTTATTTTAGTGTCAGGTTAAATCACGGCTATTGAGAATGGCGACATTGTTCAAATATCAAGATTTAAAAATTAAATAATTTTAAGGTGAGTAATTTTCACCCACTAAATTATATAATTTAGCGCTTTAATGGTTAAAATATGTTAGCGTCTCTCATACAAAGGATAGAAATTTCAGAAATTTGAAGCTAGAAATAGCGTTGTCAATTCCACCTTTAAATCAATGAAACATATTAACTTACAAGCCTTCGTGACTCGAATGTGCCTGTATGCACACAAAGGTGGTCTAAACCCAAATACATTCATTCATTCATTCATTCATTCATTCATTCATTCATTCATTCATTCATTCATCCATTCATTCATTCATTCATTCATTCATTCATTCATTTATTCATTCATTCATTCATTCATTCATCATTCATTCATTCATTCATTCATTCATTCATTCATTCATTCATTCATTCATTCATTTATTCATTCATTCATTCATGTTCATTCATGTTCATTCATTCATTTATTCATGTTCATTCATTCATTCATTCATTCATTCATTCATTCATTCATTCATTCATTCATTCATTCATTCATTCATTCATTCATTCATTAATTTATTCATTTATACAATGCTGATTTCCTGAGAAATCATTAAAAAACTTTAACTAATGAGTGTGGTGATGTTTCGTGTAATTTAAAAAAAATAAAATAAAGACAATATGGAGATATATTTTTTAAATGTAGATTTATGTGGTGATGATTTTTGGTAGAAGTGATGTGAATCGTGGAACACTTCTTTATTCAGAGAAACGCATTGTCAGAGAACTTGTACACGTTTTGTTTTATCTCAAGGCAAATGCATTCCCTCTAATAAATGGAAAATAATGTTTAAAACATGCAATTATATGGTAATTAATTTTCTGTAAAATCAGCTTGCATTTGATCCAACAAGAAGCGGAACGCGGTTGCTTCATTACGTCCATCACATCATAAACCAGAAACAAACATAACACAGAATAGCAGAATAATGACACTTATTGTGGTCATTTATGCAGTGTTTAGTCTCACAGATTTAATCCAGACAGAAGCTTAGTAATAAACTAGAAGTATAACATTATAATTATTATAACATTATAATTCTGCGTTGGTGCCATTTTGAATGTGGGCCAGGTGACGGCTAGTTATTTGGTTGCCTTGGCATTCGCTCAGAGATGGCTATATTTATTTCCTAACACTATAAGAGTTCATTTGCCTACTTGATTAAATCTTGGCACCTCCTAAAGGCTGCTGTTGGATGTCCTTGTATAGAATGGGCCATGTCTTGTCTGCGTGGTGGAATTACCACATGCTTCAAAGGGTTGACAAATAATAAAATTCCCATTTTTATTAAGAGGCATTTAAAGTATATATTTTTTTCACCTCTCTCCATAAGTCTTTTGTATAATATAACTAGGACAGTAAGGCTCTTGGCACCTACATCTAAACTGTCACCCACACCGATTGACATTCATTTGATCCCTATTGATGCGGGTATTCTATAGTTGCTTATGATGGGATAACAAAACCTATTGAATCTAATCTATCAAGACACGATTCAAGATGGGAAATAATTGTTGATATTCCACCACCACCAGAAAGGTCAAACCAAACAAGAGTCCGTCGCAACGGTCATGGACAAATAATGCTCTCTTTGCAGCGCAGTTATCACAATGGTGTTTTATTGTCAGCAGTGGGCTTTTCAAGAGACAATGTTGTTTTGATGCTGGGCCACCATCGGGTGGCAAAGCATCGAACCAGCATCGACTGACGTATTCTGTTTGCTGAATTGTCATTATAGCCAACAAAATGGGCATACAGCGAACAGTTGATTGCGCAGCAGATGGCCCGGAATCATTCTAAAATATGACACCCATTCCACGAATGGGTGTGCACAAACTCAAAAAAATCTCATAGTATTCTACCATAATTTATTTAAAGATCACGACTAAAATCATTGGATCACTAAAGATTAAAAGATAATAAATATGAATACGTATCGTGTCTTTCTCGGATGTTGCACCCTCCGTTTTGTAACAAAAATGTTCCTGCGCATTTGTTATTTTGTGTTTATTTATATGGGAGTAGGAGGGAGGGAGTAATGTCATGTTGATGTACCAACATTTAGATAGGTGTTAAAAGGTGTTTTTTTAAGTAATACCTAAATTATTTTGGAAATATATCCTTATGTATCCTTATATAGATAATTATGTAGATCATTTAAAAACTAGTGGATTGCTCGGGGAGCGCGACACTGAGATGAATCGGTAAGCGGCGTCAACAGACAATCAGATTGCTAACCTCCCCCCCCCCCCCATCTCGAAGGCTTCAATGCAAGGCTGCGTAAAATGGCGAACAAAGAGTTTTGTTGTCAGACGGATTTCGTTGTCTTTGGTTTCGTCGTGATGCATCTCGTTGGAGGCTGTAACCTGTAAGTGATCGTAATATATTAGTGACAATTTTTTTTGCCCTATGCAGCGTCCAATACTGATGAAGTAATCGGGGCTACAATTTTCATTTAAAAAGATCCACATGGGATATCCCGGGAGCCCGGGAGGGTAAATATATCTAAATATATTTTTATTCTGTTACCTTTGAAATCTAAAGTACGTTTTATATGCGAGTGTATTGTTTGACAATTGATACATTCATATTTTTATGGAACTATAAATGAACGTTCTCTGTAATTTTATGTTGATATAGTGGCGTCTTACAAATATTGTGTACACTTTAAGCTTTCCCTAACCTATCTTCTGTTTATAAAAAAAAGCTGGTCTTGTATTCTATCCCCGATCAATCGAAGAGTCGTTCAGCCTGTCACATGACGAGGTCGGCCAATCACCGCCGTCAGTCAGTTGTTATTCAAATTAGGGAGTAGAATAAGATACATGGGCCAAAAAGCTTGTGTCTACTTTTTTTAATCTTTGGTTGTTGGTGCAGGAAACAAGTATTTGCACTACTATCATGGCAATGCCGATATCACATTACTTTGTTATCTGCTATCCAAATATTACCGTGTGCTTTTAAAATGCTTCCCATGGCAGTTCTAATTTTCGAATTGATTTCAAGTGTGGCTATGATTAGATTATGGATATTTTAATTTGTATATATACCATTTACAATATCACATATTTTAGCAATGTATTGTATTATTGGATGTATAACATGGCACGTATTTTAAAATAGCATCTTTGCTAATATGTATACACCCTCTATAAATCTATTTTAATAATAAATAAATAAATAAATAAATAAATAAATAAATAAATAAATAAATAAATAAATAAATAAATAAATAAATAAATAAATAAATAAATAAATAAATAAATAAATAAATAAATAAATAAATAAATAAATAAATAAATAAATAAATAAATAAATAAATAAATAAATAAATAAATAAATAAATAAATAAATAAATAAATAAATAAATAAATAAATAAGTAAATAAATAAATAAATAAATAAATAAATAAATAAATAAATAAATAAATAAATAAATAAATAAATAAATAAATAAATAAATAAATAAATAAATAAATAAATAATAATAGTTGTTGTCTTTATGTTTATTGTTTTAATAATTATTTGTTAATTAAAAAAAAACTTTAAAAATGTTACTGTGTACTGCCCTACAAAAACAAAAGGCAGGATTCCAGAAGTAGGCCTAGGCAGCAACTGCTTACTTGAAAAGCAAGCAGTTGTTGTCTACTTTTGTTAAGAAGTAAGCAGTTACTTCCTTTTGGATTGCACGTTGTATAGTGCCTTGGCAGATATTTGTTTGTGAATTAAGATTCAGATAACGGAATTAGGCCTTAGTGAGATAAATATAACATCATATATCATAACATCAGTTGTACTGACCTTATATGATTATAACGAATGTCCCATGCTAGGCTACATGGTGACTATCTTTATTCTTTAAAAGATAGCCAAATATTATGAATAGTGTGCCCACAAATGTTATCCATATAATACTATAAAATCTGCGAGCCAATCTCGAAACAAAACATCCAGTCTTCCGTAAACCGTAATACTACATGTAAATTACAATCTATCACGTTTATGTGGCGGATGTTTGCTATCGTTGATGTCTGAACAGTTCGAAGTTAAAGGCCCACATGTAGACTGACATTTGATGTCGATTGACATTCCATCTTTTTGTGTCGTGACAAAAAAATCTATCGGGAATCAGCTGTTGAGCCATCATTTGGGAATAAAAAGACCCCATATGAGAAGGCCAAACGAAAAGGTCCTGTCACAAAATATGTTGCCAAATGACATGATCTAATCACAGTGGTGTCTTATTGTCACCACCTACAGTCGCCATTTGATCCGATGGAAGTTAAACAGTGCACAGTTAAACTAATGATTGCACTTTGTTAGCTACCCTACTGTTAGAGTAAGGCACTAAAACGTTTCGCTTACGATCACTTACATGGTTGAGCCGCAACACTCTGAAGGAGATCCGCTCATATGTCACTGAAATATCAGCAATGATTTTCCTCTACAATCAGCTCGGACGCTACTGTTGCGTGGTTTGTATGGAGCTATAAATATAAATACTTGCAATGTTTATAGAAGCTTAAAAAGAGTGCACACGCTACCAAATATTAGGCCTACGTGGTCGCCGCATAGCAATTGATGCCACTTTGAATCAATGGGTCTTGTGTTCTACCACTAGGCCTACTCTATTACAGTAGCCTATTCCAATGTATTTTTACTCGCGTGGTGAGTATGGAATGAGCCCAAAAATCGCGATGAGTTCAACCAATGCTGGTTTAATGTTGGGCCAGCATTTGCACAGTTAACCAACATTAAGTGAACAATCCTTACAAATCTCGTAGTAAAAACGTATAGAGTGGTAGTTAGCCTATAGGCCAGTAATGGCAATCAGTTGGCAAAGAGTTGGCAAGTTGCGTTGGAGTTGAAAGAGCGTACGTATCTGGCACTTCACAAAGTGGCAGATACACCATTTCATCTTCAAGGAGTCATAATATTCACAATGTAGCCTAGCTGTATTTAACCCTTATACTATTTATGAGTGGTCTGCATTTTACTGCTTCAGCAAAGAAAATGTGATCACCAACATCAAAAACGTCATTTTTCCTTCTGTTCTCTCTTATATTAGACTAAAACGGAAAGGAGTGACAACAGGATTTTGTTTATGTTTTATTATTACTAGCTCACATAATCAATCGAAAGTATTGTTATGTTACGTATATTACACTATTGATTGAACTAGAATAATAAAATCATTTCAAAATTTAAGTATAATTGTTAAGTATAATAGCCTTATTGTTGATTCTATTATACTTCTGCGAAAGAAACTTTTTTTTTACGATTAGCGAAGCTGTAAACGCTGATCCCGTAAATCTGGCATCTGACGCAATGAAACAACTGTGTTTTATTTTACGACCATGAGGGAAATTACTTTTCCAGGATAGACGTACCTACCGTTTTATCCATCATACGGAACTGATTTCTGCGGCAGAATGCTTTGCTCTGCGCAATTGCCCGTGCACATGATGAAGGATATCATTCTACGTACGATGCTGTTATTTATTTGATAAGTAGGGCCTACTGGAAGTTCAAGGACCATATCTTCTGAACAGTTGTGTAACACAATCCTGTACATTTATTCAATTGGAGCCTCTCTCGAAAAATGGGACTGAAATGTATTAAATGTAGAGGTTTAGAGAGACACCTATATTAAATGTACAGGTGGTGACATGACACCTATATTAAATGTACAGGTGGTGACATAATACCTATATTAAATGTACAGGTTGTGACATTAAATGTACAGGTGGTGACATAAAATCAATAGTAAATGTAGAGGTGGTGACAGAACACCTATATTAAATGTACAGGTGGTGACATTAAATGTACAGGTTGTGACAGAAAATCAATAGTAAATGTACAGGTGGTGACAGAACACCTATATTAAATGTACAAGTGGTGACAAAACACCTATTATTAAATGAACAGGTTGTGACATGACACCTATAATAAAGGTACAGGTTGTGACAGGACAACTATATTAAATGTACAAGTGGTGACATGACAACTATATTAAATGTACGGGTTGTGACACAATACCAATATTAAATGTGCAGGTGGTGGCAGAAAACCTATATTAAATGTACAGGTGGTGACATGACACCTATATTAAATGTACAGGTGGTGATAGAACACCTATATTGAATGTACAGGTTGTGACAGAATACCTATATTAAATGTACAGGTGGTGACAGAACACTATATTAAATGTACAGGTGGCGACATGACACCTATATTAAATATACAGGTGGTGACAGAATACCTATATTAAATGTACAGGTGGTGACAGAATACCTATATTAAATGTACAGGTGGTGACAGAATACCTATATTAAATGTACACTTGGTGACATGACACCTATATTAAATGTACAGGTGGTGACATGACACCTATATTAAATGGACAGGCTGCGACAGAACACTTATATTAAATGTGCAAGTTGTGACATTATACCTACATTAAATGTACAGGTTGTGACAGAATACCTATATTAAATGTGCAAGTTGTGAAATTATACCTACATTAAATGTACAGGTTGTGACAGAATACCTATATTAAATGTACAGGTGGTGACATCACACCTATATTAAATGTACAACTGTTGACATGCACCTATATTAAATGTACAGGTTGTGACATGACACCTATATTAAATGGACAGGTTTTGACAGAACACATATCGTACATTCCCTCTCGTTGAAGCTGCTAATTGCATCAGCAATGGGAGATTCAAATGGATGAGAAGCGTATAGAAATAATTTAGCAATTGAAAATAGAAAATAACAATGCGAATTATTTGAATTTCACAGTGGCAATTTACTATGTGAATTGTTAGAATTGACTCTTATTATAGCTGACAGTGTATCCGGTGCTGGTCGAACACTCGGTGGTGCTTATTATGTTAGATGTGGGCAACGTATCAAGAAGAAGCTACATGGTAACTCACGAATATGTCGTGCTCGCGGTGTGATAAATCGCGTAATAAAGGGGGGGGGGGTGTCACAGGATAAACCGCCAGTTACTTCCTTAATGAAAACGTACGTCTCCCTAGACTTAGATTTACGATAACGATTATGAAAACACAGGCGTCGTCTACGCGCGAGCAGGGTTGGAAATAAAGTGCCGTACAGACAGTGAAATTGAGGTATTTCTCATCGCACATTTGAAAATAGCAGCTTCGATTTGGCTTCATGTGTTTCAAATGTCACACCCGTCCTTATCAGAAATAAAAAAAAAAGTCCAATATAACCTATTCCGTTATATTTTATTTCTATGGTGTAAACATTGTTGTCGGTCGGACGATATTTTACAGCATAGGCCTACCCCCTTTAAAACCATATCGTGCGACGTATCGGAGCTGAAAAATGACAGCTAAAGTACACAAGCAGTTCATCCTTAACCCTTTCACCGCCAAATTATTCAATTTGAATTTTCACCCACTTGAAGTTGTGTCTCGCTGACGCGATTCACAACTTCAAGTGAGTGAAAATTATTCAGATTTGACAAAATGGAGGTCAACTTTTTTCAAATCTTGCTGATTGATGTCGCATTTTCTCTTTAACATGTTTAAAAGGTGGTACTTAATGTGCCAATAAAAATGAAAACCCGAATATATTCATATGTATAGGCCTAGTATCTATCTATAATCCGATAATAAGATGAGAGTGAAAAAGTAGGCCACATTCCTTCTATAGCTTAGCGACTTTAATGCCGAATGATCTATAATTATTTTGCAGTTGTTTAACATATTGACTGTGACTGTAAAACACAAAACAGTATGTTTTAACATTAGATGATGTTACGCTATATGATATAGTCTCCAGCCACACATATCCCACACGGGGTTGACTTATTGTCTAATTAACCATCATTCAGGAAGCCGCGGCATATCTCCGCTGTATCGTTTGCACCCTCTCTCCCGGTGCCCATGTCCATCTACTCATAATTATTCTGCTCTGCAAAGCCCAAAGGCAGTAACTGCTTACTTGTCACTACGCAGTTACGATCTTTTTGTTTATCAGTTAACTCATACCGGCTAGCTGCGGTGATGAATCAAGTGGACAAGAGACGTTGGCCCCATAACGAGTTAATGCTGGTTAGTCGTTGCAGACGTTGGACCGGCGCTAACCCACCATCGGCCCAACGTATCGTGTATGTTGGGTTTGCAGCGCACGATGCGGAAGAAAGGCTTCATTTAACTGAGAACATAGGTATTACTTATAGGATAAACTGCTTGTTTTTCGGGGGAAGAGGCGGAGAACATGCTGATAGATACATACACTGAGCATTAAATAAGCATGTCAGCGCCTTAGCTGAGCATCTTAATCATCATATTTCTGAGGAATGTTAGTCCTTACCCCCTACGTACCGCAGGCGAATAATTGCACTGTAACTTGGGTATAACACAGGCATACTCCCAATAATTATGTTCTAAAATCATTATTTAAAAATTTACTTGCAATTGAGCTATCGTATACTAAGAGTGGGGCAGATAAGTGAAACAATCGTGCAAATGGTGATACAAGCACTAAAATTGGTATATATACTCATCAAAGTATATGTCTTCAAAAAAAATTGTTAGCCACGTAAATTTCAAAATGGCCGCCATTTTCCAAAATGGCCGCTGTTGTCAATGCAAAAATACTACTTTTCGTCATAAAATTTGAGCCAATGAACCGATTTTAATGATATTCGAATCAAAATCTATGTTTTTAACCCTAGAAAACTACATCTAAAAATTGAAGGGCTCAATTTTTTTTGAAAGAGTGACATCTAAAGTTCATGTAATATGCTAATTTTGATCTTGTATCATTATTTGCACGATTGGTCTCATATATGCACTTCATCTGGTGCACTATAATAACACTCAAGTAACTATTAAGCCTATTGTACTCCCCATGTCCACGCTAACCAATCACAGACGTCTTTAAGCCACGTTATACTTTTAACCAAATGACAGAGTGAGGTGTGGTTTAGACCAGAGTAGCCGGGTTCTACACAAAACATATTAACTTGATACGGACGGGAAAGGAAGGGATTTAAATCCAGATCAAACATGTGACAATTGGCGTCCCTTTGACGGAGAACTTAAAGGAAATATTATGCCCCTCCCCCTGATCCCCCCGGAGCAGTAAAAGTACCGTACTGGTCACTTAAATAAGTATACGTTTAATGACTTCCAGAGTGCCAGTATCTCTCAACAATATAATATTGAGACTCAATGACGCTGTAATGTGAGTGGCAAGAACGCTACTTTGGCTTCGATGGAACTATTATTGACAATTTTATGCTGTCAGTTTTTAGTGTCAGTGTAGTAGTGTCAATGCAAGATTGTAGTGTCAGTATAGTAGGCATAATCATAAAGGCATATGTTGTAACGTTACATGTATTTTTAACATAAACTTCAGGTTATATCTTGTTATTTAAATAGATAGTTGAGAACAAAGTGAGGGGCTTGAGCACAATTCTTAAGAATTCCCACCACTAGCAGATTACCGGATCAGCTTTTGCTATATCTAGTGATTTAGGGTAATCCTGTAATGATTTCAAAGTCACCTTGATCTTGGTTTTTCACTGAAGCAATTTTTGCCTTATTAGCTCATGTACTAACAATTCCAATACACATATCAAGCAGTTGCTATTCAACATTTCTCTTCGTTAAGGTAATATCACATGTCGTGCCACCAAAACATGCCCAGATGGCTTATAATTATTACATTACACAAGCAAATTTCCCTGCGTCGTCAGATAGAAAGTTCTACCCAGGAAACACAAAACATTTCTTTAACTTTTGGATGATTTTGCAGGGGATGCACAATTTCACACTTTGAATGTGAACTTTAATCTTGTTGAAAAATTGACAGTAATTATATGAATATCATCCTGGCATTGCAGGGTGTATTTCCCACTACACCCTGCCAGATATGAACCTGTGTAGACCTATTTGTGACCCCACTCCAGCGAGACACACGTGCCTCGCGCGACACCCCCCAAGCTTAAACATCAAAGCCAACCGCAAAGCGCCGGCAATCAGACGGCACTGTCTGACCTGGGAACATCAAGCCAAGTGACAGTATACGCGAAGCGATGCAGAACTTGGCCAAGCTGTTCCAACGTTGTGACAGCGTCGATGATAATGACCCAACGTTGAGGTAGCACTGTGTCCTTGCCATCTGCGAAATGTTATTTGTACAGCCTTTCACACACTTAAAGGTGTAGTCAACTGTCAAAATTCGCAGGACAAGGGTCCCCCAGAAGGCAATAGTGCCCGTGGGTAATCCAAGGCCCTATTCCATAATAATACTAAATATGCGTTTCATACCCAAAGCCTCATTAAGAGCAAGTTCTCAAATCACAGCAAGTTCATATATACTTGAGCGACATCTATGAGTTAATAATTCAAAGCCCTTGTCTTTTGCCCCTACTTGGTCGCCTACTTGCAAACAAACTGACTGTATTACTGCGGGGATTTGGAAACAGCTTGACCCCCAATTTTGTATTGTCACCCAGTAAACACAAAACATTTGTATGACTTTATGCAATGTTGGACCAACGTCGAAGCCGTTGGGCCGACATTGCATAAATGTCATACAAATGTCTTGCGTTTGCTGGGCAGGAGGACTTTCTCTCAAACATTGTACATTTATCTAATGTTGGCTCAATGTTGGGCCAGCGTCGCAGACGTTGGCCTAACATTAAAACAGCATTGGATCAATGTCTCGTTTGAGTAGTATCTTGTAATCAGTTCAGTGGCTATATTAATGCCGTCAATCTGTACTCAATAGGCTACTGTTGGCCTACACTTGACCGTCCCAGGCTTGCGCGTTTTGAAGCTGAATGATTCTTTAATACAGTGTGTTCAACAGGATTTTCAGTCAAATACTGCCACCTCTGATTACAAATTGAATAATTAGAGCCTAAAACGGGGGATCGCATCAGCTAATATATCAAAAACAGTTTAGCCAGTGACTAAACTCTTATTCTTGTGATAAAGCTATATTTGTTCTACATGTACCACTTTCATAATTTTGGGCAGAGTTTGAAAATCAGGGGAGGGGCCGACAGTTGGGAGTCGCGTGGAGGGGTGTTGAAATAGGTGGAAAAGGCCTCATCGCATGGCTATCTCGAAAAAAAAACCCTAGACCCCCTCGACCCCCCTCGCCCCTTGACCCACGACCCTCGACCCACGACCCTCGACCCTCGACCTAATTTTAAAAACAGTTTTTATTTGTTTATATAATTATAACTTTTCAATAATAATAACATTCGGGAAATTATAATACATGTATAGGCCTACTGTGATGCTAACCTGGCTATCAAGTGATGTTGGCTGACTGTCTGCTACGCCGGTTCAGCATCCACCCGACATTGGTTTAATGTCTCTTGTTTAATGGGTGGCCAGCGATTATAGTTTTATCAATACACGTAGGCCTACAGCTGGCCAAACACATTTTAATGTTGAGTCAATGTTTAGGACGCTTGTCTAACTTTAACGGTTATGTATATTAACCCAAGCATGGGATTGAATGCCCAGTTTCATTCAGTCACACGCTTTAGCACCGGCATCGCAAGCGGTGGGCCAGCGTTACAGACGTTGGGCCGGCAAAAATCCAACATTGGTTCAATGCTTAGTGCTTGCTGTGCTTAGCTATCATTGGACTGGAACACTGTTGGGCCCACGTTAATGTAAGACAGTGGTGGGAATCAGATGGCAATCTATACGCCTAATCAAGTGCCCGCATATATTGGGATATCTCGAAAACCCCCTCGACCCCCTCGACCCCTTCGCCCCTCGACCCACGACCATCGACCCTCAACGTCAATTTTTTTCTTGTTTTTTTTTATAGTCTATTTATAAAATTCGGGAAACAATATCAGGTCAATGTTGGCTCACCGTCTGCGGGGCAGTTCCCGGGCTGTTATTGGCAATTTTTTTGGCCGTCTCGCACGGGACCCGGAGGGACCCCGACCGGGTGCCTTCCATTTTTTCACCCAGCGCGGGCTCCGGGTTACTTTTAATACTAACTTAAAAGGAACCCGGGCCCCGGCGAGAAATATACCACGGTTCAAGCCCGTAATCTGCCCAGCAGGCACTCGGCTGGGCCCTTGCGGGGATCCGCCAGGGACACGGGGACAATTTTTGAAGAAAAAAACGCGGGATACCCGCCCGGCCCCCTACTGGAACCGGGCGGGAGCCTGTGGGGTCCTAACTTGGCTTCTAAGGGACCCGGTTGGTATTCCGTCGGTGCCTTTATACGATGTCCGAGCGGGTCCCGGCCGGGACCCTTGTCGGGACCCTTGTATAATCTCCAGAGGGATACACAGCTACTGAGAGACAAATTTATCAATGTTCAATCAATCAATCCATCTATAAATCAATCAAACAATTTAGGCTACTTCTCATTTTACAAACTGTGTATGTAACTTGAATCAACTTGCATCGCAAAATGTATGAAAATAGCCCAGTCTTTAAATCGTCCTTACATTTGTGGATAGGCCTACTAACATAAGTTTATATACTAGATAAGTCGAGTAAAAGAAGACATTACACAACCTGTTTTTCTGTTTTTTTATTAATAATTTAAAACATTCTTGATATAGGGGACTAATACTTTTCTCAATTGAAGGACCAACACGTGGGTTCGCAGTATTCGTGGTGTTAGACCCTGTAAAAGGGTCTTGTATTGCCTGGAACGGGCTTTTAGAGCCAGCCAGGTTCGAACCCACCACATTCGTTTTGCGGGAAATGAATAATGGCAGCAGTGTGAATATTGCTTTGCGTCGCTTTCTGCACAATAATGGCAATATCGCGACAAAAGAAGCCCAAAGTCGGGACTATACTCTACTCATATGGAATGACTTCAAAGGCTCTTTATAGTGCACAGTACCACAGACAGCACAACACACTCCAAGACTTTGAACAGTTTGGAGCACTGTATATATGCACAAACTAGATGACGAACATCCCACCCGACCGGGATTCGAACCCAGTACCTCTGCGTTTCGAGCCACAACTGGACCGAATGAGCAATCGAGGCCGGCCAATATTATACTGTCAGCAGCTTGCATCTCCTACAGAATGTGTTTTAATATAAAACACAATTAAGAGGGACACGCCCCTATAGGCTTGCCGATGCCATGCCAGTACCCGCTCGATATCCCTTACACCTTACGGCCCAGGCCGGATCCCGTGAGGGATACCTGCGAGCCCCGGCCGGGCTTCGGTAAGGTTGTCAGAGAAATGAGAACAAGTCTCTTCCGATAGCTGGCCGGGCGCCCACCGGGACCCGCCAGGGCTCCGACAGAGTATCTGTAAAACTATATTTGATCATGACCACAGTGCCCGGGGCCCGCCAGGGACTTAGATTTTGGCCGTGCTCACAGCCCGTGCTAATTGTGACCTTACCCCCTACGTACCGCAGGCGAATAATTGCACTGTAACTTGGGTATAACACAGGCATACTCCCAATAATTATGTTCTAAAATCATTATTTAAAAATTTACTTGCAATTGAGCTATCGTATACTAAGAGTGGGGCAGATAAGTGAAACAATCGTGCAAATGGTGATACAAGCACTAAAATTGGTATATATACTCATCAAAGTATATGTCTTCAAAAAAAATTGTTAGCCACGTAAATTTCAAAATGGCCGCCATTTTCCAAAATGGCCGCTGTTGTCAATGCAAAAATACTACTTTTCGTCATAAAATTTAAGCCAATGAACCGATTTTAATGATATTCGAATCAAAATCTATGTTTTTAACCCTAGAAAACTACATCTAAAAATTGAAGGGCTCAATTTTTTTTGAAAGAGTGACATCTAAAGTTCATGTAATATGCTAATTTTGATCTTGTATCATTATTTGCGCGATTGGTCTCATATATGCACTTCATCTGGTGCACTATAATAACACTCAAGTAACTATTAAGCCTATTGTACTCCACATGTCCACGCTAACCAATCACAGACGTCTTTAAGCCACGTTATACTTTTAACCAAATGACAGAGTGAGTTTAGACCAGAGTAGCCGGGTTCTACACAAAACATATTAACTTGATACGGACGGGAAAGGAAGGGATTTAAATCCAGATCAAACATGTGACAATTGGCGTCCCTTTGACGGAGAACTTAAAGGAAATATAATGCCCCTCCCCCTGATCCCCTCGGAGCAGTAAAAGTACCGTACTGGTCACTTAAATAAGTATACGTTTAATGACTTCTAGAGTGCCAGTATCTCTCAACAATATAATATTGAGACTCAATGACGCTGTAATGTGAGTGGCAAGAACGCTACTTTGGCTTCGATGGAACTATTATTGACAATTTTATGCTGTCAGTTTTTAGTGTCAGTGTAGTAGTGTCAATGCAAGATTGTAGTGTCAGCATAGTAGGCATAATCATAAAGGCATATGTTGTAACGTTACATGTATTTTTAACATAAACTTCAGGTTATATCTTGTTATTTAAATAGATAGTTGAGAACAAAGTAAGGGGCTTGAGCACAATTCTTAAGAATTCCCACCACTAGCAGATTACCGGATCAGCTTTTGCTATATCTAGTGATTTAGGGTAATCCTGTAATGATTTCAAAGTCACCTTGATCTTGGTTTTTCACTGAAGCAATTTTTGCCTTATTAGCTCATGTACTAACAATTCCAATACACATATCAAGCAGTTGCTATTCAACATTTCTCTTCGTTAAGGTAATATCACATGTCGTGCCACCAAAACATGCCCAGATGGCTTATAATTATTACATTACACAAGCAAATTTCCCTGCGTCGTCAGATAGAAAGTTCTACCCAGGAAACACAAAACATTTCTTTAACTTTTGGATGATTTTGCAGGGGATGCACAATTTCACACTTTGAATGTGAACTTTAATCTTGTTGAAAAATTGACAGTAATTATATGAATATCATCCTGGCATTGCAGGGTGTATTTCCCACTACACCCTGCCAGATATGAACCTGTGTAGACCTATTTGTGACCCCACTCCAGCGAGACACACGTGCCTCGCGCGACACCCCCCAAGCTTAAACATCAAAGCCAACCGCAAAGCGCCGGCAATCAGACGGCACTGTCTGACCTGGGAACATCAAGCCAAGTGACAGTATACGCGAAGCGATGCAGAACTTGGCCAAGCTGTTCCAACGTTGTGACAGCGTCGATGATAATGACCCAACGTTGAGGTAGCACTGTGTCCTTGCCATCTGCGAAATGTTATTTGTACAGCCTTTCACACACTTAAAGGTGTAGTCAACTGTCAAAATTCGCAGGACAAGGGTCCCCCAGAAGGCAATAGTGCCCGTGGGTAAGCCAAGGCCCTATTCCATAATAATACTAAATATGCGTTTCATACCCAAAGCCTCATTAAGAGCAAGTTCTCAAATCACAGCAAGTTCATATATACTTGAGCGACATCTATGAGTTAATAATTCAAAGCCCTTGTCTTTTGCCCCTACTTGGTCGCCTACTTGCAAACAAACTGACTGTATTACTGCGGGGATTTGGAAACAGCTTGACCCCCAATTTTGTATTGTCACCCAGTAAACACAAAACATTTGTATGACTTTATGCAATGTTGGACCAACGTCGAAGCCGTTGGGCCGACATTGCATAAATGTCATACAAATGTCTTGCGTTTGCTGGGCAGGAAGACTTTCTCTCAAACATTGTACATTTATCTAATGTTGGCTCAATGTTGGGCCAGCGTCGCAGACGTTGGCCTAACATTAAAACAGCATTGGATCAATGTCTCGTTTGAGTAGTATCTTGTAATCAGTTCAGTGGCTATATTAATGCCGTCAATCTGTACTCAATAGGCTACTGTTGGCCTACACTTGACCGTCCCAGGCATGCGCGTTTTGAAGCTGAATGATTCTTTAATACAGTGTGTTCAACTGGATTTTCAGTCAAATACTGCCACCTCTGATTACAAATTGAATAATTAGAGCCTAAAACGGGGGATCGCATCAGCTAATATATCAAAAACAGTTTAACCAGTGACTAAACTCTTATTCTTGTGATAAAGCTATATTTGTTCTACATGTACCACTTTCATAATTTTGGGAAGAGTTTGAAATTCAGGGGAGGGGCCGACAGTTGGGAGTCGCGTGGAAGGGTGTTGAAATAGGTGGAAAAGGCCTCATCGCATGGCTATCTCGAAAAAACCCTAGACCCCCTCGACCCCCCTCGCCCCTTGACCCACGACCCTCGACCCACGACCCTCGACCCTCGACCTAATTTTAAAAACAGTTTTTATTTGTTTATATAATTATAACTTTTGAATAATAATAACATTCGGGAAATTATAATACATGTATAGGCCTACTGTGATGCTAACCTGGCTATCAAGTGATGTTGGCTGACTGTCTGCTACGCCGGTTCAGCATCCACCCGACATTGGTTTAATGTCTCTTGTTTAATGGGTGGCCATCGATTATAGTTTTATCAATACACGTAGGCCTACAGCTGGCCAAACACATTTTAATGTTGAGTCAATGTTTAGGACGCTTGTCTAACTTTAACGGTTATGTATATTAACCCAAGCATGGGATTGAATGCCCAGTTTCATTCAGTCACACGCTTTAGCACCGGCATCGCAAGCGGTGGGCCAGCGTTACAGACGTTGGGCCGGCAAAAATCCAACATTGGTTCAATGCTTAGTGCTTGCTGTGCTTAGCTATCATTGGACTGGAACACTGTTGGGCCCACGTTAATGTAAGACAGTGGTGGGAATCAGATGGCAATCTATACGCCTAATCAAGTGCCCGCATATATTGGGATATCTCGAAAACCCCCTCGACCCCCTCGACCCCTTCGCCCCTCGACCCACGACCATCGACCCTCAACGTCAATTTTTTTCTTGTTTTTTTTATAGTCTATTTATAAAATTCGGGGAACAATATCAGGTCAATGTTGGCTCACCGTCTGCGGGGCAGTTCCCGGGCTGTTATTGGCAATTTTTTTGGCCGTCTCGCACGGGATCCGGAGGGACCCCGACCGGGTGCCTTCCATTTTTTCACCCCGCGCGGGCCCCGGGTTACTTTTAATACTAACTTAAAAGGAACCCGGGCCCCGGCGAGAAATATACCACGGTTCAAGCCCGTAATCTGCCCAGCAGGCACTCGGCTGGGCCCTTGCGGGGATCCGCCAGGGACACGGGGACAATTTTTGAAGAAAAAAACGCGGGATACCCGCCCGGCCCCCTACTGGAACCGGGCGGGAGCCTGTGGGGTCCTAACTTGGCTTCTAAGGGACCCGGGCGGTATTCCGCCGGTGCCTTTATACGATGTCCGAGCGGGTCCCGGCCGGGACCCTTGTCGGGACCCTTGTATAATCTCCAGAGGGATACACAGCTACTGAGAGACAAATTTATCAATGTTCAATCAATCAATCCATCTATAAATCAATCAAACAATTTAGGCTACTTCTCATTTTACAAACTGTGTTTGTAACTTGAATCAACTTGCATCGCAAAATGTTTGAAAATAGCCCAGTCTTTAAATCGTCCTTACATTTGTGGATAGGCCTACTAACATAAGTTTATATACTAGATAAGTCGAGTAAAAGAAGACATTACACAACCTGTTTTTCTGTTTTTTTATTAATAATTTAAAGCATTCTTGATATAGGGGACTAATACTTTTCTCAATTGAAGGACCAACACGTGGGTTCGCAGTATTCGTGGTGTTAGACCCTGTAAAAGGGTCTTGTATTGCCTGGAACGGGCTTTTAGAGCCAGCCAGGTTCGAACCCACCACATTCGTTTTGCGGGAAATGAATAATGGCAGCAGTGTGAATATTGCTTTGCGTCGCTTTCTGCACAATAATGGCAATATCGCGACAAAAGAAGCCCAAAGTCGGGACTATACTCTACTCATATCGAATGACTTCAAAGGCTCTTTATAGTGCACAGTACCACAGACAGCACAACACACTCCAAGACTTTGAACAGTTTGGAGCACTGTATATATGCACAAACTAGATGACGAACATCCCACCCGACCGGGATTCGAACCCAGTACCTCTGCGTTTCGAGCCACAACTGGACCGAATGAGCAATCGAGGCCGGCCAATATTATACTGTCAGCAGCTTGCATCTCCTACAGAATGTGTTTTAATATAAAACACAATTAAGAGGGACACGCCCCTATAGGGTTGCCGATGCCATGCCAGTACCCGCTCGATATCCCTTACACCTTACGGCCCAGGCCGGATCCCGTGAGGGATACCTGCGAGCCCCGGCCGGGCTTCGGTAAGGTTGTCAGAGAAATGAGAACAAGTCTCTTCCGATAGCTGGCCGGGCGCCCACCGGGACCCGCCAGGGCTCCGACAGAGTATCTGTAAAACTATATTTGATCATGACCACAGTGCCCGGGGCCCGCCAGGGACTTAGATTTTGGCCGTGCTCACAGCCCGTGCTAATTGTGACCTAAGCATTAAGGAAGTAACTGACCACTTAACTGTGTCACGGCTAAATAAACTATGTGTCTGCAATCACAAAGACGTTTGTCTTGTTCTCTGCCAAAATAAGCTAAGAGTCACCGTGACTTCAACAGGTAGGCCTATTCTCTAGATCTGTGGTTCAATCAATAAGAAAATAGTATTTCTCAGTGAGACAGGCTTACATTTGACCTTAGTACTGAATACAAGAATACGAGCATAATTTTAACGAGCGTGATAGTTCAGAAAATATGCATAGTACCGGTACCTGATTATCGCAGCAACAAGCCTATGCTTAAGCCCACGGAACTATGGCAACGAGAATCCTGGGTATTAACATGACACAACAAAGCAAAGGTAAATCTCTGCCCCTAATTGGTTTGAAATTAGACCAGCATCGTAGATGGTGGACCGTCAATAAAACAGTATAGGGCCAACGGCTCGGGGACGTACACATTATAGTTAATGGTGACATTTTCTTACTTCATATTCTTGTCAGTCTTTCCTATCGCCGTGTTATCGCTCAGGCAGTTTGTAGGTAATCCCCCTTTATCGCCCCGCTCTCTGTGATTGTCAATTGATTGCCGCTCAACAAAATCTACACGCCAGTCATGTGACCATTGATGCTGATCTACGGCACCAGGGAGGGCTCGCGATCGATACGCTAAAAACAAATCATGTATAATCAGATAAGGTGCGTTAGTCCTATTTCTTAGGGCATCTCAAAGTGACCAGACACATACACCTACCCCTTTAACCCTTCAACCGCCAAGTTATTCAATCAGAATTTTCACCCACTTGAAGTTGTGTCTCGCGAACGCGATCCACAACTTCAAGTGAGTGAAAATTATTCAGATTTGGCAAAATGGAGGTCAACTGTTTTCAAATATAGCTGATTGATGTCACATTTTATCTTTGTCACATGTTTAAAAGGTGGTACTTATTGTGCTAATAAAAAATGAAAACCCGAATATATGCGACACCGGCGATTAAAGGGTTAACAAAATACATTAGGCCTTTGTTGGGTTCATGCTGAGCCGGCGTCGCTGACGACGTTCCAGAATGACACATTCTCCACACATAGATGTCGCTCAGGTCCACCCCGCTCTCTCTCTGTAACCACACGCCATGTTTGGACAAAAACTGCTCATTTTGAGCAGTTTTGTTGATATAACAACTGTAGGCTTATAAACACGCTTAAGTGTCCTGAATATATATGGCAAATATAAAACACCACTACTCCGCCACATATGATTTTCTATTCACATAGAAATAGAAAATATTCAATGGATTACTTTTTCTGCATACGCGCTGCTGTGAGAAGGTCCATGTTTACGTTTTTCTGACAGAATTTACAATCGGCTTCAAAACACTGGCAAATATAAATTACTGAATGACATGCGAATTGTGCTGGTTCAATTTATCCACTACTAAACAGAATAAATAGCCCTTACCTGTAGCAAACTCTAAGATCAAATTAAATATTGAAAAAAGGATAAGTAATGAGTCGAAGTGAGTACCAGATAGTTCCGTGGTTATAGGAATGGTTATAAAATCACGTGGTAACGCTCTCTAACGGCTGATAAATCTGTTCAATCGCCATGCGTGCATACGGCGGAATGAGCGTGTGGTATCAGAGATATAGTCTCTGAGGTCAGAATGAGAATGACACGGACGTGGGGTTGATGTATCGTGTTTGCTGGGTAGACAGCTCGATCCTGTAGATTAAATAAAATGCCATACTACTCAATGAACTGCCATCCAAACCAGAAAAATTGGCGTGAGGCCACTACACTTTTCATATGCCTATTTATAATGAGCTCTAAGGTTAGGTCATACATATATAAAAAAACGCACACTTGACTAAGTTATCTAGATCAGATTGCGCGCATGTGCTGTGTCAAAATATAGCACTAACAGTAGGCCTACATCTGTTTATCAAAGTGTTTCTGATAGCCTACTAACCACCGCAAAATGTAAATTATATGATAAACACCTGATAAAATCCGTTTTTAAAATCAGAGCCGCCATATAAACGAACACTATCAAGGAGAACTGAAAATATATGCAAGAATAATATCCGCTCGACGGCAAAACTTGGTGTCCGCCATCATAGTGTACGAAAGCGTAATAATAAAGTTTGATGTCTTGAGTTTTTACAATGGAACTTCAGTTAAATATATATCGATAACCATCAGCAACCAAAATTAAATAATTGCACAGTGTCCAGAAGCAAACAGATCTACCGGGGTCAGTGGTCTATGACAATTGGTTGCAACCAGCAGGGGCGGATCCAGGATTTGAAAAAGGAGGGGTCGCAATGGGCTCTGGGGCTCGTTCCAAAGACTTTTTTGGCCAATTAAGGGGACTTTTTAAAGAATTTGAGACAAAAAGGGGTGGGCGTGCGCCCCCTGCGAACACCCCCCCCCCCCTCTGGATCCGCGCCTGACCAGCGAGGGTGAAGTAGTGATGACTCTTGTAACAATGTCATGAGAAATGTAACGAAAACATGGTGATAACCTGAGCAATCTGGATGCTTACTGTACTGGTGAATCATTTATTCGTGTCTCATACACCTCAGTAGGCCTAGGCCTAACGTTACATACTATGATTCGGGGTTCACCAATTACGGTTCGGGGTTCAACTCAACACATGGTAGAGACTGTTGATAACATTTTATTAATTCTTATATTCACATTCATGACTCATGTCTCTTTTATCATCTCAATTTCTCTACTAATCTGCTAACATCCATCTATCCGTCTATCTATTCTCCCTCTGTCTCTAACCATCCATCTCGCGCCAAAACACAGTATCCCTTTTATACTGAGCGGGTCGTATGCAAAAACCGTCAGGAGCCAATCCCTGTCCCTCCCTCCAAACGCATCCTGTTTGTCGGGGAGAATCCAGAGATTCTAGAATATTCTATAAAAATGTAAAATGTAAACTATTAAATAAATAAAACACTTAAAATTACGTCTTTACAGAGAACGAAAGATGAGTTACTTATAATCATGATAATATAACACTCCGAATTTAGAAGAGTAAAATGACTTAATCACGAAGTTATAATAGAAACACATGCCGCTGGCATGAAATAAGTCAGTTAATTAAAGATAATAATATTATCACAAATATAAATCATAAAACAAGATTTGTTATCAAAATAATATAACAAGACAGATTTTTAGGTGTTAAAAGGAAATAGTAATTCATCGGCTAAACCTCACATTTTGATCTTAGAATATTACAAGAAACACAGTATGATAAACTAGTGAAATATTAATACAAAGGGGGTCTTTGTAAAAGACGGGGCAATCCCTATGAGTCATCGGGAACTCCGGCCACAAGTATCCGAAAATAAGTTGTCCTCCTGCGAGGTCACACCGAGGTCACACAGATACGGTTAACCATCTCATAGCTAGGGTCAATTAACAAGACGACAATACATACACGTAATATTTATAAAAAAAATACGTTTTGGTGCGTATACATACCGAACCACGTACAGTAAAATCATAAAACGAGAGAATATCTTATTTTATGTCGATTTAATACATCAAATGTATATTATTTGCAATAATAAACATTGGATGTATTAAATCGACATAAAATAAGAGATTCTCTCATTTGTACAAAAGATGATTTAGTTCTTTGGAATAGGAAAGCAGAAATATGCTGCTCGTAGAATGGTCTTATGATAGTTATTAGGTATATACATGTATTTTGTTGCTGTGCATTGAAAGGTCTAATAATTTAAGCATGCCATAACAGAAGCGTAGAGTTGAGTGAGGCGAAGAAGAGAATTAATAGGCCTACTTTTGATAGTTTTTTCGAACGCTTTTCACATTTCATGAAATAAACGTCTTCCCCTGCCAACCGTTAAGGCTTAGTACTGTGGGTAGCCTAATTGCCGATTCATCCATTCATTCTTATTCGTTCATTCATTCATCTATCATCCATTCATTCATTTACTCATTATCCATCCTAATGTCAGCGGTATTACCATGATTATTCACCGTTTTGTCTCCTGTGGTGTATGAATACCTTGCTGAGCTGGAACATATGCGACATTATGCTACTCAAGTTATTTTTGGTGATGATTATTCTGCCATGAAATGATCACTTAAGCCGCCCTTAACCATGTTAACTTCATGGTAAAGAATGTGAAAGACACAGGGACAGACATGCGAGTCCAAAGAAATTTTCCTATAGATATTCAAAAAAAGATAAAGACTAAAAAAGACAACAAATTGCCCGAGCGACGCGGCAACTGGCATCACTACTGGCAGCACCAGCTTAACACAAGATAAAGAATGAGAATTCATGTATTTTTTGCCAAAGAATTGAACATAAAAAAAGAGGCTAAAAGATGAAACCGTTTCATGCCTCTTTGCTTACCTTTTACTACTATATGCGGGCGATTTCTAATAAATATTTTACAGTGGAATACACATGGAGATATTTTGCAAAATAGGCTTATCCAATTAATTCATATATAGGGGAGAGTCGGGCAAAGGGAGCCGGCGGGCAAAGGGTGCCATCAATGATATTTTAATTATGACGTGTTATATGAAATATTAATGATGTCATAGTTATGAATTGTGAATATGTGTATACAAAAAAACATAAATAGACATCTCATACATATCGTAGGTAAAAATAATAGATGACGGGGGGTTTATGGCAACAATCTTATGAATATAACTTTATATAACTGTATGAATCTCTTGATTAATTTATGCGATTTCTTCTGAAAATCTATTGTTTTGTGTGGTACATTATATTGCTATTGTTATCTAGTAATTACTTCAGACAGGAGATTACTTTGGGGAGAGATAATATATTTAGTTTTCCACCTCTACCTCTACCCCTTGGGCAAAGGGGGCCAGGCCATTTCAATACAAAGACCATACAGCATGGCCCCCTTTGCCCGCTAACTTTCAATGGGTGCATGTTTCACAAACTAATCCCAGTGAACGAAAGTGCTAAGTATATTACTTAGAATTATGTCCAACAAAGCATGTCACCATATATACTCACCATCAGATTTTCGGCGATTCCTCCGTCAATTCTAAACCGATTTTTTTCAAATTTTGCAAAGGCCATTTTCTATTCAAATCCTAACAGCCCTGGAAATTTCGTAAAATTATATAGCGTATTTTAAAAGTTAGACCATTTGAGATGTAATGAATTGAAATTGCGACCTCCCTCTATAACCCCATTAACCTAATTCTAGAATTTTATTACGAGGCAAATGGTTTAACTTTTGAAATATTAAATATAATTTTGCCATTGTTTTACCTCTGTTAGGATTTTAATAGAAAATGGCCTCTGCAAAATTTCAAGGAAATCGGTTTAAAATTGACGGAGAAATCGCCAAAAATCAGGCGATCCTGGTTGATCTTTTTTAATTTGAAATGAAAAGGTTTTTCATATCTGTTTTATTAAGCTCACTTCGGTGTACACACTTGTGTTTCAAAATAAAAAAGAGTACACAAAGTGGGGGTGGTCCCCTTTGCCCAATGCGTTGAGAGCAATATATTTGGCTTATGATTAAGATAAGGCAATGAAATGAAATGAAATGAATCGGGCTTTAGGCCACCTTTGTGCACATACAGGCTAAACTGGGCCAGGAGAACCTCCTGAGGATGGTGAGATGATTGAGATGACACTGTCCTCCAGACACAGGATTCGAAATTCGAGCCCTGGCGGTCTGAGGCCGGGCACGCTACCTGTCGGTCACGGATGCTCCCCACAATACTGACTTTCACACGTGGATGGGGAAGAAACATTTTTGTTTCTTTCAAACCGCCGAGACCGGGAATCGAACCCCGAACTCTGGCGTGAAAGGCAGCGGTGCTAACCACTACCCTAGGGCCCCCGCCCTAAGATAAGGTATCTCTGAAACAGTGTGTTTGCTATATGTATCTACGTTCCATGTAGCCTACATAGAGCAGTCATTGGTTTTAAAATAGTTCGAATATTCTCCTTATAACCTACCATAGAAACGTTAAGTGGCCCCCTTTCCCCGCCCTTCCCCTATATATGTGAATCGTAAATATGTATAGTACTAAAAAAAGGTCAATGGGAAGAATCGCCGTGATAGGTTTAGGATGTAAGGCGTTAATCCAATGCTGAATTAATGCTGACCCACCGTCTTCGACGCTGGCCCAGCATTAACCCAGCATTGGTTTAACATGCGCTTACTGGGTAGAGTGCCAGTCAATAAAGTAATATATTTATCCATACTGTAACCCAGAAGCAAACAGCAGTAACTGCTCACTTGAAAAGTAAGCAGTTACTGCTATTTGCCTCTGCACATGGTACATACAAGCTGTAGGATGGCTGGTTTGATTTTATCAGAGTCTCAGAGAAAAAATCGATGTGACTTGGAAGGTTCTTTCGCTCTTTACGCCTGATATTCTCATAAAGATATAACACGATAATTAATGAGGATATCTTAAGTCATCTTTTTGTTGCCATGGATACTCGGTTGCTCTGGCAAAATCGACCAGGCGACTTTTGCCGTCTAATATTTTACGAAGTATCGTGCGGATAGAACAAAAACGATTAGGGCGGTCCTGCTAAATAAGGAGCTGTGTAAAATCTACGAAGGGATGTTAGTAAAATTATATTTGACACACTTTACTTTACGGTTGCCATCAACCCTCACCGACTCATTATTAATACAAGTTGCTTGAAGTTTTAGGTGAAATATAAGTTTCTTTGGCGCTTTTGATCTTCTCCATGCTAATCAAATGCATGAGAACCGAACAAGATCGACAGCTTTTAACATACAAAATGGGGGTGTATAGATCCCGCAAACCCCGACATTTCCCTTCAACTACCCCCCCCCCCCCCGATTCAAAGTCAGAGCCGTGCCTGTACCTAACAGGCACGGATTGAGGAGAGTTTATCACTATATTTTTGGTATTTATCCAATAAAGACGTAACTCATAAATCTTCAGACTATGGTGATAATACCCGGGGTGCTTATTGTGGCATGGAAGAACCGGACTTGGAGAGACAGCAAACACAGCACATTGAACCAACGCTCGCCTAACGTTGATACAACGATGTCGACGGTGTTTATACATTTAAGCAGCACTGGTTTATTGTCCCATATTTGCTTGGCGCGATGGAGAAAGGCTTTGCACAGATAAACGCCGCGGAAGCCAACCCAGCAAGCACAATAGGCCTATACGTTGGCCTATATGTTGGCCCACCATTAGGCCATTATAGGGTTGGGGGCACAATTTCGCGCTAAAAGATACTGTACTCGTTTCTCATTTGCTCACTGGCAAATCTTCTGATGAAAAATGTTTGTTTTTTATTGCGTTCCCGATACAAAAGAGAATCTGCGCCGAAACAGAGTTACTTTTTTTAAGATTTCATGACTAATATTTGTTCCCATGCACAGACATTTGAATTCAGTGTAACTATATATTTGTGATATCTGGATATAGGCCCTACCATAATATTTAGCATAATTAATAATGTTATGCAAAATGTAGTTGAAATAAATATACACATACATATTCTGTATGTATATACGATCTATGACAAGCCCTGGGAGATATCATTTTTTTCATAATTCAAGTCTCTGTCGGATAAAATATTAGTTGCAATATTCGGAAAAAATATATCGTGTCCTATATCGTGTCCGGTCGTGCATATGACGATAATCTGCCGCCAATCGAGATAACTTTTGAATGGAGCATCGGATTAATAATCGATGATCGGCCAGCTATCGCCCGATTATATATCGTGTCAGCGTCGCAAGGATGCCGCAAGATTTCAGTGAGCCGTACGATGTCCAGACAGTGATTTGATGGGCCACGACCAGACAACGACCAAATTCTGCGAGATGACTTGTGCGCTTTCCATGTGCGCGTATTCCGTAATCCGTATACCGTAGTCCGTATTGCGTAATGCGTATTGCCCTTTTCCATGTGTGCGTTTATTTTCAGTCCGTACTCCGTAATGCGTATTTATTTTTTATATTTTTATTTTTCATTAATTTTTATTTTATTCTATTTTATTAGCTTCCTAAACAATCGACACGACGCCAAAATCTGGGTCCCCGGAAGCTAGCAACCCTCTGATGACGTCACGAAATCGAATTTTTTATCCTCCGTATACCGGATACCTAGGAGCGATTTGTATACGGATGGTTTACGCAGTATGGTATACGCAATAAGCAATACGCACACATGGAAAGACTTTCACTAGTTTACCATAAACTTGATTGAAACGCAATACGGAATACGGATAACGCAATACGCGTACATGGAAAGCTAGCTTAAAGCAAAATAATACTGTGCATGCATGTTTACATCAAAATACATGTTTTTGTTTTACTAAATAATAATTATATGTTTAATATGTATTTTTTTATGAAAAAAAATCAGATTTTTTTTAAACGTAATGCAGCGACTGATGACTATTTGGATTATGGTCAATCTAAGAGCGTTCGATGGGACAATAGACACTGTGGTGCATGGTTTAGCCGTTTCAGCACTAATAAGCGCAATTACAGTCGTTTCTCACTGTCATGGGGGAGGGGGGGACAAAATGTGTGCTTTAGCATCATTTTTGCAAATGTCTGGTATCAAATTAAACAAGTAATTTCCGCCCACTTGAAGTTGTGTCCCAATGGTCTAAGGATTTAAGAGCAAGCAACATAGAATTTTATATTCCTTGCTAAGAGTTAATTTTAGTGTATCGTCTACAGCGCTAAGCACGACTGTTGTCGTTTGTATAGCGTTTTATCAGCCGATCAAATCACCGTTAGTGGGGAATAAAATGAGTGTTTAACCATTAAAACGCCTAATTTTTTTAGTGAAAACCTTGGAGATCAATTTGCAATCATCATAAATTTCTTAGTCAGCTCTTTCTGATTCATTTGAATACCTATGTTATGGATCAACGACCATTAGAAATAGTTTTACACGTACAGTGCGAGGATAAACTTTAGACGTCAGAATCTGACGTCTGTAGACGTCAGATTCTGACGACTAAAGTTGATCCCCCGCGCTGTAAGGGTTAAGCATTAAGGTTTGAAAATGTTTTGATGTAAATTTAAACAAATATGAGTGTATTTGACCAAACTTTGTCTTTCCTTTGGGGTCTTATATATCATTGAGATGAACAAGCATGGTCGTCTTGTGATACACTGTGCGATTTGAATGAATGAATGAATACTCGTGTAGACAATGTGGCACAATCTACCACATCACCTGCAACAATGATACCAAACAGCTAAACATACTTCTGTATAGGTGAATTGAAGCGGCCCCAAAGTCAAGGAGGTCATCCACACATACGCTAACGACACACACCAGCGACGCCCAACTATGAAGAGGTACCAAGGCTACCAGCTACCACCCATCTACAACAAGATCATTCCGCCGATGTCTGAGCCCTTTCACCGCCAGGACATCGGTATGTGACCAAGTCTTGCCGAAGCAAGTCGAATCATAACTTTCAAACACTCGTTCCAAAGTACAGCTACTATAACTATATATCTTATGTATAATACTAGACTTTATAAAAGAGATAATGAAAAATAAAGAAACTTCAACATGACATAAATTATGACCAACTCTACAGATATGCGTCTAACC
This sequence comes from Flabesymbios commensalis, assembly GCA_964017125.1. Lineage (NCBI taxonomy): Eukaryota > Metazoa > Annelida > Polychaeta > Terebellida > Flabelligeridae > Flabesymbios > Flabesymbios commensalis. Next base: position 35,674,840 of record OZ024906.1, on the reverse strand, counting down.
AGAGATGCAGTATACAATTGTATTATGCATTTCTGGTCTAATAATTTACTTAAAAGAACATAATTTGCCGATTATAGATACCACAATGATAATAAATATATAACTAAGATGAGAATAAACCAAAAACCAATGTGAAATCCTTTTATGTATTATTTGAATTAGATAGACAATCCATTGTTGCAATATTTTCTCACCTCAAGATCAACTAGGGCCTACAGACTGATCCCAAAATGTGAGATCACCATAATTTATATTCATATCGTGAGTTGTCGGTGCTATTCATACTTTCTCGTATTATATAATTCGCCACAACTCGCCATTAACTCGCCCCTAAAGTCGTACATTCTCGTAGTAAAGTCATCGTTCCTCTACAAAATGTCGCATAGATGTCTACTAAACTCGTATTAAATAGAAAATTATTGTGCAACTCTCAATATTATCATGGTTATATGTCTCCATTTACAAAATTCATGACCATCTGATTCTTGTAGTATATATGGTGAGATAAAACCCGCCAGCACTCAACACACCGCCCACAACTCGCGCGCCAAACTCGTGACAGTCTGACAGGGCTTTAATGACCAATATGCCCGATATTTGAATTTTGAGTAACATGGTATACATTTTTACAGCAATTTACATAAAGTACAATTACCTACGAGCGTGTTGCTAATTAGTGTGGAGTTTGTAACAAATTGTAATTTATGTACAATTAGCTACGGACTAGAAAAACTTGTTTTGAGCGTGGTGCTAATTTGTGTGGTAATAAGTTATAGTTGTAGTTTATGTGTTAAACAAGGTATCATGTTACTCAGAATTCAAATATATGCTGCATAGACTATTATACATATAGTTTTCACACGTAACCTTGTTGCTCTGACTCTTTTTAATTGGGAACTCATCAAATGACACGTGCTAGATCAATGTTGGTTTACTATTAAATAAAACCAATATTGATCAACGTCTTAATTCAGTCATTTCATTCATTCATTCATTAGTTCGTTCGTTCATTCATTTATTCATTCGTTCTTTCATTCGTTCGTTTAATCGTTCATTAATATATTCGCTTATTTATTTATTCATCCAGCCCAACAGTTATACCCACTTTTGAAAAAGTTTTCGTTTACACATTAAAATGATAAGCTTTGATAACCCTCTATTAGCGCTGTCAGAGGGGAATCCCGGATGGGCATATCTAATTGCATCCTGATTGCATTTCAAGAACTACAAATGTGTTTCTAGACGAGCATGTGCGCTATTTTGAGTTGATAAATGTGTAGGCTTCAAAGTAAACATGATAAAGGTAAATATATATTTTGTGCAAACATATTTTTAAAACCTTCGTCCCCTTTATTTTATTTATTGATTTTCCTGTGGAAGACCATCCCACAGAAAAAAAAACGTTATAAATGGTCACACATTGGAACCCCCTGTCATAGAGGGTTCAATGTGAGACGATACGAGTATAGATAGAATACATATTTAGCATATCTTTGTTTTAAGAATGATCATATTTATTTTCAATATTCCGCAAGAGAAGCATCGAACCAATTTAGCCTACACGGTACACAAAATGTCCGTGTATTTGCGAGTGCATGACCGGACGAGTGAGCATCCTTGGAATTTGGCGCCATTGCACCAGCTGTGCAAAAGAAAACAGCAGTAACTGCTTTTCAAGTAAACAGTTACTGCTGTTTGCCTTTGCAATGTAAACTTGTGTATAGATTGGAGGTCGCCTATAAATCTGGAAGCGGGTGCGATACTAATTTGTTTATCGGTCGCAAGAGACTACGCTGGTATCAATGGTGAACGATAATAGGGGTGTTGGCTTCACGTGGTAAATGACATCACGTAGCCAGAAGCCCCACAATGTTTGGACTCGACAGACGTGTCTATCATACCAATCTGTTATAACAGATTCCCCAATATTTATCTGTTAAAACATAATCGGGGAATCCGCTATAGCAGATTGGGGAATATGTCATAACATTACCTGCCTACATTTTGTTAGTGTTCTATTGCTAATTATCCTGACGTAAAAGCACACACACGAATTATAGGAGAGCCTGCGCAGCTCATCTTGACAGCCGCAAAGGTGGTTGTTTTGTGATTTGCTGCTGTGAAGAAGGCGATGATTGTCCCTCTGAATTCTGTGTTTGTTTTCATAATATAAAGCTGGAATAGCTGACTCAATTTAATTTCCAAATTTATGTGTCTAAAAACTCCTTCAATTTATGAAAAATAAAGGTCTCGCAAATTGATATTTTTATAAAATGAGCATCTATCATAAACTATGTTAATTTAAGAAACAACGTATTTGGTTTGAAATGTGCTTAGAAGCGTATGATACGGATCTAGCCAGACAATGGTGATATTATAATTATTGATTTGCAACGTTTTAAAGGTGATCTATCACCCCTTATATGGTATGAATAATTATGTCCTTATATGGGGTGATTGGCTATCACGTGACCCTCTCAGAGGGTCACATGATAGCCAATCACCCCATATAAGGAAACACTTGTGCCCCATCTTGTGGCAACTTTGATTTATTTGTCTCAAATTATTATATAAGGAGTGATAGATCACCTTTAATGTTTTGTTTTAGACATGTTTAGCGGGCGCAGACATCACATCTACTTAGACCACATGTACGTATTTGATGATGTTCACTCAGCTCCACTGACTTTGCCCTGGAAGAGAGACACTGCATGGGGATGGGTGAATGGATGATATGGTGAACGAAAATTTGGCTTTATTCGGTATTTTAAAGGTGATCTATCAGGCAATCAGGTGGCCCTATCAGAGGGTCACATGATAGCCAATCACCCCATATAAAGAAACACTGTGCCCCATCTTGTGGCAACTTTGATTTAGTTGTCTCAAAATTATTCATACTATATAAGAGGTGATAGATCACCTTTGATATAAGGAGGTTATATATTAGGCCACCAACCGAACAAAAACACATCATATTTTGCTGTGTTTGATGTGTTTTCCGAAAAATTGCCAAGCAGTAAATAAATAAATATTTTGCAAATTAACTGATGAACCCTTTAACCGCCAAATTATTCAATTTAAATTTTCACCCACTTGAAGTTGTGTCTCGCTGACAAAAAGTAACAAGTATTTATTGCTGATGGTTCCTGTGTGAGGAACATGACAGAAGCGCCAGGAAAGCGCTGGCGCCATATAATACAATACAGTGCATATTAAAATACTATTTACAATTGTAATGATTTATACAAGAATCAGTGGATTAGCTGTTATTATTCATTGTTAAGAACACTTTAAAACTTTGCGATAATCACTTTCACGAATAAACTTAACTGCAGTACATTATTATAATCGTTTTGCTTGAATAATTGTTCCAGTTGAATAGTGGAAGGTCTTTTCCAGAATTTTACATTTATATATTTTTACGCTCTTCTCTGAACAACGGACAGCATAACAGATAGTGGTATTCATCACCAATGTCATTGCAATGGAGGCATAACCGTATGTCGCGCTGAGTTTGAGCCCGACAACCAGCTTCGATTGGTAAACGGTGATTGCGGCACCGAAATTTTGTCATTAGGATTCTATTATTTACAGGTAGTTCAGTCAGATATTTCTCGAAACTAAAAGTATTTTTAATTATACGGTATACAGTACATTTACCACCTTTTGTTATGCCTTCATTCCAATTTTGTATGAATTGGTCGTGCAACCTTAACTTGAGAATTGTATTAAAATGATCCGGTGATTTAGGTAAAGATTGATTCGTCCAAATCCCAGAGAATCCAGCACTATCTAGTATGTTTTTCACCGAGCTAATCCAAGTAGAATGAAACAAATTCTTCTCGTAAAGTTTATATATTAAAGAGTAAATCATTTTCGACAGTTTATTTTCTTGACTGAAATCAGTAATCAGTCTCGCCCAGTAGAGGATCATTTTACATTTAGTATCTATATGAAGCGGCGTTCCACCCAACTCTCCATAAACCATATTAGAGCAAGTAGATTTATGAACATGTAAAATATATTTACAGAACCTTAATTTCACTTTATTTACAATGTCGCCATTTTCACACCCCCACACTTAAGCTCCATATAATACAACTTCAAGTGAGTGAAAATTATTCAGCTTCGAAAGAATGGAGGTCAACTCTTTTCAAATCTTGCTGGTTGATGTCACATTTTATCTTTAACATATTTAAAATGTGGTACTTAATTTGCTAATAAAAATAAAACCCGAATATATGCGGCACCGGCGGTTAATGGGTTAAGCAAACTACTTCCGTTATTATCAAACAAGGTGTCGTGACTAGCCTATATTTAGTCATAGACGGCTCGTATTCAGAGACTAGTTATTTCCAGTATTACCGAATAGGGGTGTATTATTTTAGTATACAATATTCACGTGTTTAGAGTGGTTATCATAGTTATCGCTACACATGTATCAGCTCGGAATGAATATTGACATCAAACGTGACTAATATCCAGTCAAACACGATATGCTTATCATTGAGCCAACGTCGCAGACCGTGGCCCGGCAGTAAGCAAGCATAGGGTAAACGTCTCATTTGTCCTGGGAAATGAATGGACGAATTCTGCGACCGGACACAACAATGACGACAGGCGGAATAGGAAAATATTTTCCGGATGATTTCAAAAGATTTTCGTGTAAGGACTATACCATCAGCGATGATTATATACACACCTCATATATTTGAAGAGTTAGAAACACAACGTCAAAGCTATCGCACGTTGAGAGACCAGCCTGATTGCATTTGCCGATGTACACCACATTATCGAAATGTTCGACGCTTAGCCCTTGAGCCACCGCGATAACAATTTGTCACATTGATATTAAAGGGTCTTAACCCTTAACCCTTTAACCGCCGGTGCCGCATATATTCGGGTTTTAATTTTTTATTATCACTTTAAGTACCACCTTAAACATGGGAAAGATAAAATGGCACATCACTAAAGCAATATTTGAAAACAGTTGACCTCCATTTTGTCAAATCTGAATAATTTTCACTTACTTGAAGTTGTGGCTCGCGTCAGCGAGACACAATTTGAAGTGGGTGAAAATTCAGATTGAATAATTTGGCGGTTAAAAGGTTAAAGCCCTACATTAAAATTGTAATGTTCACCCACTTTTGTGGTTGTGTCTCGCTACCGCGACCCACAACTTCAAGTGCATGGGTCAAACATACCAATTCTAATAATTTGTGACGAAACATTTGCCAATCTTGATGTTTAACCCTTTAACCGCCAAATTATTCAATCTGAATTTGTACCCACTTGAAGTTGTGTCTCGCTGACGCGATCCACAACTTCAAGTGAGTAAAAATTATTCAGATTTGACAAAATGGAGGTCAACTGTCTTCAAATATTGCTGATTGATGTCACATTTTATTTTTGACATGTTTAAAAGGTGGTACTTAATGTGCTAAAAAAATGAAAACCCGAATATATTGCGGCACCAGCGGTTAAAGGGTTAAACACACATTTCATTCCCAATAAATGTAATATAGCCTGCTAATAAAAACGACTATAGTCGTGCTATGGTGTTGACGATCGAGCTTGAGCATGCAATTTTTAACTTGAAAGCCTAATAGACCTCGCTATGTATATTTCTGGTTTTAGTTGTACCACAGTTGACTCCATCTATATGTAATCAGCGTGGTGCTTTCTGGGTACAGATTTGTCCCGCTGTTCGTACACAGTGGACTAATCTAGCTGACTACTCTAGCTCTAGCTGGACCGGCATTTTTAAAAATAGCCTCGCCCTTATTTTGGGGCAAGCTTGAAGAATACGCGCCGGGGTTTGGGGTTCTTCCCCTGCTCTGGGTATTCAGGTTTCGAAGAAACAACGTGTTTCGTCTCCGTCCACTCGCATCGTGAACGTTCAATATTGAGGTAGCATGCTCGGCCTCAGAAATTTGAATCCTGTGTCTGGAGAGCAAGGCCATCTTATTCATCTCACCATCCCAGTTTATATTAGCCATTGTGTGAACAAACCGAGCCTTCATTCATTGGTCTCTATCGATACCCAGTAAACACAAAACATTTGTATATCATTTATACAATGTTTGTCCAACGAAGACGTTGGGCCGACGTTGTATAAATGTTATGCAAATGTTTCGTGTTTGCTGGGTACTTGCATCAGGTCCCCTTGGGTAGAAAGAACGTACTCGTGTCAAAGACAACAGTTTAATCTCATGGATGACGTACGTGCTGATCATATTATCATGTACACATCATCATGAAGAACCTTGCTCTGCCGCTTTATAAAGCGATCGAGGTGACAAATCATTAAATCGATTGCACTTCATTGGTTACTGATGTATCACTGCCGATTGGTTTTACTCTAATAACCTTCCGTACGAAATCTGCTCACGCTCCGTATTACGTCGAAGCCACCATTGGCATCCATTCGTCCGGTCAGACCCCTGGTTAGGATTGGTTCATAAAAAACATAAACAACAGCGCTGTCAAATTATTATGATTCTCCTCATATAGGCCCTACTGACGTAGGGCTACATAACATATTATGGCAGTAACTGCTTAGTTTTCAAGTAAGCCATTATAGCCGATTAAGAGCATACGTGGTGACGAACAATGTGCCTGTTGCCTGTTGTGAAAAGGCAGTGACTTTGTAAATTAATTGACAAGTATTTGACAAGTAAGCAGTTACTGCCCTTTGGTTTGCATGATAGTAAAGTATGGCTAACATTTCAACGAATCATATTTGAAGTAGATAGGAAGGGTGGCAAACAACACAACACCTACCGTTTAATCCTGGAGCCTTTGGCTGCGTGAAGTCTTCTGAACCCGTGAACGTTCATGGTGAGCAAGATGTCCTCACCAAGACTCACGTGACGTGTGGCCGTCGGCGACCCACAACGACCACCCTCGGTACTGCTGCTAGCTGCACTCCCTTCACTCTCACTGTCCGAGTTACTAGTTGTGACGTCACTACCGGAAGTGGGGTCACCCTCTCTCCTCTCACCCCGCCGGGTGTCACCACGACTTTCATGACAGCCGTCCCCCTTGAAAGTCACCCTCTTACGGTGATGCCCATATACGGGTTCTTTACTCGGCAACCATCTGCCCACATTCTCCTCCGACGAGTCATATAAAGATGGCGGCCCGTGACTGCCATAGAGTGTGACGTCACGAGTTGTATCACCGCGGTGCTTCGTGACGTCAAATGTGGTGGGCCTGCTGTAAACTGCGACATCACGTGTTGCGCAATCGTCGTATATGACGTCACGTCCGTTATCCCTGGAGTACATCATAACATCACCATCAGACAGGATGTGACCGGGTGACCTTGGGAAATTACACCCCCAGTTTTTCTAGCATTGCAATCATTAATGTGGTGCGAGTTTCCAGATTGTCATTTCCAGTTATTGTGACAGATCACGCGTGGCTCATAATCGCGTCAGATTTAATATCAAACCACATGCTATTTTGCGATATTTTGAAAACTGTAATGCTTTATTTTCCTTCGGAGTTAGCCTACTTGCAGTATCGTATCGTCAACCGAATATATACACGTAGCAGATGTATCAGAAGGATAGTTGTTTTCTCTCTACACGATGCGATGCGATCTCCATCAAGTAAATTGGATTGAATTAAACAAGCTGTTACACTGTCTGCCTTCCAGTGAATGTTATACGACACTTTAAAACTAATCGCTTGAGCCAACGCGATGTTAAACAGCTGAACAATTCACGCCAATGTGATTGTTGAAATGTTGAATAATTCACAGGCACATGTTGCTGTACAGCAACACTGTCAGTAATTGTGCAATCACTCTAATGGAAAGAACTTGTCGCACATCGCTGATTCTAGTGATAATTCTCTCGTTTATTTAATGACAAGTGCCTAAACTCCATCAAACACCAACCACCAACGTGACTGCTACGGATTCATTCATCAGATGATTTGCAGTGAGATAGATCTGGGCTCTCTTTCCTTAGACGTTTATCCAGGCTGTTTTAGGTGGTATCGTCTTACATGATCTCATCACCCATGTTGTTTTGAGCGGCATCAACTCAGCCCCACGCTCCACGCTGAAAACCACTTTTTATATTTGTGATCATCCGCTTTGCAAGTAGAATAATTGCTAATCCGCCGCCTAGGTGTTGTTACTATAACAATCAGCAAAATAGTTTTTCATCAAGAATAATCTCACCAGTACAACCGGGGTTTCCTTTTATCCATTTGACAAAACACCAACCGCTCGTTTGTCTTGCACCATTTCTGGTAGGCCTACTTTCTATTGTCTTGGAAGAACAAAACATGCTGCTTATTATTTACGGATTCGATTTGCCATGACTGGCGAATCTACAGACTGTCTGGCCAAGGCAAAAAAATGGAAACGTTAAGATTAATAGCCAGATTAAGAAATATTCCTATTAGAACAACTGGATATACACTCCAGCGAGCACGAGACTTGGCCCGATGTCGAGTTAATGTCTGAACCGCCGTCTGTGACGTCGGACCAGCATCGGGTGAACGTCTCGTGTTTGTTGGGATCTCAGAACAGGTTCCGAAGTTTCACAGTGGCGCTCCTCCTGATACCGCGCTACTTGCTGGTGGTTTTGCATGGATCAGCCAGTTCCACCAGAACACGTGAGCTCACAGTTTGCAGTGATCCCGCAGACTGGCTGAGCGCCAGAACCAGCTGTGTGCAGCGCTGCAGGGACGAGCAGCAGACCGCTATAACAACAGCAAGAGTCACCTAGTGAATACCAAGTAAATCACTACCAGCAGTGTGTTTCATTCTAGCACAGTGCGAGTGCCCTGGCGTGATGGGCGTTCAAAAATACAAATGTCTCTTCCCCTCTCTCCAGCAAAGATTCAGCCTATTTTTGGTTAACCTAATATGTTATGCACTTCAAGTGGTGGTGTTTCATTAGAGATGTTGGCGTTATAGCGAGGTGGTGTTTGATGAAATTTTGCAGAAGACTGATGAAAAGTGAACTGTTTAACAAAACAAATATTGAAAAAGTCAGCTTTGTGCTGAAGATCCATCACCAGGGAGCCATTACAGCTTATTGTTAAAGACCTTGTGATGGGAAATACGACAGCAATAAATGACAGCTATAAATGACAGCAAGATGATTGAAAATGAGAATAAATACTTGTTGAGAGGGTTAAAATCAGATTAAATTCATGGTTTCATCTCATGTTACAGAACTAGATGTTATGTGTTCGTGAGTGTTTGGCCTTTTGGGAATAGGATACAATGTCGTCGCTTTGGATATGAAAGGGTGTATCTGCCACTTTGTAAAGTGGCAGATACACCCTTTCATATCCAAGGGTACGATGTGTGATACAATCCCCATCAAACTAGATATAACAGAGGTCTATTAGCATTTACCAAAGTTATAAAATAAAGATCAAATAAATTACCATCACAGGAGATTATCTATAATGTACAAACAGATATACATAAAATAATATCTAGCATGATAAAAAGCAATAATATAATTGTTGCACAAAGAATAATTGTTACCTGCATGATCACTGGATTTTCACGTATTTTTTCAAATTTGAATCTTGGCAAATTTCATGTAAATTTTTCTATAAATAAATGAGGCTTCAAGCCACTTTCGAGTACATACAGGTATAAACTGATAAACATATACAATACAATAACATAAGTAAAAACATAGTAGCCAATATGATTAAAATAAGCATATTATATAATATGTTTAAAAAGTATATAGGCAGTGAGCCGGTGTGAGTGGAGAACAATGAGCCAACATCGTACCCTGGACCTCTAGCGTGACAGACGCAGCGTTAACCACGACATCAGGGCTGTAGCCCTTGTTATCTACGTTACGTGGTGTGGACAGTCCACGTGCGGATACTACACAAAATAGGACAGTATTTGGTTTGCATCGATCCACGGGAGATAACTGTTGATGAACCGCCTCTAATACAGGTCAAGGACCGAATCAGGGATGAGCCCGATACAGAACGACACCACTTTATACAGAACCTCGTAAATACGATATTCTGCGGGAACGATGGCTCACTTGTGTGCGAACGTCGTTGACGTTCATCTATCAGTGAACCAAGGTTGCACCGCATTTCGTTTTCCATGAAAGCTAAATTGTTTGTCATTTCTAGAGGAGATTATCTTGTATAGAACGTGCCGTGGTATAATCGTGGCCGGAGAATATTGGGCAGTTTAAGTACTACTTCTGAGCGGTCATGCCGGTCAATGCGACATCAAGGTCAGGAAATGGACACCCATGCAAAGACGTAGACGGTTTATATTTCAATCTAGGCCAAATCAGGTTCGCGTGATGCTTTAATATTTCTACAATTTTTAAAAAGCCATCAAAGCCAAATGCTCCTAGCAATAGTGGGGTTGAATTACGGAAGTATTATTCTGTACTATACACTTTGCATGAAATGGTAGGACGGTAATTTGTCATTGTGAAATAATAGCTATGAAATAATCTGCCCTTAAACTTTTACAGAAAATAATTATTTAAATGATTAAAGACGTACATCAAGCCATTTTCCCATTGCACCATCCTGACTGGTCAGTGTGATGACAAAACCGTGACACATGTATGTGAGGATGCACTACATGTTTTAGACCTTGAAACTTATTTAGGCCCGGCCGTAGGTCAGGAGCCTAGTGTCCTATTTAGGGTGAAGAGGGGTGCTGTGTGTGGGAAACGGTTGACGTTTCTGTACACCAGTCCTTATGACCATGTCGAATATAACGTTTGAGGTCGCTAGGTCAGATAGTTGCGTTTTTAAAAAGTGTTAAGAAAAAATAATATTCAGGAATATATTTGTGATTAGAGCTTAAAAGGTTTTGGTTGGGATAATGTTGGCCCAGCGTCGCAGACGGTGGCCCATCATTACACCAGCATTGGGCAATTGTATCGTGTTATCTGGGAAGTGGACTTTCTAGCGGCGGGGTGAAAAAGCGTCACCCGCATTGCTATGCGGCAGTACGTCCCCAGCAAACACGGAACAATCACCCAATGCTATTTCAATGTTGGGCCAGCGTCGAAGGCCGTACTTCAACACCGAAGCAGCATTTGGTGAATGGCATGTGTTTACTGATGTGATGGCGCAAAGTATACAGCCGACCCAATGTTGGATTAGTGTTGGGCCAGCATTATAGACGATTGACCGCATTGAACCAGCGATGGGCTGCGACGCTGGCCCAACATTGAACCGGAATTGGGTGGGTAGGTCTACATCGTGTGTACTTTTGGAGAGACATGCGGCAGCCCAATTCACTGGCAATACAAGTATTGAACAGATGTTGGCCAGCACCGGCGATGGTGGTGGAAGGAATACACGTTGAAAATATATTTTAACTTGTCCCCTTGATTCGTTCCTTAATCATATCCTGGACATTTAGGATTCTGGCCCATGAGTTAAACCAATACATTTATAAAGGATACAAAAACACTCAAACAGACTAAAGCCGTGCCTCGGAGTTCGGGAACCCCTGTAAATTTACCATTTTGCTCAACTTGACGTTTTTGATAAAAAATACATAACTATGAATATATACTTTTTCTGCCATCAATACCACATATTAAGTTAAGCTACCTTGTTTCATTATTTCGTGGGATTTATAATTCTCAAAACAATGTAGCGTACATTTTCCTGTGAGCATGGGTTAGATATCTTTGGATTGGTGTCTTTCAGTGCGAGGGGCCTAAAATGTAGTCTTTTTTTGAAAAAATCAAGACCCTAAAACCTTTGGGAGGGTTTACAAAGAAATTTAATTAAAATAAAAACTCCCAACCAACCTTATAGTTTATGAAAAAATGTCTCTGTACCAATTTCAGATTCAACCATGTTTGGCCTCAGTGCGACCGTCATGCGTGAGGTACAGTTTTATGCACTGATCAAACTATGTTTCATATTTTTGTGCAATTTTGACAATGATGTTCACAAATAACTAGAGAATGTCATAAATTATGCACATAATATTATGTTTCTGGTGAAGCACACAAAAATAGGGCTTATGTGAAGCGCCAGTGCAATTATCAACTGTAGGCTTAGAGAAGCGAAAATAATCACCCCCCCACCCCCAACAGCAGAGAACCAAAAAACAGCATATACTGTTCCTTATCATGCTTATCGTTATGCAAGAGTGAGACGAACATTAACAAATCATTAATTAAGTACACCAGTGGTGGGCGGTCTTAAGCTATCCCAATTTAAGAACTGGCCATGCAGTGTGGTGAACAGTCCGTCCTAAACTGAACATCTCGGTATCACAGAAAGACTACTGGGCTGATTCCATGTTGGCGTAATATCGGACCAGTGTCGCGGATGCTGACCCGACGTTAAACCAACTCATGATCCACGTGTTCCAGCTGCCGGGATAAGTGGTCAAATCACCAGAGAGATCTCTGATTACTTGGCTTTCAGTGAGAGCGTCCTTGTTAGTGGAAATAAAGTGCCGACCAGCAGAAAGGTCACAGATTACCAGCAGTAGCAATAGAACTGTAACGAGCTCGCAAATTCCTCTTCGCGTTTCGGCAGAGGAAACACCAGACGTTGGATACAAGTTGGTTTCCTATATTCTGCGATGAGAAGGAATTTACCTACATTGGTTATGAGCGGGCTGGGCATAAATGGCGCCTACCGGATCTCCACCTAACCCTTACCAAAAAAAATTCGCCGAATGATTTCAGCGAATCTACGGCGAATGCTCTGCGAGCATTCGCCAAGTCTCCCAAAGAACGCAACGCGAAACCGCAGCGAATTCTCAGCGACTGGTCGCCGAGCATTCGTCTTGCATTCACATTTCACATGCAAACGAGCTTTCGTTGCATGTGTTAGGCGAATGCTTAGCGGATGTTCAGCGAATGCATGGCGAACACGAATTTGTTATTTACCTACTAAACTGTAGGTCAGGCACTTTTTGGCTCTGCACATGATGTCCCTTACAACCTGATTATCCCACAGGAAACTATTAGCCTATCTTTAATGTAATGTAGAGAAGGCTTTGAATTAGTACAATAATATCCACAACTGATTTGCATGTATATAAAAAGATTACTTGTAATTAAGCACATAGTGACCTAGTCTACCTGCAGTTTTTAATGTATTTTTATGTTCGTCATATATTCTCTCCATGGATGTTTAGTTCAACCTACTTGTCTTGGTTAGACTGAAAGCTGGTCCCATCTCACTTTATATTTTTTTATTAAGCTGCAAATGCAAAATTACAACATTTGTCATTCTAGATGGCTGCCTGAGAGGAAATTTTTCAAGATGGCTGATAAAATCTGAGAGGGTAACCCAGAATTTACGGCTCATATCTGCACTGCAGTTAAATATAAGCTAATCAGATTAAAACTTTTTCGGCGAATGCTAGGCGAATATCTTCGGCGAATGCTCGACGAACACTTGGCCTACTGTAAAATGACAAGTCTTTCAGGAAATGCTCAGCGAACAGTACAAAATGACAAAATCTTTCGGCGAATGCTTGGCGATTGATCCAACACAAAGTTTTTTTCGGAGAATTCTTGGCGATTAGTCGACAATGGCAATTTTTTCAGCAAACACTCGCCTTACATTTGTTGAAACTTTCAGCGACTGCTCACATTCGCCATGCATTCGCGGATCCCTCACCATGCATTTACAGATCATTCGCCATGCATTCGCGGATCATTCGCCATGCATTCGCCGAAATGACAATTTTTATAAGGGAAGCTCTCACTGAGACCCAGAAAACACACACTATTGTGTCAGCGAGACACCGCTTTCGGAGTGATTGAAAACGTTAATGAGGCCTAAAGAACGGGTATGAAATGGGTTATTGTTAGGCCACCGTCCGTAAAATAGAATAACGTAGGCCTAGTTTATGTTTACTTTCTTTAAGTGAGGTCAATCAATGCTGGAGTAGGCTTACTTTTATCGGCCTTATCCTTTAGCCATACAATTTGTACTCACTTGAAATTATGTCTCGCTCACTTAAATGCGATCCACAATTTCCGGTGAGTGAAAATGGTTTCGGCCTTTTGCCTAAATGTCAAATCTGTTTTCCGTACGCTAACTATGTTTTTTAAATCTCATTACTCAAATTTAAGTAATTACATGTGTTCAATATCTAAAAAGTGTTATTTAAAGTGCAAACTAAGTTTAGCTGTGATTCATTGGAGCTTGAAGAGTTAAGTGTGATGTGTGGCCTGTCGTTTTTTTTTGTTGCGTATTGAGCACCACCTGGTGTCGTACATCAGCATCAGTGGTCACATGACTGGCATGTGGATTCAGAGATGAGAGCCGTCCAGCAGGCACTGGATGTTTACCCGTTGTTGATTTAAGTATGGCCCGCCGTCTTCGACGTCGGTCCATCATTGCTGGGTATCTTTTTGCAATACGAGAGAGCAGACAATAAAAAGGATTCAGCATTACAAGCGGATGAGCGGTAGCACGCCAATACAAAATACTGACAGGAATATGGGGAATACCATTTCGTCGCCGAGTGCAGACATAATAACAGTTAGTCATTTTAAATAGTTTATAAGTCATATGTATGAGACCCATCCACCCGAGGGTTTTCTTCGAAACAGTAGCTTAATTCTTGAAACCTTTTTTCTATTCAATATTTGCTTATTTGCAGAAAAAATTCTGGGATATCAAATATATGTAGGCCTAGGCCTATACGCCTTTCGGAATTTTTTAAGCGTTAAACTTAATCTCAAAAAAGGCTGTATATAGCCTATAGGGGCCTACTTGTTGAGCTCCAGTCTGCAGTGGTCTATGGGTAACACTATCCTGAAATAAAATAAGGGGTGCTTAGGTTATTTGAGATGTCATTTGACAGAACAGCCTCTGAACATCACAATGTGTGATTTCGTGTTACCCTGTCTGTAAGATGTAGTTTGGGCAAATCAAGTATCACACAGTGTTAAATTCGGACAAAAAGAGGCGAATTCGTTTAGATCAGTCGCTAATATTACACAGAATCATTCCAACAAATTTACAATTTGTGCATAATAATGGTGTATAAACTCACTGCACCTTTTATGATAACTGTCTCACTTTATTAGAACAATCCGATCAACAGAAAGTGCGTTTTATAGAAAATTATCCAGTAGACTAAGTTTATTATTGGTTCTTTTAACGATAAACGATAATGATTTCTTATTTTATGGTCGACTTGTGTTACAATAATTATTATTCTGTTGCATCAAACATCAATAATACAGTTTTAACACCCAGGCTGATAGGCCTACGCCACTTTAAAACATAGCTATGACTTCGTGTACGTGGAGCGGTCGGGCACTGGCAAGAAAAACTTGACAACATACCGGAACGAAGAAGCACTGGAACCCTTCCAAAGTCAACTAACCTGGAAGAAAATTCCAATACCCCTGCGCCTCAGTGTATTATATATTCTTATAATTATAATAAAACATGATAAAAATAATCAGTATTAAACATAGGCTACTATAGAACATACAGAGCTTCTCGGCGTTTTAGAAAGGTTTTTATATATATATATATATATATATATATATATATATATATATATATATATATATATATATATATATATGGTCAGTAGACGGACAGCAGATGCTGCATATAAGAACACTCAAGTTTGCTATAGGCCTATAAACCTATAATCACATACTAAGTCGTACAAATATACCTGTAATAAACTCTGTCTCTCCTTATTATATTTCGAGCAGCGTAAAATAAAATGCATCTCATCTTTTTGGTCACAAAACTTACATTTTGTCAGTGAGTTGCTCATTTCTGAAACGACCAGTATTAACTCTCAGAGACAGTATACCACATCTAAACTGAGATAAATAAGACTTGAGAGATTAAAAGCTATCCCGTAATTAGTTATAAATTTTCTGTAAATACGTAGTTCCAGTTTTCTCATTACACTTGCATGCCAGGTTTCTGCATAATTATTAAACAAAATATTCCTAGCTTAACCATGATAATTGATATTACACACTTTAAGATCATTCTAAATATTGAGCTACCCCATAGATAGACTCAAATGCTTATAATACTTATAAAATAGACATGCTTGGTTTCTGTGAGATTAACCTCTTATCACCACGGTTTTTTATTAGTGTAGAATGAGATATATACTGTATATACAACCCGTCAACAAAAACCCGCATGTGATACATTTGAAGGAGATCAACCCATTGATTCAGATTACCGGAAAACATAGCAGTTGACTTTATTAAATAAAACACTGTTCTGGTGCTGGAAATGGGTTGTGTGGTACAGCAATTAGTAGTCAGCACTAGCAATGATTACAATAATATATTTTTATGAAGCGCATTTGTTCATTTGCGTTCTCTAGCTACATAATTATTGATGTGGAACATAAATGAAGATATTAACGCTAGTATACCGGATACATGATCGATAATCGTCGCAACATAACTTTCATACATTACACTAAACTCCCAAATACCTTCGAAGATATTATAACAGTAAGTTATTGTAGGCCTATGTATAAAATAGTGTAGCAGCAAAGTGACCAAAAAGTACGACAACCTTCCACCGAAAAACAACATCACTTATCATATATCTTCGGAAAGTTTGAAATCTAAAGAATATAGCTTGGGGGGCATTCTGCTTGGGGGGATAACACGAATTTGGCAATTGTGTACAAAATTCCAACATTATACTTATTTTGATTTGTTTGAAGACGTAGGCTACATAATATATTTTTGAAGCATTTAGAGCTGGCATTTAATTTACTATGATGTTATTGTTATTTTGATCAGATAATATACATAAAATAAGAGAAATGAGATAAGATACATCAGAATTAATATAAATAACCATTTGTATTCAAAACCACAACAATCATGTCCTTCTATCATGTCTATTTGTATTATATATATTTTTTAATAAAATCTAAGCAAAACAAATTTGATATTTGACAAAATGTATATCTTACTTAAAATGATTTTCGTGTCATTTAAACTCTTAACAAAATGTGTTCGTCGTTGAAAACAAATTAAAATATTTTAGGCCTACTAATAATCAGGAGGCTAATGCACGTGAAATAGACCGTATCTGCAAATTATGAAATACATTATAGGGTATGAAATGTGGGTTAACATTTTCTCAACTACGGTTTTGTAGGAAGAGCTTAACAATTTCACCGCTTCATTTGGGCGCAAACGGCAGGAATGCTGTTGATATTTGCCATATATCTCGTCAATTTCTGGTAGATTTGCACAAAGTTATATTCAATATTAGGTTATAAACATCAAGGGGTCCATTGACACTGTTTAAAAGGCCGCTCTTATAATATATTTTGTATTCACAATCACTTTCGTCACTGCTGGTAATGTAAGCCATCCGTGTTATTCGAATAATTGATAGAGGTTAGAGTGGTGGAATAGCCTATATCCTAAAGAGATCTAGTAGGCCTGTAGGATCCTGACATCGCTTAATCAATGTGGCAGTCATCCCCAGATTCCTGGACGCAGCCTGACGGGGATGACCGCCTCGTTGTCATACTGTGGTGACGTGCGCACGCAGAGCAGCGTGGTGCGGCCCTTAGTATTTTTCCCTCACTTGAAGCGTGATACTCAGCGACTGCGGACGTGCCGCAGCTCGCTCTCGCCAAGTCCATAGAGACGTGCCGTGCGCAGATGGTTGTGCATTGTTGTTATCGCATGTTAATCAATTAAACATGACAAGAGAGAAGGCAGTTTCCTGGTTTATTTAATACCGTTGATCGGACGGAGAAGGAAGTTATTTGAGTTTTGATGGCAAGATTGGGAGGAGTCCTTCGTCGGCCGTTGTGACCCATAACGGAACCCCGGTGTAGGTTTACCATGACATTTTGGTTAATCCGACCATCACACACGCCATATTGGGTACCCCGACGTTCAACTCGCCTCACTCGCCATATTGGTGACCTCGACGACTGATTGTTCACGCAACAGTGTTTTCACCTAGACACCGGGTGAAAACTGCTGTTTTCAAGGATAGTTTCATAATTTTAGGGGATTTTTTTGAAAAAAATCATTCGCATTTTTTTCACAAGGTACGTGAAAGCTGTAGGTCAAAATATATGTATGCCAGTATTAATTAGTTAGAAAGTGTTACCAGACGAGAAGCACGTTTTTTTGCGTCGAAAACGGCGTAATTTTATAAATTTTTGGTCGAAATTCCACGTGTTTGGCGCCTTTTCAAGATGGCGGCCTTGCCGATTCTCTAGAAGAATCTAGAAAATTACTCTTATAGACATAGTCTATCATTTTTTATAGTAAGAGTTTGTTTAATGCCTTCATCCTACTAATGCCACTGTGGGCGAGTAGGAGGGGGGTATTTTCTATAACTTATTTTTATCGTTGATTACCATAATTGGGTAACTCGATCCTTAAGTCCACAGACGAAATTTCGTCAAATTTTTTCACGATTTTTCTAAAAATCGACAGGAATTTTTACTACCGCTTCGACTCGGGTAACCTTTAATAGGTTTAGGGCCAAAATAAATTGTTTCCCTAAATGAATGTCAATAAACGGTCTTATTTGGTCTTCTAAAAATATTCCCAGGACCGTAGGTCAATATTTTGTACTATTATCATATGTTATTTCAGAGAATGCTGAATATTATATTTGTATTTGGTAGGTGAGCGCCATCTTGGTCGCTGGTTTCCCTAACTTAGCTCAAAGCTCGCCGTGGGCACCCACGTGTACCCGGCATGCATCGGGACAGTGAACCTGTGTCGCCGCAACACATTAGCATAAAGTAAGCCGCCATTTTGATTTGGTGGAGATTATTAGTCACGTGTTCCAAATTTTACACGGACAGTTTGTAATAAAAAATTTTTTTTTTAATTGTTTGTAAATTTTCTTTTTCAACACGATTGAGGGAGAAAATGTGTAAATAAGTCGTTTCGAAAACGAAATTCTGTCACTAATTGGTGAGATTTTTTTATTCACTTTGAAACGCTTTTGGTGTTTGTAATCGTGCTAGGCTATTCAGCGCCTTATTTGGGCACGAAGTAGCTGATGAATATGCTAATGTGAGGCGAGACAGGGATGCTGACTGTATGCTATGTACGCATCGCTCAAAGCTTACCGTCACAGACTATAAGCCACACGCTGCCTGCCATACAGGCTGTGAGCGCCGATCATACACACACACACACACCACAAGCGACATAAACCAACCGCCATCGAACACAGTCGGTTTATACGTCAACCAATGAATCGATGCGAGCGATTGATTCGGACGTTTATGAAGTGATTCGGTGATGAACGTACCATTAGAAAAAAAAAAAAAGGTGGAATGTTCATCACAGATATCATTTTTCAGCGAAATGATACACTTTATCATTTATCAACATAGACTACTGTCAGTCACGTTTTAGATACTATTCTTAAATCACAAATGTCACTGTTTTTCTTCGCAGTCACATTTAGTCTATCAGTTTGAGAACGAAATTTTCTCACGATAGTTATTTCTGAAGTTTAATTTTTTTATAAATACAGAAATATTCGATTTGACAGTTGCGCTATCGCGAAACATTGCAAATATTTGAATGTGTTTTTCGACTTGTGTGAATTTTTTTTTTTTTTTTTCACCCAGGTCGATTTACAAAAACTATTATAATAGCTTAGCATAGCTTATCACAGTTATATCTGGCATATTGTTTTTATGTACCACTGCGACCTACGGTTTTCACGCTACCATTTTGCATGTGTGTGACTCAGTGAAAACGTTTTATGTCTCATATAGACCTACAGTTTTCATTTTAATTAATACATACCTTTTGTGAATTTGTGAACAGCACTTAGGCGAAATTTCAACGACACATATTTCTGCAACTAATCTGCAACCCCCGTTTCTCGCACCATGCGACATAGCATGAACATTTGCTAAAGTCTACACTTCTAACTTCAACATATTACAGACATTTTTCATCTGATTTTTACGGCATTGCACAACCTGTCCGCGCACGGCGCGTCAAAAATAGTTGGCATGTGTTAATACGACATGCCATTTTAAACACATTTGGGGTAGGCACAGAGCCAATAGGCCAGCTACCCCAGGTGCTTCATTAATTAAATAATTTCACAAACACTACTTCATCATGTCTAAGCAGTACGACAGCGAAGGATTCATGTCATCGCCTCTAGAAGGTGCGGGTGCTAGACCAAAAGATAGCTATCATCCTGACAGTGAAGACAATGAGGTTCAATTCCGAGCAGCTGACGAGGAATATCAACGCCTCAAAGCCGATTTTGCCCGGATTACTCGGGATAAATGTTTGAATTCCCACTCGAGGAGTGACTCGTCACGGAGTTCTTCACCGCTTGGTAGACAGCCGCAGAAACGAGCTACGAACCTGCCCAAATTTAGAATTGCAACATTCTACGCCTCTGATGTGGAGCTCTGGTTTAATCAAATCGAGACGCAATTCGCCCTCCACCAGATCGAAGATGACGACGAGCGTTATAGCCTAACCTGCGCTGCACTTTCTGGGGAGATAGCATCAGACGTGAGAGACGTATTGCTGCAGCCTTTCAGGTCAAATAAATATGACAGCCTGAAAGCCATACTAATTGAGAGGCGAGGACTGACAACACCTGAAAGGGTTAATAAAGTTATCTCTGGCGAGAAGATTGGAAGCGACATTCCCTCGCGGTTCCTGAGACGTCTGCAGAAGACTGCAGGTTTCGGCACCAAAGCTGTTGTTGGAAAGGCAGTGATTCGACAAGCGTTTATAAGACAGATGCCCGCTTCCATCAGAGCCCATTTGGCGACGCAACCCGACAGTGCCTCCCTTGAGAGTTTGGCCGTTTTGGCTGACAGGGCACTAGCTGCAGAACAAGACGTTGAAGAGAGTAAGCCGGGGGTCGCAGAAATCAAAGTCGACGAGACCAGCAAATTAGTTGGTTTGTTAGAAGATCTATCCAAACGCATCAAGAAATTAGAGACAGTAACAACTTCTGAGAGGAAACGGAATAAAGGACGTGGACGAGCTAATAACTACGCTCACGCGCCTGCATTTGTCCCTAATGTACAGGCCTCAGGTTTCATTAGTAACCAAAATAGTCAATATAGAGACGTTAAAGATAATGCTCGACCTTTCGTTCCGCCGCCGAATGTACAGGCCAATGAGTTTGTTAATAGGCCTAATTCAAATAATTGTACTAATGCACAACAAAATGTTCGACCTGTCGCACCGCCGCCACAAAATAATGTCGCACAACCGATCGACACAGCCACTGCACAGGTTTGCTATTACCACCACAAGTATGGTGAAAAGGCGCGCTTGTGCAGTGAACCCTAACCCTGTTCATACTATGTCTCATTAGGTCAGCGCGAAGTCGCTAATATCGCGTTATCGCACTCTAAGTTATTATATGTCGCAGATAAAGGACACAAATGCAGATATTTGATCGACACGGGTGCAGCTGTCAGTGTTTTGCCAAAATCTTGCGCTAACGGGATTTCGGGCGCTGACAGTCTCCCCCTGGTGGCAGCTAATAATAGCACTATAAGGACTTACGGCAATTGTAAACGCGTCGTCGACGTCGGTTTGAAGCGCGAATATCCGTGGACGTTCATAGTGGCAGATGTACAGCAACCCATAATCAGGGCTGATTTTTTAATCCACTACAATTTGCTCGTAGACTTGAGAAGCAGATGTCTTCGAGACATGCGTACAGGCTTAGCCATTGCCGCTTCATTATCTTCGATTAAACCTCTGTCATTGAACAGAGTCGATACAGTTCAAACGGAATATACTAAACTCCTCGGCCAGTTCCCGGAACTGACACGCCCTACGACAAAGGGTGAGCCCGTCAAACACGGCATAACTCACAAGATTGTGACTAAAGGTCACCCGGTTTTTGCTCGACCACGACGTTTGGCTCCCGATAAGTTGGTTACTGCTAAACGCGAATTTGACGATATGATTAAATTAGGGGTCATTGAACCCAGCGACAGCGAGTGGTCCTCAGCGCTTCACATGGTGCCAAAGAAAAACGGCGATTGGAGACCATGTGGGGACTACCGTAGTTTGAATGCACAGACCGTACCGGACCGTTATCCGATTCCGCATATTCAAGATTTTACGCAGCGGTTAGCCGGATCGAAAATTTTCTCGAAGATAGACTTAGTCAGGGCTTATTACCAAATTCCGGTGGAACCGTCCGACGTACACAAGACCGCGGTTACCACACCTTTTGGCTTGTTTAATTTCACTAGAACCCCATTTGGTCTGAGAAATTCAGGTCAAACGTTTCAGCGATTTATAGACCACGTGACACGCGGACTTGATTTCGTTTTCGTTTATTTGGATGACCTACTGGTAACCAGCCCAGATCATAAAACGCACAAGAAACATCTACAAATTCTTTTTGCTCGACTATCGGAGTACGGAATCATCATTGGTCCTGAAAAGTGTCAGTTCGGAACATCTGAATTAAGTTTCTTAGGTCATCACG
Source organism: Flabesymbios commensalis (assembly GCA_964017125.1). NCBI lineage: Eukaryota > Metazoa > Annelida > Polychaeta > Terebellida > Flabelligeridae > Flabesymbios > Flabesymbios commensalis. The sequence continues at coordinate 35,652,376 of OZ024906.1, read as the reverse complement.
TTTGCGCCGAAGGAATTTCGCCGTTACCTAGCGCCGTTGACGCGATCGTTAATTTCATTAAACCCGAAAAGCAACGAGCATTGCGTAGGTATCTGGGAATGGTAAATTATTACCACCGTTTCAAACCGCATTGCGCGGACAAGCTGACGCCACTCAATAATGTACTGACTTCTGCCAACGAAGGCCATACCAGATTGTCACCGAAATCAAATTTCGATTTGAAGTGGAATCAAGAAGCAGAGTCAGCATTTTCTGAGTCGAAACAGATACTGGCAAACGCTACGCTTCTGGTGCACCCAGATTCGACGGCTCAGCTTAACATCACGTGTGACGCTAGTGATGTCGCCGTCGGTGGCGTTTTGCAGCAATTTTTAAACGGTATGTGGCAGCCGCTTTCGTTTTTCAGCAAGAAGCTGAACCCAGCAGAGACACGCTATAGCGCGTTCGATCGTGAACTTTTGGCAGTATACGCTACAATTAAACATTTCAGACACAATTTAGAAGGACGAAATTTTTTCGTTAATACTGATCATAAACCGTTAACATTTGTAATGTCATCCGTCACTGAGCGCGCATCCCTACGACAAACACGTCAATTAGCGTTCGTTGCTGAATTCACCACCGATATTAGATATGTAAAAGGAGAGACAAATTTCGTCGCTGATGCGCTGTCACGACCATCAGTGTCAGCAATACACGATGGCCCAGTGATAGACTATAAAGCGTTAAGTCTCGATCAAGCTAATGACGCGGAATTCACACGTTTGAGACATTCGACTACGTCAACTATGAATTTCAAACTATTGAAATCATTTGATAATCAATTGATCTGTTGTGATGTGTCCACGGGACACAACCGGCCGTACCTTACCGCGAAATTTCGCCGAAAAGTTTTTTCAAACTTACACGGTTTAGGCCATCCATCGCATCGAGCCACCAGACCTTTGATTAATACCCGATTTGTATGGCACGGCATGAACATAGATATTGCTAGATGGTGTCGTACCTGTAAGGGTTGCCAGACCGCTAAAGTTTCACGTCATAACACTCCTGTTTTCGGAAAGTTCACTGAACCTACCGAGCGATTCGATCATGTCCACGTGGACATAGTCGGACCTTTACCTTATGCTGATGGTTTTAGATATCTACTGACTTGTGTCGACCGTTTTACACGTTGGCCCGAAGCTATACCTATGGTAGATATTAGAGCCAAAACGGTCGCCGATGCCTTCTTCAGCGGGTGGATAGCACGTTATGGTACCCCGGCCACTATCACCACTGATAGGGGCGCTCAATTCGAGTCCAAATTGTGGGATAGTTTATGTAACCAATTCGGGATTATTCAGAATCGTACCACGAGTTATCACCCTCAGTTGAATGGCATGGTCGAGCGTTTCCACCGTCAATTGAAAGCCGCCATTATGGCACACGAGTCACCGAATCCGTGGACTATCACGTTACCGGCCGTACTGTTAGGAGTTCGTTCTGCCGTGAAAGAGAGACTGGGCAGGTCAGCTGCTGAGATGATTTACGGGACAACCCTTAGACTCCCAGGAGAGTTTACTAAACAGTACAACGTCGACGCTAACACCGATTTGGAGAATTATTCAGACAAGCTACGCGTAGCCATGTCGCGTCTCCGTCTATGTCCGCCACGTGACACACAACAACACAACATTTTCCAATTCAAGGAAATCGCTACATGTACTCATGTATTCTTGCGCAGAATCGCAATTGCACCGCCTCTGACCGCCCCTTACGACAGACCATACAAGGTCGTCGCGAGGAGCGGCAGAGTTATGAAAATCCTAGTTAAAGGCAAGGTTGAAACGGTCTCCTTAGATCGCGTTAAACCCGCTCACATGGAGTGCGAGCCTACAACAGGTACGACAACACAGCGTAAAACGCCAAGCAACTCACGGAAGTCGACGGCTACCAGGATGTCTAGTAGGAATCCACAGGGTCCACCTAGACCTGGTAGTGCAGACACTCCGACGTCCAACGGGACGAGAGTCAATACAAACAAGTCGACGGCAGTCAGAAGCAATCAAAAATCGGCCACAGTCCCGAAGCAAATAGATGTTCAAGTAAACTTGTCCAACAGAGACAATGCTTACGTAGCGCCGCATTCGCGAGCCCCTGCCGCGTCCCGCGCTAACGGGAACGGCGGTGGTTTACGAACGTATTCCCGCATACCTTTACATCTACAGGGTAAAACCCCGGGTGTTGCTGACGCCGCAATCGACTCGACAAAAAGCAAACATGCGAATATCGCTAATCGCGAAAAAATTTCGACCGACCAAACAGTGCGAAAAACTAGAGTCGGACGCACAATCCAGACTCCTGCTCGATTTGTGCAGATGGTTCACGCCATAGTCGCGCCCAATGACGTCTATGGCGGGCCCAACCGCATACCTCGTAATCATAATGTTGTTAAATTGTAAATGAATATGCCAGGCCTGGCAGAATTGTGTACAGATATGTAAATGTAAAGACATTTTCTTTTAGCAAGTTCATTGCTAAAGCATTAATAGCAATTCTGTTAATTAAATGAATGGGTTGATAGCAGATGGCAGCACGTGAATAATATATCAAGGACAGTTGGAGTTAAGAGGATCGGACAATTCACGTATAATGCTGCGCTTTCAACCGCCCACAATGTAACCGCACCCGCTATATTTTTTTTTAAGAATAATATGCTTAGTATAAGAGGTTACATAATTGACAACCCCGCTACTTGCACGAAGCAGTCTCCTACACGTCAGTTTGGTCCTACGTTGTCACTCAGCCGGGGGTAATGTAGGATCCTGACATCGCTTAATGAATGTGGCAGTCATCCCCAGATTCCTGGACGCAGCCTGACGGGGATGACCGCCTCGTTGTCATACTGTGGTGACGTGCGCACGCAGAGCAGCGTGGTGCGGCCCTTAGTATTTTTCCCTCACTTGAAGCGTGATACTCAGCGACTGCGGACGTGCCTCAGCTCGCTCTCGCCAAGTCCATAGAGACGTGCCGTGCGCGGATGGTTGTGCATTGTTGTTATCGCATGTTAATCAATTAAACATGACAAGAGAGAAGACAGTTTCCTGGTTTATTTAATACCGTTGATCGGACGGAGAAGGAAGTTATTTGAGTTTTGATGGCAAGATTGGGAGGAGTCCTTCGTCGGCCGTTGTGACCCATAACGGAACCCCGGTGTAGGTTTACCATGACATTTTGGTTAATCCGACCATCACACACGCCATATTGGGTACCCCGACGTTCAACTCGCCTCACTCGCCATTGGCCTACTGATTTTTCGACGCTAGATAGAAGTTAGAGTGGTGCAAAATGGCATAGATGAGGCCATCCGTGTTAAATGGAAATTAGTGATGGAAAATGGTATAAAGATAACTTTCCATGTTCCTCCTACACTAGATAAGATATGAGAGTAGTGCAAGATGGCATAAAGGGAACTTCCCGTGTTCCTCCTACACTATATAGAAATTAGAGTGGTGGAATATTGCATACATGGAACTTTCCGTGTTCCTCTTACACTAGATAGAGATTAGAGTGGTGGAAGATGGCACAAAGGGAACTTTCCGTGTTCCTCCTACACTAGAAAGAGATTAGTGTAGTGTAAGATGGCACAAAGGGTACTTTCTGTGTCCCTTCTACACTGGAATAGATAGAGATTTGTGTGGTGTAAGATGGCACAAATGGAACTTTCCGTGTTTCTTCTACACTAGATAGAGATTAATGTGGTGTAAGATGGCACAAAGGGAACTTTACGTGTTCCTTCAAAACTAGATAGAGAGTGATGGAAGATGGCATATGCGGTCCTAGCAGCGCTAAGGTTAACTATATACGGTCCTGACAACGAAAGGGTTGATTAAGTACGGTTTTAACAACACAATGGTTAATTTTATACGATCCTAGCAGGACAAGAGTTAATTATATGCGGTCCCGGCTGCACATTAAGTTAATTATATACGGTACCAGCAACACATAGATTAATTATATATGGTCCTAGCAGCACAAGGGTTCTTTATATCACGTCCAGCAACACAAGGGTTAATTTATATTTTATATATTCAAATTCCGCCTGCTGCGCTTCTGACCATCAGAGATTCATTGTCTGACGTAAAAACAACGATGTTACCAGCGACTGTGTGGCTCGGTATTTAAATATATCTTCTTTATTACTACGGCACTTATGATCATACCTGAAAGGGTTAATTAATTAATTAATTAATTAATACCAACATTGCTAACTTAATCTATCAATAAATTTAAACAGACATATGACTATGCATAATTTTTTCACCTATATATCTAAATTTGAAGTTTATTTGTTCTCAATACAATATAAAAGTTTCCCGTGCGCAAAGAGTGTGTCAATTTATTTTATAATTATTGTATTCTTTTCCGACACACATGCAACAGCTAAAATATATTATGTTTTTTTAGTAATGTATTTCGCAGCATATTCAGCATATTGGGTATCAAAATGTCTGTCTATGAACATAAGTTCACAAGCAAATGTTGTCAAAAGGATGTAGAAACATTACTTTGTGGTATTTAAGAATTATTTAAAATTGTTTGATATATTTATCAAAATAACATTTTCACAATTTTAGGAACATCACATTTTTTTGCGTGTTTTCTGGTAGTAAAAGGGTGCTTGAAATAATCAAAATACATATATTTTTTTTGAGTCATGGTAGGTTAAGTATAATGTGCTAGGTACTGAGTGACGGTTTGCTGCGTATTATTTTAGGTATATATCGATGACCATAGCAGAAAATAAATATTAACGAAATAATGTGATGTTGGTTTACAAAGGGTTAATTTGCCAAATTCGCCCAAATTTTCGTTCTTGTTATCCCCCCTAGCCATAATCTTGAGATTTCAAGCTTCCCAACAGTATATGATAACAAATGTTGTTTTTTTTCATGGGAGGTTACCCTCTAAATAACGGCTTTTTGGGTGGTCTGCTGCAGCACTAAAACTAATAAATGAAAATTCACCATTCTTTATCTTGCATTTTATGATAAAACTTGATAAATTTCTTTATCATTTTTTTATTATCTAATTAGGGAAGCTATTGTGTGATGAAGTGTTTCCTGTTAAGTAAATACATTCTACATTTTTATCATCGAATAAAAAATATGACACCCGTGTTAGAGTTTCACCTTACCTACATGTTTCTAACATAATATTTATATTAAAGGAATAAGCCAGTCATCACAGAAATCTGATCAAATGGCTGATATATTATTCAGTTAAATAATCCCCTTTTGAAACAAAGGCCAAGAAACTGTTATGCGTGTCAAATTTTAAATAAAGTGGTCATTATTCCACCCCACTGGATTCTGCCATTTTGTGCTGGGTGCCTACGTCGGGTAGGTCCCAACCTCTCACTGGAACTTTGGGACCCTTCAGAGAGGGTGTGATCATGTGACCAAGTCTCTGTAGTCTGGTGGCTGGTCTCGTGTAAAACGTCCCGTATTTTGCAGGTTAGCGCTAGAGGTACATGCGCTATCCTATACACAGAAAAGGCCTACTCCGATTTCTATCCCCAGTGGCATCTGCATTGTTTCGGTATAAAATTAATCCCCTTTAACGACAAAAGTTGTGTTTGTTTAAAACAGTAGAGGCTGTTGTAGACTGCAGTGACAAGTCGCAGCTATCATGGGCCATGATAGCCTAGTTCCTATTGTGATCTGGTCTGCTGGAGGCAGCATGTTTACATAGACTACCCTGATTATCAGCCAGATAAACAAGCCCCTCGCTCCGGTACGTTACTCTGCATTCAGTTCAACTTCAAGACATTGACAGTTTGTCAACAATTACATTAATCATTTGGCCCATGTAGGCAGACCTAGTTTAACTGTTTAGAGATGTTGTTGGATTTATTTTAAGTGTATTTTGTGCCTCTCACTCGCGAGCGATAATGGATGTTTTTATCATTCACTGTAAGTGTAACGCTAGTCTATAGATCATCTCAGACAAGTCAGAAATTATTCAAATTTGACTATCACATTCCCCATGATATGGAGATGTGCAGGTGACTTCTTCAAGGTTTTACTGAAATTCAAAATGGCCGCCACAGATCAACTTTAATTTTCGAGGGGTCCTAAAAACTTTAAAAAACTGTTTGGTCAATTTGTTTTCAAATTTTGACATCACACTCCTAACAACATGGGGATGTGCAAGTGATTTTTTAAAGATGCTACCAAATTTCAAAATGGCCGCCAGATGTCAATTCCAAAATTTTTTGTGGGCACAAAAAATCTAAAACTTAAAGTCAGGAATTATTCAAATTTTACTATCACATTCCCCACGATATGGATATGTGCAGGTGACTTTTTAAAGGTTTTACTGATATTCAAAATGGCCGCCACAGATCAACTTGAATTTTTGTGGGGGCGCAAAAACTCAAAAAATTTGTCTGGTCATTTTTTTTTCAAATTTTAACATCATATTCCTAGCAACATGGGGATGTGCAAGTGATTTTTTCTAAAGATACTACCAAAAATCAAAATTGCCGCTAGAGGTCAATTCCAAATTTTTTTGTGGGTGCAAAATTTCCAAAACTGAAAGTCGGGAATTATCACATTCCCCACGATATGGAGATGTGCAAGTGATTTTTTTAAGGTTTTACTGAAATTCAAAATGGCCGCCATGGATAAAGCTCATATTTTTGTGGGCGCAAAAACTGAAAAATTAAAATCAGTAATAATTCACATTGTACAATCACATTACCCACCATCTGGAAATGTGCATGTGATTTTACTGAAATTTAAAATGGCCACCACAAATCGACTTTTTAAATATTTGTGACCGCAAAAAGTCTAGCCCAATTTATGGCAGGGGATGATATAGGACTTCAGTCCTCTTGTTAAAATATGTTTTACTGCACCAAGGCACTGTAAGGTCTTTGTTTTATATATCAATATTCTTGTAGGAATGTTTCATGTGATTCAAAACGCATGAAATGATCAAGTTTTCAAATTATTTATAGACGCCTAGAAAAAATCCTACAGCTATGAACTCTATGAGGTGGTAGTCCAGGTCATATAGAATTTGCTCATATTTAAATTGGGTTTTTTAAAAATGTTCCCGATAATGAAATTGGGTGAGGCGCTTAACATTTAAACTGTGACGACAAGATCCTGGGACTGACTGTATGATGTAAAACGTATGAGATGACCAAGTTTCAAAAATATTTATAGACGCCTAAAAAAAATACTATAGCTATGAAACACTATGTGCATGTCAGAATCGCAATAAGAACTTCCGTTTCAACTTTCACAGGTGTGCAAAAACAACAAAAAAGTGACATTTGAGTGTCAATGTATTTCGTCACGTTAGCACGAAGGTAAAACTTTGAAATACACATAAGAAATCTTTCCAATGTGTCTGAAAGTGTAGGCCCACGATACTTTGATATAAAAATGCCATCTTTTTATATATAGTTGTGAAATATGCATATAAATAGAAGGAATGACATATCTTGCAATGCTATCGTGACAGTGTCGAGTCCTTAAATTCGTTCAGGTCTCATAAGTGCTTTGAGATATGAACAAGATTAATCTTTTCTGACTACTTACCATCATGGCAAGATGCCGGAAAAGTTGCAGGCTAGTTGAAATGACCTGCTCTGATGTCTTAAATGCTGTGCATAATACTAATTATTGCTTTGTCCATTCACACAATTCACTGAGCATAGGCTGCATTTGTATATGAGCCACAGCAGTCGTAAAAATGTGCGAAGGTTAGATAAGTTTGCTGTTAAAACATGACACATATTAGTGTATCGTGACATGCCCTTTGATCCTTCATATATTAATGTGCCATTTTGTGTGACACTGGAACTGTCAACGTGACAGTGTCATTTATAGGGTAAGTGAGATAGATCCTTCTTCTCATCCCTCAAAAATAAGGTGTCCAAATGTGAAATACAAAGATTTGTGTTCAGTCCAATTGTGTTTACATATCCAGTAATATATCAGTGGTTGGAAAATGTTCTTTAACAACAGAATACTTTGAAAAGTGTCATTGGCTTATGTCACGTTAGCACTTGATGTTTATTCCAAAAAGCAATATATAAAATCCCGTAACCATTCTACAATGCAACAATATGAAACCAGCCATTCTAGTAAATATTTCTAGCTGCATATATATATCTTGGGCAAGGATGCGACTTTTATTGCTAATGTGACACTAGCAACATGTCAAAATAAATGTCACGTTATCATGACCTAAATGCAAAGAAAAACACTTAGCTTTAAAATATATTGGCCTACTTGTCTAATCATAAATATAATCTTCCGTCTTTCAATTTTCACCTGAAGCTGTTTCGTTGTCCCTACATCTTTTAGTTTTAATTGTATTTCTTTATTAGTACGATACTTTGTATCCTTGACATTCATCAGATGTCAAATCCTTGACAGTCATCAAATGTAAAGAGTCTTAAGTTATGTCACGTTAGATGATGCTGTTTATTGCGAACCATCGAAATACAGTTATTTTAGCCATTCTACAATGCAATAATCTGAAACCAACAATACAAACACTTATTTTTGAGTGGGTGCAGACAAATTCTAGCCAGTGAGGTGGCGTCTAGTAACTTTGTTGCTAACGTGACATTAACAAAGTGTCAACAAAAACGTCACGTTAGCATAATTTTAATTCGACAGAAATGACACTTATCTTTAAACAACCTCCTTGTTTGATCACAAATACACATACAAATCTACAGTCTTTTAATATCAATTTGAATATTGGTTATGGTTGCTTCATCATTCCAAATTATATCAACAGATGTTATAGTAATTCTAATAAAGCATTTATATTTTTTTCACAAAAATCACTTTCTTGCTCTATTGATTATTTAAACTATCCCATTGACAATTTTTTTTGAAAACTAACATAAAGTACTGCTGAAATGTGTAAATTTTGACAACATTTTGATCATATTTACGAAAAATTTTAGTCAGGAAGTCAATGTGACACTTTATCGTATTTGATGTCATATTTCCCATTTTTTTTTATATAATTGTAACAGTCAAAATAATTTTATTTTTTACGTGGTGATTTTAAAGAAATTCGCTATATATAGTCAATTATAATGCATAGCAGTATCTAATCTGAATTATTATAAGTAGGCCTCCATGCCTAGATGTAAATATTAACTTGGTAAACATTTGTCAGTAACATGATAAGTGACAAACTATTTATTTTCATAAAAAAATCAAGACTTACAGAAGTAGTTTAAAGCACAATGAGGATATATTATATATTGAAAATATAAAATAATAACGTTTTGGATATGTATAAACATATATGAAAATATGACAAGTTTTGGATATATGTCCTAAACATATATGAAAATATAACAATCTAAAGATGCAACTAGAAGTATAACACTATTTCTCAGAACTCATAGATATTTGTGTTGCAGATTACATTTAAACCTATAAAATAATAGACTCAACGTAAATATATCCCAACAGGTGACCTCATATTTTTTTTAATAGTCTGTATATACACATCTTACCCCCCCCCCCCCCATCTAATTATTCTCTTTTTCCTCATCTTGATTCAATTTTATTTAAAAGTCGATTACTGTTTCAAATTCAATCACAATTTAATCATGGTAATCAAATGAGAGCAGAGAAGGGCTAAATGCCATCTCTGGTGCAATGGTATGTATTTTTTTTTAACATATTGTATTTTTATATAATATTGTGTGGTTAAAAAACAAGTCTCAGAATCAAAATATACTTAGAGCTGTTTTGTCTTGTGCTTTTTACAATGGGTACAAAGTGTTTGTTGTTCTCCAAAAATACATTGTGTCCGAAGGTAAGGTGGAAGGCATGATCCAGGCTCCCAGGGCATGATGGCAAGGAGGGCATGATGTGACGACCCATCAAACATAATACATTTACCCAAAGCTGTTTGATCAATGCATGCTTGTGTCTCCACCCACCCCAGCCAAAATACCTCAATCATAGATAAATACAGTGCGAGACCGACTCTAGCTTAGATTTCTACAGGGCCACTTCACGCTGGTCAGATGTATAACTATATTATAGTCGAGTCATCAGCAAGAGAAGTTTGAACACATCAGGAGTTGTAGATTGTAATGAGGTGACAGTCAAGGTTTATGAGATCATTTAGAAGAAAAATATAACATTTGCAGAATCCTGTAAGCTGACATTCAATTATGAATATCCATTCATGCTGACCAAACAAGCGAGAATAATATGATCCCGGATTGCAGTTTATTGCTGATAAATAATAGGTCATTAACACTTCCTTGTAGCAAATCAGTGAAGCGGTCAAGCTCAAGATTTTTGCGGCCATCTTGGATTTTTTTTAAAAGAAATAAAAAAAGAAACACGATTCTCGAGACAAATTTCTCAGGGCCAATGAGCATAACCAAAAGATAAAATTGGGGCTGCATAGCTAGATCACAAAATTAAAAAGCAAAAAATTAGCGAAACTGATATGTTTGCTAAAATTCTAAAACGTAAAAAAGATTTATTATCGGTTATTATCAGTGTCCCACCCAATATTATAAGCACACGTCAAGGATAAGGTCTTTCTATTAAACCTAACATGAAACAAACCCATGAAGCCGTTCAAGCCCTAGAGAGTGACATAGAATTTTGGTGGACATCTTGGATTTTGTTGAAGAAACTGAAAAACGTCAAAAAATATTAGGCAAATAGATGCAATTGCATTCTGATACTTTTATTTCAACAATTAAAAATTGAATATTAACTGCCGTTATAGCCGGTTTCCTTGGTTGTGACCTCTAGATGGCCTTGGTTATTGATGGCCATATATTGTTTTGGATCGTTGTATAAACTGAAAAACGTCTAAAAATATCAGGAAAATGTATGCAGTTGCATTCTAATACTTTTATTTCAACAATTGAAAATTGAATATTGACTGTCGTTATAGCCGGTTTCCTTGGTTGTGACCTCTAGATGGCCTTGGTTATTGATGGCCATTTAAATTTTAAAATAGTCATTCCAATAAAATCAGTGTATTCAGATTAGGCGAAATTGAGGTATTACATGGTTATTGTGTTAGTTAAAAAATCAAGATGGCACACGGCCACTATCTTGGTTTTGACCTCTAGATGACCTTGAATTGTAAAAAAAAATAACCATACCAATGGGACCAGTGTATTCAAAATAGTCAAAAATTATGTATTACATAAGAATCAAGGGCTATTATACCAAAACATTAAAATTCAAGATGGCCGACGACAGCCATCTTGTTTTTGACCCCTAGATGATCTTGAATCGTAAAAATAGCCATACCACTGGGATCAGTGCAGTAGTAGTAGTAGTAAATCTTTGCTTTACGTCACTTTTCGGCACAAAAGGTCTTTTATGTGACATTGTAATACGATAAAAACGTTGTAGTCAATTGATGAGATAAAATGATAGACAGATGATGACGTGAGTGTGGGGGTGATAGGCCATGGTGGGTTATTGAGAGCGTTTTCCTTCAGTGCATTTAAATTGGTCAGAAATAAGGTATTACATAAGATTCAAAAAGGAAAAAACACTTAGCTTTAAAATATATAGGCCTACTTGTCTAGTCAGAAACTGCTCAATTATCCTTAGTTCAACTCCGTTACCAAACTGAGTTTTTTTTCATTTGTGTGACTGGCAATTTAATTGAAGCTTAAAATGGTATATAAGCTCTATATTATTATTCGAGATCAAATTACCAGACTTTTTTCATTAAAATTAGTAGCCTAATCAACATTATCATAAGTGTACAAAGTGTATGCTGAGGGCAGGGGAGGAGGGTGTGCTATGAACATGTTGATATACTATGATCTATCTGGGACATCTGGTGATAAAGACTGAATTCTGTTCGCAATTTTGTTCTGCATTTTTTTTGTCAATTAAGCTGGTATTCAAAAAGTTGTTTTTCTAACCCTTTTAACGCTGAATTCCTGGGCACACTTGCATTCCCACCGCTGAATTCCTGGGGAGAGATGAAAAAAAATCAGATATTTTGTAATGTTAGATTTGTCTGAAGACACTATCAGGATCTTAGCTTATGCACAAATAATAACATGGGAGGGAGGATGCTTTACTGGTCCATAACAACAAGGTCATTTCAAGTTCACATCTAGGTCATTTTAAGGTCAAATTGGCAAATATTATTTAAAATATCCACTTTTCATCAACTTCAAGAAACACACTTGTATGAACCAAAACTAGGTTACCCCCATGCCTGCCGGACCACATTGATTATACAGACAAAAATACTCAAAAAAACACTCTGCCCGAGATATATCGGACCCGCGCTAAAAGGGTCAACTGACAATTAGCAAATAGAAAATATTTTGTAATGTATCACTATGACAAATTGCATCTTGAGAGAGATGGACGGGTTCCAAATGTTGCATGAAAAAAAAATCCTACTTCTCACGAAATACAGTCAACTCCGTTACCAAATGTTTGTCTCGACATCAATATAAACTGTATATTCACTTATAATACAATAGATCATAAATGGGTGCACTATTTATTTGGCAACATCATTATGATAGTAAAACCCATAAAATTAGGTAAGTTACTACTGACCCCTTACTTTTGACGCATTTTTAAATTCGCATATTGGGCTAGGCTACGTACATTTTTTACAACTGCTGCACAAAATGAGAGTAAAAATACGCACTTGCTATATGCATGATATGGGCCTATAGTTTGTCAGCTGAAATTAAGTTATCAAATAAAAAGAGTGGCTCCACGACCTGAGCTGACAGTCAATCAGTATATTTCCGTATAAAACAAAAAAAAAACAGTAGGCCTAGGTCTATCTGCTTACCTTACAAGCAAGCAGAGACTGCCTTTTGGCTTCCAAGATAACATTGCTACAATGCTGGCCAATCCGGTCGTCGTGGTTATAATATGTAGCCTACTGTAGGCCTAGACCTTTTGCTGCTCATCACCAATGATTTTATTTATAGGCCTACACTGATATTGTAGGCCCTAACGCCGAGCCCACATATGTATGTTTACAGACTGTCAGTCAAGGGGTGGGCAGGCGAAATGAGTCCTGTCGCCACAAATGACTATTTTTAGGTGCTCTGAATGGTCATTTTTTTATTATTTACATCACAGATATTTTGCTTCTGTCGCCACATGTGGCGACAACTTGCCCACCTCTGCAGTGATAGACTAACAATAATTCAAATCGAGATAAGGACATTACATTTGAAAAATAATGCTACGGAAATTTTAATTTCTTGATTTTTTGATGATTTTAGCGTGGGCCAGTCCCTTTAATATGGCAGGACAAAGGTAAAAACACTAGAATTAAAACTGCATCAGCAGGAAAATCTCTGAATTTGACCTATGGCCGTGTATTAGTTTGTAGGTGTATTCTCATATACTCATATGACTGGTCTCAGTCAACACTGTCAAGTCAGTGTCAATCGGCGGGGACGGGGGTCCGTTTAAAATGATTATTTGACTCCTTTTAAACCTGTTCATAGGGTTTTTACAACTTTTCTCGGTCAGATAATATAATAAAAATGTACCAGGAATTATCATTGACTTCTGGGCGGGCTTTATTTTTATTCGCAAACATGTTTTCAACCAACTGTCACATCATTTCACTGTGATGAGAGCAATGTCGACAAGAAAGGCCAACACTTAAAATATAATAAATAGCGATATAACAGTCACATGCAACCAGATGATTTATTATATAACATACATATTATTCGACAACTGTTATCAAATTGGCATATATAACAATTTATAAGGGGCATTTGAGAAACTAAAGTAGGTGCTGTCCACAGTGACCTGCTAAACTGCATGTTGAATGCTCAACCGGCATGAGGGTTGGGACTTGGTCAACGTCATCACATTTAAATATCATTTGCATAATTCCACTGTATGAAGTAATGGGAAGGAACCAAGATGGACGCCCACATTAAGTCCAATTTCCGACATATTTTAGTTGTATACTCCCATCTCAAACCAGTAAATAAATCATATGCAGCATTGTTTTCTACAGAAACACTGGTTATTTGATATGAATCTAACATGACAGTTCGCTGGCTTTTTCCTTTAATGTCTTGCATATCATTTATTACACGCTATCCACTATATTACTAAGTATTTATTGCATTTCAAGCTTGAAATATGGAAATATGGAAGACTGCATGGGAGCAGCTGAAATTACAAAAAATATATTTCAACCGCATAAGGGGACGTGACGCAATGGCTAGAGCGCCTGACTGCCTTGCCAGTCATGCATGCGTACCGGTTTCGAACCACGATGTTCCCGTGTGGGGCTTTCAGAGAAACATCATTGTTTGCGCGCTCCTCACACTCAACAGCATAACATTGTGGCCCCAGCAAGTGGAAATACTTGACTTACAGACGTATTCACAAAAAAGGTTAAATCTGCTCAGTGGGGGTAGTTTAAGCACTGGTTTACCATGAAGTGGAATGAACATTATAATGATAATGAACGCAAATATATACGACACAGAAGAGAATGGGATAGAAAATACACAGACTGATTATTTATTACAAATGTACTTTTCTTTCTTTGATTGGTAAGTATTTATTTGAATTGAAAAATAAATGATAGAAAATATAAAATACGGATCTGAGAGGTTAAACTATTTGGCGTAAATAATATATTGTCATTATATATTTGGTTGCCTATTATTAACTGAAGGTATTTTACTACTATAATATTGGTCATATTTTGAAATAATCATTACATACTATTACTTTCATCTTTTTCTCATTATACGAATCACCTGTCTTATACCATACGTGGGCTATATTTGACGGGTCTACAATATTCATTATAATCCGATCAACAAAAGAAAAAATGAAAGTGGTTTAAGGCCACCTTTATGTACATATAACCTTGACTGGGCCAGGAAAACCTCCCGAGGATAGTGAGATGACACTGCCCTCCAGATACAGGATTCGAAATTTGAGCCCTGTCGGTCTGAGGCCGAGCACGCTACCTCTCGGTCACGGAAGCTCCGCACAATATTAAAACTAAGACCAGAGTGGGGTTTGAACCCGCGATCTCCGACTTTCCAAGCAGGCAGCTTTACCCACTGCACTAGTGCCCCCGCCCTATCGGATCAACAAGTATTATTATCGAAAGTTATGTTTAATATTTTATACAACGGATATTTGAATTCTGAGTAAGGTGTATAGGCCTAATCACAATGTGACACAAACATATATGTCGGTAATACCACCTTAAAACGATAACAGAATAATTATCTTGTATATGATAATAATTACAGGCTCCATAAAAGAGCAAAATGATCTATTTATTCGACCCAGTAAACGATAGACCTTGGCCCACTGTTGATAAAGTGCGACACGGGCCCAACGTTATAACCAACATTGTGTTGACGTCATGTGTTATCTGGAAAGCGCTTTCAACCAGAGTATTCAATTGTGTATGCCGTATACACAAATTGGTTTAAACATATTTATTTAACGAGGATTACAACATAGTATTAAACTAATAAGAATGCTTGAGTATACATAAATTGAATGCATGGTTTTAGAATGCAAGAATTTGCTCAAAAATAATTGGCTGCAAGATGTTTTCTTTGTTAGTTCACAATGATAATAGTACATAACTAGAAGGGAATTGTGATTTTTCAAGTAACAATAATGTTTGGACTAGGTTTTATGAGTTTTTTGCTGGCCACATTAAATTTTGTTGGGTTATTTTTATTTTGACAGATTGATTGGAATTTTTTCTGACAGCCATTTTGAGTTGGAATTTTAGACTTCAGACGTTCAGATATCACTGAGCTTTTGTACTTTAAATATACATGTATATATATTTGTTTGTCAAATGCAATCACATTCAGAGTGCCCAGTACACACATTTATGGAATTGCAACTGTTATTTTAATTGTCAAATGTAGCATTTAAAATATTTTACTGTCCATATCAAAAACGCAATATTGGTTCAATACAGGACTACTGTATGCGACACTGGCCCGGCATGAAGCATTACTGAATTAAAATTTCACCAAGGAATTATGGCGTCATAAATTGCCTGAGCGCTGAATTAATTAATTTTTTAACTAAAAACAGTAATAAAAAGGTGACATCCGCAGTCTACCATGAGTCGCCTTTTGGCGACATCCGCGGTGAAAGGGTTAATGTATTTTAATTATTATAATTATGTAGGGGTGATCAAAGGGTGTCGGTATGGAGTCGCCTACAACAAAAGGCCCCTGTTGCCAGGTCAACATTCCAATGATTGGGGCCTCACCTGACATGTACATCATTAAACCGACATCAATCCACATAGTGATCCAGAAATTCCTGAATAAATCTGGTAGAACAACTAGGAAATCTTAACAAAGATATAGCACACCTCGCCAATACCTCAGGATCATTGTGCAAAAGTTTGAAGTTGATTGGATGAAAACTTGAGAAAAAGCACACCAATTTTTGGACTTAGAGGAATAAAAACGAGAAAAAAACAAAGAAAACTCAACATGTTTGGACACATTCCAAAGATAATAAAATATCATGCAAGCACTCCCAACTCCCTGTGGCTGATGTGGTGACACGAAATGGCCGCAAATTCAACACAACTACTGCCAATACTCACAGACCACAAAAAACGCGTACTTATCAATTATAGTACGAGTCCAATAGTGATTCGTGTTACAAGGCGATGTGGTATACAGAATGGTCTGATTTGATCTAGTACTACTACGAGATACGGTAATACCTTACAAGGGATACGATTATAGTTTATAGAATAGGGCCTAACGTTATTTACCGGATCAAAATAGCGGAGTCTAGAAGCTGAATCAATTATTATTTTAAATAATAAAAATGTGAATTGGTTGAATTTGGCTGATATGAAATCGCGGAATTCCGAACTTAAGGCCAAAGTGAGGCTTTGTAAACAAAGCCATGTTATGTGCAGCGTTTAATTACGTCATAATTTGGGGGGGGGGGGGTTATGGTATACTTGTCTACATCTTGTGGAATAGCACTGTCAGCGTGAGATCCTACAAGATCACTGAGATGAGAGGGAGATTTTAACCAATCAGAGTTTCAACATGCCTGTCAAACAACCCTGTCGTCGAACTATCCATAATGACTGTGTTTTGTGTTGGCAAAACGATTTTGTGAAAATCGTGTGATAAATATTATAGCACAAATTATGATTTTTTTAAATAAATCGTGTGATAAGATATTATAATTATCACTTATATTATATTGTGACGGGTTACTTGCATCTCACCAGGGTAAAATCTACAAATAGTAAGAAATATTCCAAGGGCAAAATCCAACGTTAAAATCTGACGTAAAATCGGGAAAAATCGTGGAATCTCGAACCTCTGAACAAAATGTTTGAAGATAGTAAAGAAAAGTAAAATTAAACCCCGAATGAAAACATGACGACCTAATTATACATTAGCCCGAGCGGTCAAAGGATGGATGCACAAAAAGGCTACATGCTGCCACATAGAAGAAAAGTTAACGTTAAAAGTTAACGGTGTTATAATTATTTATAACACAATCAATTCCTCAAAGAGAAAATATCAGGACTGACACCAGATGCCTTAAGGACATCAATCTCAAACAATTAGCTAAACGGAAAATCTAACTAACGTCCAAAATATCGGATCACCCGAATGAAGTAACAACCAAAGAATGAATCCAAACACACGCATGAATTAATCACAACCATTTCTTTGAAAATACAACTTTAATTAGTCTAGAAAAATAACAATAATATCAACAATAAATCGGGTTTGATCAGCATGAATATCAAAAATCAGTCATGAGCTATATATCAAAATGATTAGAAATTACACATGAAATCAATATGGCAAACAGATAATATCACTTCTGAGCTAGTTAAAATCACTTAAATTATTTACAATGATTATCACAATCGCTGATTGCTGCTCAACACATTTGACCAATAAAAATATACGTAAACCCTCTCGTTCCCACGTGTCAATCTCTAACTGAGACCTGGGAACCAAACGGTCAGACTATACCACTCATATAACATAAACCCTCTCATCCCCACGTGTCAGTAACTATACTGACACCCGGCGACGAAACAGTCAAACTTCAGTTATACACTTTTACACAACACTACCTTCAATATACTTGAAGGTGAAATAATAATAGAAGAGAGATAGGAGCTTAGAATATAAAATGTAAAGTAAAATTTTGTAACAATCAATATAATTGTATCAAACACACTCTGCTGAGGTAAAATGTTATATTATGACAACTAAAGGTACGGGCTATTGGAAAGCAGCTTAGGCGGAGACAGGTGAATGAACCTAAACTCTATCCTAGTGCAATGTCCCCGACATTCAACACCTCACCCACAACATGGCAGGCGCCGCTGTCCAGCAAATCCAGTATTGCCGAGCGAAAGAAACTAGAGCTCACGCGGAACAAACCCAGGTACACAATCGTACGGTCAACCAAGACTATCTTCGCCGTCAAAGAAGCCTATCGAACTTTCCTCCAATTAATCGCCATGAACCCACTGTCATAACATATGGAAAAATATCACCAAGGAGTAACACTGGTAGTTACTACCACACAACTGTAAATAAAATAAAATAAACAAAATAATACTAAAATTTAGTAGAAATCGTCTCCTAGAACACCAAAAGTAGAAAAATGGAAGGGAAGGCCTGTATCACAGCGACATCACATCGCTTCATCACATCAACCTAGGGAATATCATCACTCTTCACTGCAGTTGGCCTGTCACTGCACATCACTGGGAAAATGTGAAACTTAAATAAAAGAAAGAGTTCCTGAAATCAAACTTGCCTGAAAACCCTATAACATGCATCAACATTCCTACTCCATCTGGGCACCAACCCTAATTCAGAACCTTGCATGCAACAAATTATAGCTCGCCAGGGGAGTCAACACAAAAAACTATTCTCTTGGTTTCTGCTAAAGAAAAGGGTAAAAATGGGAGAATTCACCTGTAACCAGGCTGAAAACCGTGTCAACAATAAAATGAACCTAGCCCAACTTTTGAAGTTACAAGCTATATCAAAATCAACATTATACTCAAGGTTCAACCTACTTCTTGTCTTGAGTCCACTTCACTTATGTCTTCACAAAATCAAGGAGTAAAAATAACAGAGAGAGGAGACGACTCGAGTCTGCTGGTACTGCTAGTGCTACTGTCAAGTTAAATACAACCTTCTCTCACCAGCAGGCCAGCCAGAACTTACTGCCTGCTGCTGCTACTAATATCAATACAACCTGCCCCCACTAACAGACTAGTCAGAACTCCCTGCTGCTGCTAATATAAAATCAACCTTTCCCCACCAACAGACCAGACAGAACTGATTCTGAATGCTGTGTCAGCTGGTTTTATCCAGTGGGGAGGGGGTGGGGAAATACTCTCTAAGCCCCAACTAATACCACATTTAAACATAATAAAGTTACAAGACAATACCTAAAATGCTTCCTTATCTAAAATAGAATTACCATAAAACTTTCATAGCAATTGATTACGTTTTAAGAAAAATAATATATTTCAACTCTACCCACAATCATACAAATTGCGCAATAACTACAAAAATAATCATATACCTTCCTTCAAATGACACCAAATTATGCGGAAAATACAAGTTGTCAACATTAACCACTGATATCATTAAATCAAGTAATAATCACACATTATTATTCCACCGAGTTCGAAACTTGAGCTTATTTAATTTCAAAGTTATACACTCCCAAAGTTACAAAAAACACAATCAAAATATTGACAAAATGAATGATCGTCATCTCCCTCAACACGCTGCCATGCTCTGGTTGGGAGAATAAGAAACGGTTAGGAGAATATGAAAATGTAACTCCTTATCATGAAATCGTTACGAAATGACAACAGTTAAAAATCCAAAACAACTTCTAAAATACACCTCCGAATATGACAATCAATCGACTTATAAAGATTAATTATAGTCATGGGGAAATCACAGAAATACCATCAATTTTCCGGAAGACTAAGATCACATAATATCGCCCACAGACACGCAACAGTGCAACGGTCAACAGTCAAGCCAATGTACTCACTTTATCAAAATATGACTATTAAAACGAACGGACGATTCGGCAAACTTATACACAAAATCACTTTAGACCTTAGAAACATATGAAAAATACAAAGGAGGGCTAAATTACTGTAAATAGCCGAAAAACAAATAAAATCCAGAATCCTAGCAGACAAGCTAGGTCCACGCTGGACAATCAATCCTCGTATTTGACGCATACTGTCAGTAAGTGATCAACTTCGTAATTGATGCAAGGCCGATTAACGATCTCAAATCAACCACAAAGTCTCTCAAACTTTATATTTAACTTAAAACATACATCTTTAAAAGAATTAGTGTCACAAATAAAATTATTAAACGTTAATCTGACACTTAATCACAAATATCATCAAAACTGATCTGGGGATAGGACTCACAATTTCGTGACACCCAGTGTCAGTGATAGAAACAAATTATTGAGTCTATCTCAGCCACTCAGTCCCAATACCTACGAAAACATGGTACACAGCTAATAAACTGCAGAAATAAAAATAGGCAAATGTGCCAACCGTGGCACTACCCTCTGTCCTATCTCCAAATGTCCTCATGGAGATCAAAATCCTTGTATGTTATTAACTTATGAAATATATAAAACACTTCCTTGAAGGTTAACCCGAAAAAAAACGGTAATGTTCTTAACACAATATGGTAGATCTTGATATCTGCGTGAAAAGGTTCAGCAGTGCTGAAAAAGCACATGTACCGGGTACTCAATGTTCACAAAATATATCCTGTTGCACACGGCTGTTGTGGTTGATGCTCTTCATCAGGTTCAGGGCTGCCTCTTCCTTGGAGGGGGATCCCTTATTTTCTTCTCTCAGGAAGGAGTGGTCTGTGCGGAGAGAGACCACCATAAAGCTGAGCTTCCGCTGTACTTCTGCCATCCTCATAGAAAACATCACAGGTGACATCACAACCTCACTGGAAAAGGGGGGGGGGTAACATCACTTTCACATAAGAAACATCACTAATCTGAAAACCTTGAAAAAGAAAATAAGAAATCTTCACGGACATCACTGTTCATCTTCTTCACCATCGGAATCTGAAAAATTGTTTGGTGTGAAATGTTTGTTTCTGTATTTAGCTTTCTTAATAGCAGACTTTTCTTTGTTGGGGTACATCATCTGTAGACTATTTATTTTGATGCTGCCTTCTTTCAGCAGGTCTATCTTCAGTTTTGTTCTGAGTCTTCTGACCTTTAGTGGAACTTCTTGTCTGATCTTTTGACCATTTCTTGATTATTGGGTGGAATAGGCTTGAAAAATACCTTGGATTACCCTCTGTCCAATCTGAAAACTGGGGTGAAAACGAGGAAACATCCCAAAGGAATACAACCACCAAAAACGCATATATCCGCGAATGAAATGTTTTGTTCATCATACTACATGTAGTGGTTCTCTTAATTTTTCTTGTTTTCATTTGTAACTCAGGAAAATATTTGCTCTGCATATCTTGGGATTTCTTGGTACACTTGTTACATGGTCCGCATGCTAACTTCACTTCATCACTATCTTCACCTCTGTTCTCAGCGAATGTACTTCTCTGCGGCGCAGATGTTGCAAAACGATGACCAACATAACTTGAAACCTGAGCTGATTCTACATAATCAGTTAATGTGTCAACGGCTTGAACCAGGGGTACTGACTGAGGCTTATTAATCGCTTTCAAAATGTTTTGAATACCTGATTTTAAATTAGAATTGCCTTCAGATATCTGTGTTTGATTTTCAGTTAACTCTGTTCTCAAACTGACTGAATCAGCTATCAAATCCTGTCTAAGAATTGTAATATCTCTACCTAACTGATCCTGGTGTCTACCCATGTTCTGTAATTTAATCAACTGATCATTATTTTGGGTTTCATGAGCTGGTACTGATTGGTTTAGTGACTGCACCTTTTGTGTTTGCCCTGATAGTGGTGAATACTGCAACTGAGTTGTCATTATGGGTCTACTTTGCATTTGAGTAGGTAATGTGAAGTCACTAGGCTTATTGGAATGCACAGTAAATGTAAAACCAGTTGGTCCCCTAGAAATAATGACTGATTGGTCTTCAGTAACAAGTTGCATTTCTTCAGTGCTAACATCACTCTCATAACCAGGTGGTGTTACATGGCGTTGACGGGCTGTTAAATAATCTGAACTTTCAGGAGAACCATGAGGAAAAACATGATCGGAATGCTGTTGGCTATCCGCCATTAAATCATCAAGTGACTGATTGAGTGTATTGGAAGCCGCCAATAATCTCAAGTTATATGTATTATGTTGACTAGCCATAAGCTGTTGCTACAATACTATTTCGCTTGTGTGTGTGGCTTTGTTTGTTTTGTCTATATGAATATTATATGATTTATCTGGGTTTTTATAACTGCTGGGTTTATGTCTAATGTTATAATGTTGTAGTCTAATGGAGTAGTGTCACTGAGCCCACATCACATCATCACTTGCATAGATTTTTAGGAATCCATGTTTCTTCACATTCATGAGGGATGATTGAAATAATAACCAATAATGTTGTACTGTAATGGAGTAGTGTCACTGGGCCCACATCACATCATCACTTGCATAGATTTTTAAGAATCCATGTTTCTTCACATTCATGAGGGATGATTGAAATAATAACCAATAAAGTTATGTCGGTATGAAAGGTATTTTGAGGTAATGTAATACCAACTGTAAATCACTCAATCCCAAAATAAATGTTGTATTGAGATTCCTTTACATTTACTTATAGTCAAGCATTTTAACTATAACCCTGATGCAGATAACATGAAATCAACTGAAATATAACTGGAATATGAATGTGCATCACAAGCTGAAATAAAATTGAAATATGCAAGGGGGCATATTTGACATCACATATCTGGAATATAAAAGTACACAGGTTTGTATACTTGACATCACAAATCTGAAATTGTACACAGGTTTGTATACTTGACATCACAAGTCTGAAATGTATACAGGTTTGTATACTTGACATCACAAATCTGAAATGTATACAGGTTTGTATACTTGACATCACAAATCTGAAATGTATACAGGTTTGTATACTTGACATCACAAATCTGAAAATAAGACATCACAAATCTGAAAATAAGACATCACAGATCTGAAAATAAGACCTGAAAATAAGACTTCACAGATCTGAAAATAAGACATCACAGATCTGAAAATAAGACATCACAGATCTGAAAATAAGACATCACAGATCTGAAAATAAGACATCGCAGATCTGAAAATAAGACATCACAGATCTGAAAATAAGACATCACAGATCTGAAAATAAGACATCACGGGGCTGAAAATAAGACATCACAGATATGAAAATAAGACATCACGGATCTGAAAATAAGACATCACAGATCTGAAAATAAGACATCACGGATCTGAAAATAAGACATCACAGATCTGAAAATAAGACCTGAAAATAAGACATCACAGATCTGAAAATAAGACATCACAGATCTGAAAATAAGACATCACAGATCTGAAAATAAGACATCACAGATCTGAAAATAAGACATCACAGATCTGAAAATAAGACATCACAGATCTGAAAATAAGACCTGAAAATAAGACATCACAGATCTGAAAATAAGACATCACAGATCTGAAAATAAGACATCACGGGTCTGAAAATAAGACATCACAGATCTGAAAATAAGACATCACGAATCTGAAAATACCTGTAAATCACAATAATGGAAGCAAAAACATATATCTGGCAAGGATACATCCTTTTGATTATTGCTGAAATAGACATACACTAGCAACCTCTGTCAATACACACATTTTGTAATTATTATACAGACTGGGTGTTCAACAATTAATATTTAATATATATTTGGCCAGTTCCTATGTGTCTATATATTTAATCTCTATATGAGTATTTGTGTACTGCCTCCCAATATATCGGCAGTCAAAACAGAATAACATCACGACATCGCTTGGAATCATCACAGGAAATGGAAAATAAAAACAACTCATTTCAACCATGAACAAAACAAGACAAAAAAAAAACACGAGACTGGGTTCGTTTCACCGGATTCAAACTACAAGACAATCCCAGGAAGATGATAAAAAAACTAAAACTCAAACTGGAGTAATATCAGTAAAACCAACAAACCTCTGGAATCGCATCTTGAAAAATTAAATCAATTAAAGAATAAATGAAGAAATGAATGAATGAATCAATCAGTCTTCTCCAATTGAATAAAGAATGAATCCCACTTCTGACACCAAAAATGTGACGGGTTACTTGCATCTCACCAGGGTAAAATCTACAAATAGTAAGAAATATTCCAAGGGCAAAATCCAACGTTAAAATCTGACGTAAAATCGGGAAAAATCGTGGAATCTCGAACCTCTGAACAAAATGTTTGAAGATAGTAAAGAAAAGTAAAATTAAACCCCGAATGAAAACATGACGACCTAATTATACATTAGCCCGAGCGGTCAAAGGATGGATGCACAAAAAGGCTACATGCTGCCACATAGAAGAAAAGTTAACGTTAAAAGTTAACGGTGTTATAATTATTTATAACACAATCAATTCCTCAAAGAGAAAATATCAGGACTGACACCAGATGCCTTAAGGACATCAATCTCAAACAATTAGCTAAACGGAAAATCTAACTAACGTCCAAAATATCGGATCACCCGAATGAAGTAACAACCAAAGAATGAATCCAAACACACGCATGAATTAATCACAACCATTTCTTTGAAAATACAACTTTAATTAGTCTAGAAAAATAACAATAATATCAACAATAAATCGGGTTTGATCAGCATGAATATCAAAAATCAGTCATGAGCTATATATCAAAATGATTAGAAATTACACATGAAATCAATATGGCAAACAGATAATATCACTTCTGAGCTAGTTAAAATCACTTAAATTATTTACAATGATTATCACAATCGCTGATTGCTGCTCAACACATTTGACCAATAAAAATATACGTAAACCCTCTCGTTCCCACGTGTCAATCTCTAACTGAGACCTGGGAACCAAACGGTCAGACTATACCACTCATATAACATAAACCCTCTCATCCCCACGTGTCAGTAACTATACTGACACCCGGCGACGAAACAGTCAAACTTCAGTTATACACTTTTACACAACACTACCTTCAATATACTTGAAGGTGAAATAATAATAGAAGAGAGATAGGAGCTTAGAATATAAAATGTAAAGTAAAATTTTGTAACAATCAATATAATTGTATCAAACACACTCTGCTGAGGTAAAATGTTATATTATGACAACTAAAGGTACGGGCTATTGGAAAGCAGCTTAGGCGGAGACAGGTGAATGAACCTAAACTCTATCCTAGTGCAATGTCCCCGACATTCAACACCTCACCCACAACATGGCAGGCGCCGCTGTCCAGCAAATCCAGTATTGCCGAGCGAAAGAAACTAGAGCTCACGCGGAACAAACCCAGGTACACAATCGTACGGTCAACCAAGACTATCTTCGCCGTCAAAGAAGCCTATCGAACTTTCCTCCAATTAATCGCCATGAACCCACTGTCATAACATATGGAAAAATATCACCAAGGAGTAACACTGGTAGTTACTACCACACAACTGTAAATAAAATAAAATAAACAAAATAATACTAAAATTTAGTAGAAATCGTCTCCTAGAACACCAAAAGTAGAAAAATGGAAGGGAAGGCCTGTATCACAGCGACATCACATCGCTTCATCACATCAACCTAGGGAATATCATCACTCTTCACTGCAGTTGGCCTGTCACTGCACATCACTGGGAAAATGTGAAACTTAAATAAAAGAAAGAGTTCCTGAAATCAAACTTGCCTGAAAACCCTATAACATGCATCAACATTCCTACTCCATCTGGGCACCAACCCTAATTCAGAACCTTGCATGCAACAAATTATAGCTCGCCAGGGGAGTCAACACAAAAAACTATTCTCTTGGTTTCTGCTAAAGAAAAGGGTAAAAATGGGAGAATTCACCTGTAACCAGGCTGAAAACCGTGTCAACAATAAAATGAACCTAGCCCAACTTTTGAAGTTACAAGCTATATCAAAATCAACATTATACTCAAGGTTCAACCTACTTCTTGTCTTGAGTCCACTTCACTTATGTCTTCACAAAATCAAGGAGTAAAAATAACAGAGAGAGGAGACGACTCGAGTCTGCTGGTACTGCTAGTGCTACTGTCAAGTTAAATACAACCTTCTCTCACCAGCAGGCCAGCCAGAACTTACTGCCTGCTGCTGCTACTAATATCAATACAACCTGCCCCCACTAACAGACTAGTCAGAACTCCCTGCTGCTGCTAATATAAAATCAACCTTTCCCCACCAACAGACCAGACAGAACTGATTCTGAATGCTGTGTCAGCTGGTTTTATCCAGTGGGGAGGGGGTGGGGAAATACTCTCTAAGCCCCAACTAATACCACATTTAAACATAATAAAGTTACAAGACAATACCTAAAATGCTTCCTTATCTAAAATAGAATTACCATAAAACTTTCATAGCAATTGATTACGTTTTAAGAAAAATAATATATTTCAACTCTACCCACAATCATACAAATTGCGCAATAACTACAAAAATAATCATATACCTTCCTTCAAATGACACCAAATTATGCGGAAAATACAAGTTGTCAACATTAACCACTGATATCATTAAATCAAGTAATAATCACACATTATTATTCCACCGAGTTCGAAACTTGAGCTTATTTAATTTCAAAGTTATACACTCCCAAAGTTACAAAAAACACAATCAAAATATTGACAAAATGAATGATCGTCATCTCCCTCAACACGCTGCCATGCTCTGGTTGGGAGAATAAGAAACGGTTAGGAGAATATGAAAATGTAACTCCTTATCATGAAATCGTTACGAAATGACAACAGTTAAAAATCCAAAACAACTTCTAAAATACACCTCCGAATATGACAATCAATCGACTTATAAAGATTAATTATAGTCATGGGGAAATCACAGAAATACCATCAATTTTCCGGAAGACTAAGATCACATAATATCGCCCACAGACACGCAACAGTGCAACGGTCAACAGTCAAGCCAATGTACTCACTTTATCAAAATATGACTATTAAAACGAACGGACGATTCGGCAAACTTATACACAAAATCACTTTAGACCTTAGAAACATATGAAAAATACAAAGGAGGGCTAAATTACTGTAAATAGCCGAAAAACAAATGAAATCCAGAATCCTAGCAGACAAGCTAGGTCCACGCTGGACAATCAATCCTCGTATTTGACGCATACTGTCAGTAAGTGATCAACTTCGTAATTGATGCAAGGCCGATTAACGATCTCAAATCAACCACAAAGTCTCTCAAACTTTATATTTAACTTAAAACATACATCTTTAAAAGAATTAGTGTCACAAATAAAATTATTAAACGTTAATCTGACACTTAATCACAAATATCATCAAAACTGATCTGGGGATAGGACTCACAATTTCGTGACACCCAGTGTCAGTGATAGAAACAAATTATTGAGTCTATCTCAGCCACTCAGTCCCAATACCTACGAAAACATGGTACACAGCTAATAAACTGCAGAAATAAAAATAGGCAAATGTGCCAACCGTGGCAATATTATTAATATATAGGAAAACTACCAAGCCTGTAGGCATGATTCAAAACGCTCCAATAAACTACCCCGATCTTCATTCATTATTAGGTTTTTACTAGGGAGGGGCGAGGGGTAATGGACGCCAAAGTAAGCTGAATAGTACTTGTATAGCCCCTACTAATCACTTGTCACGGTTGATTCCACACACTTGATAGAACAGCAAGTTAATCCTTGTATTTTACAACTGCAATATAATATCAAACACCAGGGCACATGTAAATCATCTTCACCTATCAAGTTGTCTGCTAAAGCAATAAAGGCAGACTCATTGAGCTCACGCATTTGTGCTATGCATCCACAACCCCACTTCTCCCTGGCCAACTCAGACAACCCAGTCGAGATGACCTGAGTGTGACCTTCCATACTGCAGTCAGTAAACCGGTAACGTCATAATGAATATTCATGTTGTTCTCACCCCTCTACAGCAGCTGCTTCAACAGCTCAATGTGCATCTGTTGTCAAGGTTAGACCTGTGGTCTGACTGTCTGACTTGACTCGGCCAGATGCATGAAAATATGACCAGCGCCAATTAATACATAGTGCCGCACTGCATATCTATCAAACACCAGACGTTGACCCGATGTTGGTTGCAATTTTGGTTCACCGTCTACGGCGTCTGCCTAACATTGAACCAACATTAGGCCAAGGTATCGTGCTTTCTGGGGACACTAACCTTGTGGTCACTAAGTCATCATAGCTAGAACTACCTAAATGACGAGGTAAATGACTATATTATATAATTGATTAGAGCAAGATATTCATTATTATAATATAAGTATGTATATTGCACAAAATAACCTGCTCCAACATTATTGTGTAGCCGTATCAAAGGAAACTGTATTAAAAGTTGCTGTCACAATGACCGTTATCTAACGCAACCAACAGATGGGAGTAGTTATATTATATGACCTTTAAGAGAAATACTCGAACGTAGCTAATGATCATAAAACCAAAGAACAGCAAGTGCCTGACTGGGTGTGACACAGTGAGTAGCCGGTACCCATTTTGTACTGCAAAGAAAAATATTTCCAAGTCTATCAACGACGTCTTCAAAAATCACCCGAAAACTATCGTAGAATATAGACAGCCTGGAAAAAATATAAAAGCTACAGACGATTTCATTGATGCATCCAGGCGATTGGATCTGTACTTGTACAATCATGAGGACGTCAGCGACACACCAATTTGCGTTGTGGCTTCCATCGAAAGACGATGCATTTCATCTCATCGTTCTCTTTAGTCATGCATGAACTGTTTGTCTGAAAGTGTGGATCACTTGTCAAAACCCTCATACCCAGCAGTCACAGATATTGGCAGGTAGATAGATAACTTTTTAAACTGATAGCCATTTGTTAAACTGATAACAATGTAATTTGAAACAGGCAAAACATTGCAGCCGCAACAAAGGCAAGTATAGTTGAGAATGCTGCTTTGCACGGGAAATGTAAAATATGCCACCGCCCGTAGTTCACAATTAGAGGGATTCCCAAAAATGTGCCCATGTGTAGGGGACAATTTTCAAAAGTGACACTGATTGCAATTGCATCGTGAAACTCCCCAATAAAAATGATAAACAATTGTGAATATTATTATTACAATATAAACATTTCACAACGTTACACAACATGGTAAGTCCATAACAGAACACCAAGTAATTATGTTTCCATTATAATATTTCACTAATCAGGTGGTTAAACAAATGAACAATTTAATATTACATGATAGCACGTAAGATTTAGAGACATTCTACGTATTAATTGGCATTGGTCATGTTTTAATATTTAATACCATACGTTTTTTTATGTCTGGGCATCTAATTACATTTTAAAGTGATTAAAAAATGATTTAATAATGCATACGAAAATCAATAATAGTGCCGCATGGTTAAAATGCTGAAAAAACTTAACATGACAGCAGGTTTGGGGCAAGTACATCGATTCAGTACTTGGGTACAACAAGGAGGTTATATAGAAGGAGGGGAAACTTGAATTCAGACGGGGCGCACCGGTTCGAGTGAGATCTTCAATGAAGTGATTTCTTTGTTTTTATGGTCATCATGATGGGTTTTTAATTGGTTTCCCCCCATCCCAATGCTGAATCGGGGGTGGTATGCCGAATCCTCCTGACGCATGAGTTTCAGTGCGCATGCGCAAATATACACATTTTATCCAGCCAGTTGGATGCGTATTTTACATGACTTTTAGTTTTCACTGCAACACTAATTTCCAATGACGTAAGACAAACGACTTTGACTCTTATATAATCTCAACATTTTCACCATCAATCTCGTCTTTGAATCATGAAAATTGGAGGAATAACGACTTGAATGCTACTATTTAAGTAACCAAAAGAGATTAAGTTAATTATATATTTTAAATTAATCATTTGATTAGACAATGGTCCAGCTATTGGTTTTCAAATTCGAGAGATATTCGAGGCACATATTTATTTATCCGTCCATCGTCTTACAAAATGGTTTTGAGAACCATTGTGGGGTTGGTGGTTAAATTGCTAGATAACAGGTACACCGACCTCCATTTTTATCATAATTTCAATTAAAATATTTTTGAATCATGTATTTTCTAATGGTTAGCCGATAATTTATTTAATTATTTTCATTTAAGGCCGGAGATTATCTATCATTTCAACGTTCAGTAGCTCATGTAACTACTCACGTTTATATATAAATTCAAATAAAAAGGAAAATGCTGCAGAGTTTTTAAAGCCACAGTATGACTTGATTCTCAATCAGTTCCCCCTAGCATTGGATGAAGACTGTGTTCTACCTCTAAAAATCTACTTTAGTTGATATCTTCCATATTCTCACGATTTTTTAAGGATGCGCTAGGGGTCCAACCAGATACGTTTAAACCATTCTCTAGTTACCATTAAGCCATTTTGTAGGTTTCCAAATCAACAGCTAGGCAAGTGCTCTAATTATACACAGTATATTAATGGTGGGAAGTGTGAAGTAGTTAAGTTTTGATGAAGGGTTCTCCCAGAGTGGGGGTGGCGGGCCCCCTGTGACTTTGGTAAGTAGAGGGGGGCCTGCCCCCTCCCGTTTCCTACGCCTTTGTAAGTTTAATACGTTAAATGGGCTGTTCCAAGAGCCCCAAACTTTAAAAAGTTTCAAAGTTTAAATTTGTGTTATTTAGGCTTATATCATCGTAAATCTATATTATCTTCCTCCATCCTCCATTTGAAAGAGATATGTACGCGATAAGTGTGTAATTCGGAATGTTCATACAATTTCGGACAACCATGACACTAATTGACCATAAAACCTGTCTGCTGAGGGTCTAGATGCAGGGTCTAATGTTGATTTGTTTTTTTCTTTGAAATGGGCAACACTGAGGAAAATCCCTTCCTTTTTGTCAATACAACAGCCATGAAAATCTCAAGAATATTGCCTGTGTATTTTGACGATGTTCACGATATCCAGCAAAAATTTAAAACATGTTAATCGGCTGAGTTTAGCTGTGTAGAGGCTCTCAGTTTTGAAATATGGGGCCCGTTTAGGAAAGCAGTCCTTTTGTGATGACATTGTAATTAAACTCGCAACGTATTTGACGTATCTGAGACCTTACCAGGTAGGAGAGCAACCCCTTTTTAGGTGGTGATGGTAATAATACTAGCGCCCTTACTTGTAACATCGGTTTTGTCGTCTAGGGATAACATTATTGAGGGCGCCCTAATAGTTAAAAAGTATGGTGACGTTAAAGTGAATACGAATTCATTTATTTATATTTATTATTTGTTGAAACATTTTATACAAGGTAAACTAAATCTAAGCTTCTGAAATGATGTCTAAAATAATTATCAGTGATTACATGGACCCCTGCCTACACCAGTATCATCAGATTGTGGTTAAATACGTTGATGCGTACTGTAACACAACAGTACACTCCTTAGTGGCAAAAGGGTTAACCCTTCACAAAAACATTTTTTTTTTACATACAGATATTTGTCATTGTAATTGTCTACACACTATTTATCTTTTTAGATGATCAAGTTTGCTTTATGCACATATGATTGGTGTATGACAGAATAAAAACGTGATAAAATAAAAACGCCACATAGGATTTAAAATCGTCGAAAGGTAAATGTTCAGCTGTGTGTATGAACCAGCGATCTGTACACTTTCCCATAAGTAAAATTACATTTTAACAAATATATTGGCCATTAAGCTAACAGACGTTTAAGAAGGTATGCAATATGAAGTTAAATGATCATAATAATCGTCTTTAGTAAGCCCCTTATTACCTGATTATGGCAATAATAACAAAAAAAAACAAAAATAAAACTGATGAAAATTGGCAGAAATGTCTTGTTTTTCCCAACCACAGAAATAAGGGCGCCCTCAATAATACTATCGCTAGACGACATCACCGATGTTATAAGTAAGGGCGCTAGTCTTAATTCTATCTCCAGTTAAAAAGGTGTTGCTCTCCTACCTGCTTACATACTTCTCCTGGTACGAGTTAAGAACTTGTTGTCATAGATTACGGCTAGTAAATTATAAAAAAAACTATCTTGAGGAGGAAATAATAGAATTGGTGAGTCATGTCCTTTTCCTGTCAAACATGTCAAATATCAGACGATTTTGAGGCATATTTCCACATTTTTCTGAAGACACCAGGGTGATCTTAGCCTGGGAGCAAATATTAATATGAGCAGGAGTTATGCTTTACTGGGGTATAACACTAAGGTCATGTCAGGTCACATCAAGGTAATTTCAAGGCTGAAACTGTCGAAAAGTAGTGGAATATATCCACTGTTTATAAATTTCTACCTTTAGCTGTTAGGCCAATATATGGCGGGTGGCAAAAAAAACATTTATGGAGAAAAACAACTTTGGACATATTTTCTGAATAGTTAGCCTAATGCGAATGACAAAAAAAAATTGAGGGGGTGACGTAATAAAAAACTTTGGACCAATTTTTGGAATAGTTAATGCGGGCAATGAAAAAAACAAACAATGTTGGTAATGTGCGACCATAATTAATCTAATGTGCGCACTCATCTAAAACAGAGAAAAACCATAGTGGCCTTATACAGGGCTGTTGAATTGCCACACATTCGCACTAGGGTGCGAATTTGTCACAAGTAGGACTAATGACATTAAAAGGTCAATAAATGTGATTGCTAGTCATTATAAGTCATTAAAAATTAAAGAAAATCAGCGATTATATGGACTATTACGATAGTCAGTCAGCCTGTCCTAACAAATACTAGGCCTACTGGTTTTCTGCTAGTGTTGAATAAAGTGTCACCTATAATTATTGTCGGAAGGTGCATGCAGTAGCCTATGCTTCCGGGTCTAGCTGTTATTTTGCGTTTTAAATAGGACACAAAGGTTTGGCCTACATAGGTAGGGCCTAATAAATTGTTTATTTTCGTCAGTAAAAAGTCAATAAATTTCAATTGAAAAAGTCATTAAAAGTCATTATTTTTAAGAAGAGTAGAACCGCAGGAAATTGTTAAGCAGTTTGAAACATCATAGTCTGAGCTGTAGTGTGACAAGGCAATTAATTATAATGTGGAAGGGAATGTCGGTTAACTTCCTAAGTTTAGTTACACCCTAAGTGTTCGCTTTATCTTGTCTGTCATGATGTTTAATCATTACTATTTAATATAAAGCTGGGCATATAGAAACATGCTATAATTAACTAATGTATTTTAATTTTTCCAAGCATAGAATAATATGATAATAAGGTATTTCAAATAATAAAGAGTGTCAGTTTTCAACTGCTGAAAACAGTGTCATTTCCTGAACACCCTGTGGCAGGGGT
Source organism: Flabesymbios commensalis (assembly GCA_964017125.1). Lineage (NCBI taxonomy): Eukaryota > Metazoa > Annelida > Polychaeta > Terebellida > Flabelligeridae > Flabesymbios > Flabesymbios commensalis. Next base: position 35,618,780 of record OZ024906.1, on the reverse strand, counting down.
ACAGTTTGAGCATTGTGCATTGCCTGGCGAGCCCGGCCAATTTAATTTTTGGCCGGGTCGAGGCCAGGGGGTCGAGGCCAAGGTTCTTAGTCACGTGCTATCATGCCTGTGCTATTGAGGCCAGTGACTAATTTTCTGGGTCAAGTCATAGGAAATGCGTCAGAGGGGAAATACAATACTGTGAACAACTCTTCATCCGGGGAGTGACCTCTCAAAAATGCCTGAATTCGGGGATTACCCTATTTTCATCTAAATATAGCAACTAGTCACAAACATTCGCCACTGGGGCATACCAGAGGCTACATGAAGCTCGGCCACGCCGCGTAGTGTGGCTCTGGGAACCAGAGTACGTTGTGCATTGTGTCGTTTAGGCTACTGATAAGTCGAAAGGCCCATGCAGCCTGCCTCCAAGACCAGCTATTCCAAACAAACATTCCACATGCAGCAGCGCCATGGGAAAAGTCGACACTGAGCAGGTGTCAGGCCGCAAGTTACTTTACACTAAAGTTTATATGAATTACTCTTATTTTTAATAATTTAGAAACACTCCATGGTCCGCACTTCTATGTATCAGGATATGACAGCAACAAATAAACTAACTTATTCTATAGACTAACTTATTACAAATTTATATAAAAAAAAGGGAGTTCACAGAATTACGCCCTAAGTATGAATTGAATACTGTTTTACGTCATAACGTCCCCACAACGTACAGCATTTCGTACTTAGGACGTAACTCTGTGAACTCCCATTTACGTCCTCAAAACGTAACGTTATCGGGATATGTAACTTTATCGGGACATTCTGGCGACGTTAGAGTTATTATGACTACGTCCTTAGCACGTCCTCGTTACGTTCATCCATGAATGACGAAAATGGGACCTTAACGAACGTTATATTACGTACAGTGTTTGCAGGGTATCAAAATTATGCACGCTATGTAGAAAGTTATGGTCTGGCACTGGCCTAGTGGGACCTCTGTGAACTATTTGCATAATAATGACTTAGAATACCGGTAGTTATTCTTTTAACCCTTAGAGTGGTCAAACCCGATATATCGGTGTGAACCTATTTGGGCCAAACCCGCTCGGGTCTGAAACGTTTCACAAATACCGATCCGCTTTTTATATGCAGGACATTGAAATTCTTTTAAAAATCGACATTTATCGACTAAGGACCCATATGACATGTCCAATATGTTGTTAAAATGATATTAAAAGTATATATAAGCAATTTGTTAAGATAATAAACAACAATTTGGAATATTATAAATAATAAGGTTGCCTCGCTGCAATGTAATAAGCAGCCGTCTGTGGGGCCGGACTTGCAGTGCTACAGCTCATCCATGCCTACCATCTCTTTGTAGCGCAGTTGGTCAAATGTAAACTCGAAATGGAACAAAATGGCGACGGCCAGGCCGGAACACAACATACATAAATACGCCCTGATTGGTTCCCTGGGGGAACAACAAATACAATGGATAGTATGTCTGGAATAGTAAGTCTGGGTCAAAAAGTAGCTATGATTGCAGCATGTGAAATAATCAGTTACCGGCACTCGTGTTTTATACAATTAACAGTCACCACGTGAACTACCCCTACACATTGCCATGCATACGTGAACATGTATTATGAACACTTAGGCCTATATATATAGTGACTTAAGCTTAGAGAACTAACATTTATCAAAATATGGGGGCCTAAATTCACAAAGGCGCTATGTCCATGATGTTACACAATGTTGAAGTAGGTCTAGGCCTACTCAGTGCCCTCATCATGCTCATGGAATTATCGTTATTGTACCACATATTAAGAAATATTATCTGTGCCCTAAGGGGATCAGTAACACATAAAATAATACTCTGTTTTTACCTTCTTGTAACTATCACTATGATAACACACACTGCTGGTATGCCTACTCAGTGCCCTCACGGAACTCTCACTAATACATGTATATTATAACATAAATACTCAGTGACCTCTGGGAACTATCACTACTACATTGTCACAACATTTATAATGGTCAGTGTCCTCAGCTGATTTGAACTTACATGTACTGTGACCTATAGATGATCTAGTCATGACCTTAGAGTAACACCCGTATGAAGCCCAGCCTTAACCTGTCACATTGTTTACTTGGGTTGGGCTTCACCGGATGTAGTATATAAAGTAGGTCTACTGGCCATTGGTCAAATCATAACAATTAAATGTTTGTTTTTGGTCTATTTTTGACATAGCCTAGGGGCCTATAAAACTTTTAAATAGTGATCTTCAACCCTTATATTACCCCCTGTATTACCCTCTTGCGGCGTTTCGGTATATATCTCCTTGCTGGGGTCTAGACGGGTCTGAACCATGATAAACATCTGAAGTGAACAGAATTGTACAAAAACTAAGCTATTTTCACCCATTTTGAGCTGATTTGACCTTGCTGTAACTTTCAGATGAATAAAGCTGATTTTTCATGACCTTAGGTAACACCTCTATGAAGCCCACGTACCCCAACCCATGCCACCATGTTTACTTGGGTTGGGCTTCATCAGATGTAATCAAAGTAGGCATGCTGGCCGTTGGTCAAAACATAATAATCAGTGTGTTATTAGGTCAATTTCTGCATGGGTGACCTAAAGGGGATATAATGGGGTATGACCCTCCCAACCCATTTATTACCTCTGTATCCTTTTGGGGCGTTTCTTGGTGTAGCTCTGTGCTGCGATCTAGGTGGCTTTCAATCTTAACAGACTTCTCAGGTGAACATGTGAACAGCATTATACCAAAAAGCAACAAAAACAAGTGATTTCTACTTGTTTCGAGCTGATTTGACCTTGTGTTGGCCTTGGGATGACTTTGTCATGACCTCTGGGGTAACACATGACCTCGGAGGCTTTATCAGATGTAATTATTGTATACTGGCCATTGGTCAAAACATAACAATCAGTGCCAATTCTGCCATATCAGACAGGGGTGACACAACGGTATTTTGATTGGATTAACAACCTAGCTCCCAACTCTTATATTACCCTTATAACTTGGTATAGTTTATTTTGGTATAGGTCCGTGTTGGAGTCTGGGTAGGTTTTAAGTCACCATAGACAGCTCAAGTGAGCATAATTGTAGCAAAAACAACCAAAATAAGCTATTTTCAACCATTTTGAGCTGATTTGACCTTGCTGTGACCTTGAGATAACCTTACCATGACCTTGGGGTAACTCCCATATGAAGGCTAACCCCAACCCATGTCACCATGTGTATTTGGGATGCGTTCAGATATTTTTTGGACAAAACCCCTTGCCACTCACAGTGTGTAAATGCCACATTTTGATACCACTCTGTACCATATACCCTGACACCTCGCAGTGTGGATCGATCGTTCACAGTGTTTCTAAATTATTAAAAATACGAGTAATTCATTATAACTGAGATGTAACTTCCGATCCAAGACCTGCTCGGTGTCGACCTTTCCCACCAGAGCAGTGCAGCACTGCACATGCAGCCGGGAGTTAGAGAGTGATTGACAAAGTCGGAAGGCCCGGGCAGCCCCACTTGAGGGCTAGCTATCCCAAAGAAACAAACAAACAGCATGTCAAATGTTTTGGTGGACTGAACTGTGAAATTCAAAATACACTTATCATGCTTAATTACTATACTATCTATAGCAGGCTGTAGTGTAGAATTCTCCAATAAGAAAATAAATAGACTATATTTTATAGGCCTAATGCCATAATCATGATAATGGTAAAAAAAATTATCTTAGGCCTAACGTTAGATCTATAATTTTCTTGTTCAGTTGTTCAACTTGTTGTGATTCGCTCCACAGACTGACACTGACAGACTCTAATTTATGCTCAATCAGTCGATGTGCAGGGAGACGAGGAGGGGTCATTTTAGTGAACCCCGGCATTTCGTGCGTCTTTTTAAAGACGGATCGGTAGGTTTAATTACATGAATAACCATGAATAACCATGAATAACGCGAAATAACACGAAATAACTGGCAATACTATATAAAAATGGTTGTACATGTAGGTAATATAACATACATTTATATTTATGATAGTAGTATATGGTTTAGGCAGTAATAATAACTTGTAAGTTGGGTGTAACGTTTTCAAAATTATTTCGCATTGCGGGACTTCAACACAACATCGCCCGTAGTTTATATTTCCCACACTTGGTGTCACCCACGTGCACCTACCTGAACATCTAGTCACCAGGTGGCTCCGAGCTGTAACCCTTTCACCGCTGAATAGTCTAACGAACCAGACAACTCTTATGTGGAACTATGTTTTCAAAATTATTTGACCAGAATCATTTTATCATTGTAGTGTTGACATTATAAATTTTATAAATAAATAACGTTTGATCAAAATCTAACGTCCATTGTAAGAAATTGTTATATTCGGTAAGGGTAAGGAATTATCATTCATTAGTTTGACATTGCCATTAGAAAACCCCGCATGTTGGAATATTGCCAGTAGATCGGGATCGCAAAATAACACTGTTTTAAAGTATCACTTTTTTTCAAAGTCAACAGTATTGACGGGATCACAAAGTAACACTTTTAACGCATGTTATAATATTATTATATATAGTATTAATTACATTTAACCATTACTTTAATAATATTATGTTCAGCGACATAATATTTAACTGTATAATAATAACAACGTGATAAAGCATAAAGTATAGTAAATAATACAACGATAAGCTGTTAAACCGATAGGGAGCATTTTAAACAATTTTACGGCGGTTCAATGATGCTTTATAATGTTTACAAAAATCAAGCATTGTTACGCCATCAAAGTGCCCCCCCCCCCCCTCAAATATTGTCCCAACAAGAAACCGCTTGACAACTGAGTGATGGTAGCCTATCTTTCTCATATTTCGATGTCTGGAATTTTTTTTTTCAATAAATTGGCAAAAGGGACCTATCGTTGGACAATTATGACTTTGTCGGTGATATAACCATGTTTACTGTATCTTGAATACTTTTTTGTTATTAAAGCTGCATAACTGTTTTGCCTATTTCATTGATCCAATGGCAGACTAATGTCGGCCCATCGTCTGCGGTACTGGCCTGAAATTATGCCGATTCAGTTCAGCGTCTAGTGCTTGCTATAAGGCGGTTTGGTGTTGTCCAATGTAACATTATATTGGCCCATAACCCTACCACTATTACATACATATTGTACACAAATCGATTCACTACTTAATAATACTTGATAGTGTATCGCATGGTGAACTAATTCCGCTACATTCACCCAGTTTTAGTGCATTTATAAGGCCTTTAAGACAATATGAATGATTGTTTTGTACTTTTTAGGGTTTTTTTATCGAAATAAACAAAACAGTTATGCAGCTTTAAGTTAAAACCATGTTTGAATCGGCTTTTTAATGTATATAGATATATTTATTTGCGGTGCAGCTAACACCCTTGGCTCTACGAGGTGCATTACACCACTAATTATCGTGGGAAGTCAATGTTGTCAGGTATGATAACCATATCCTAATGCAAATTCCTAACTTTTTTAATTTTGGTCGTACGAACATGTAATAAATATCACCAGAAAACTTATTAATTACTGAAAATAGTGATATAAATTATATTATGATAGCACACAAACTCGCAAAGTTAATCATTTGAAACCGGTAGGCATGCATGTTGTTAATTTGCACTGATACGAACGTCACATGTTAATCGGTAGGGCCTAATCCTTCACGCATGACAACACTCACGCAAAGTCGCCAGCAAGTGATATTGCAAAACACACAGCGACACCCTTTCGGAGAAATAGTATTTTAGCATAAATTCAATTCAAATATTATAGGATAATATAGGATAATATTGAGTTGTGAACTCAAAATATCGAGTTGTGAACTCAATATATTGACTTTCAAGTCAATATATCGAGTTTACAAGTCAATATATTGAGTTGTAAACTGAATATATTGAGATGTAAACTCAATATATAGACTTTTAAAGTCGTTATATTGAGTTGTGAACTCAATATATATGGAGTTGTGAACTCAATATATTGACTTTTAAAGTCAATATAAAAAAATTATAATAATGCAAATGTCGCTTCTGGGGCTTCGTAATTATATAACGTATCAAAACAAATAAAAGTAATTATGAGTTATTGGGTGCTTGACAGGCGACGTAGAGGTGTATGCGATAATTATCTTTGTGGACGGCGACACCTGGTGAGACGTTATGGAAACATGTAAACAATGGTAGCCATCACCGGAACGTTGCCGAAATAACATCGACTAAAACACATTTCGCCGATTAGTAAAGCCTATACTATTATAATTCAAGCAGTATAACGATCGCACTCATCAATGAAAATGTTATTCTTGTCTTTCAAAACAATTATAAATGCTATTAACAGTTATTTCGTGTTATTCATGGTTATTCATGGTTATTCATCTATTTAAACCAACCCAGACGGATAGTTTGGATAGTTTGCTCTAGGACTAGACCTAGGGCTAGGCTATAGTCTACTAGAGTGTGAGAAATTTTTTTGTTTATTTATGTGTGAGAAAAAAATTGTTTGTTGACAGCCAGCAAATCTGCCGGAAACTGCCAAAGAAAGGCAAAAATTCCCTCGCTCCGCTCGGTCAAACGTCTAAATGCGTATAGGTAATATACCAGCACACTGTACTAAGCATGAGAAATAACACCTGCCTTTTAATTTATGGGATTAAAGGTCTAGTCAACTGTTGAAACTTGCAGGACATGGGTCACCCAGAATACAAAATTGCCGGTGGGTAGGACCAGGCCCTAATACTACGATATGCATTTCATACCCACTGCCGCATTAAGAGCGAGTTCCCAAATCATAGCAAGTCCATATATACTTGAGCGACATCTATGAGGTCATAATTCCACCAAAGCTCAAAGCTCTTTATTAGCTCTGGCTCTTAGCTGTGCGTTGGGTTTGCAAGCTAACTGACTTTATTACTGCGGGGATTGAGAAACAGCTGACACTGTACACTCTGCCAATATTATTGGTTCAAGGTTGGGCCAGCGTCGCAGACGTTAGTCTAACATTAAAACAGCATTGAGTCAATGTCTCGTTTGTTTAGTATCTTGTAATCCGTTTAGTTGCTGACATAAATGCCGCCAGCCTCTATAGTCTACTGTAGGCCTACACGTGACCCTCCCACGCATGCCCCTTTCGCAGTTTGTCTGTGACATCTCAGGAAAAAAAGTGTTTGTTTTTGAGCAGGGGAAAAAAAAATTATGTTTTCTTGTTGGAAGGGAAAAAATAATTTGATTCGGAAGGAAAACCATACCCCCCTCCTGGTATTAAATGGTCCTCCCCTAATAGCTCATTCGCATATATGATTATGAGGATCGTTAACTTAAGATTCAACGAGTGAGTCAGAGTGCTCGCATCTAGGCCTAGACTAGACTCTATTATGAGTATTATTTTTTTTGCATTTCCTGATACAATAGTTAAGACTCAATACTCAATAGACTGGAGTCTATCTGTAGACTAGTTTGTTGCTGAGAAGTTGCAAGTCAATTCGCTCGATGTGGAGCTCAGGAAATGTTTTTTTCTGAGCCTGGTGCTTTCAGGGTCATGTATGTGATACTTACTGTCTTAACATAATTCTCATTTGTAATGGGGGATATAATAACTGACCTGCTAAGTTAGTAAAATTGATGTGAGGAGATGATCTCATACTAGACTATTAGTATTAAGGATGACAGGCTATTTTGTTTTATTTTATTGCTAGTCTAGTTAGAGACCTGAAATTTTGCCTGGGGTAGGTCTACCTTGGGACAATGTGGATCTAACTAATTATATCAAGATTTTAGTTGACTATATTATAGGCATGTAGGCTGTACTCTGTGGCTAAGGCCTACAGAACTTTGGCTTATAAATTTATGCTAGATGTTGCAGATATCCCGTCAATATGACCACTTGGTGGTGTGTGAACGAACCAAAAATTAAAGGGCACATCAGATCACCTCATCAAATTTTCGGCTATTTTTTAAAAATTATCAACAAGAAAGTGAATTTTACGGGGTGATTTTAATTTCTTTTAATCCTTATTGAAACGTAGTAGTAAATACCAATTTTCATTTCACGGAAACCCTTTCAAAGCCAATTTTGAATTTGGAACTACTATTTCACATTTCTTTTGGCAAGAAAAAAATTGGCAGCCATTTTATCTTGAGGAATTTTGATAGGGCACGTTGAACCATGAAAAGTGGGGCACGTTGAACCATAGTTCAATATAAAAATTAGGAGTGGGGCACCCTGAACATAGGGGCACATTGAGCCACTTGATTTTTCAATAAAATTCGGGTGTTGTACAAACACAATTTATATATAACTAGGCCATCACAGATGGAAATAGTGCTGCTTATGTGTCATTTCAACACCGTTATTTATTTTTTTCATCTCGGTTCAAGGTACCACGACTCATGGTTCAAGGTGCCCCGTAGGTGGGGCAGGTTGAGCCTATGAAAAAAATTATTTGAAATGTGATTTTTATCTTAAGTGAGAAATTAAGTTCAAGTTATTTTATGCCAGGAGTTTACCATTTCTACAGCTGTCATTTGCAATACAAAAAATAATTCAGTTTCATTCTGACTTGGGAGGGGGTTGAAAAATAGAAAAAGTGGTTCAAGTTACCCCACTCTCCCCTACTGGGTAAATATTGATCATCCCTAAAAATAACTTTTCATGCAAAAATGGACCTAAGCAGCTTACATACATGACAAGTATGTCCAACAGCCATTAGCATTTAGGGTGGAAAATGGAAATTGGTTGGTTTTGATACCAGGTACCATTGACCAGATGGCGCACAAATTGCGAAATAATTTCTGTGTCAAATAGGCCCGTCCAGGTACCCCTAGTCTCAAGGTGCCCCAGTCTCCCCTAGACATGGTAGACGATTATTGAAACATTTTTTAATTTCACCCTTTAACACCTAAACCGCCCATGGCTGATTTGCCTGAACAGCCGCAATCAGACTGCAGATGATATTGTTTGCAACATCCTGACATCGCAAATCTGAGCATGCCAGACTACCCGGAACAGCAGGGCTCGAAATTAGACTAAATTCCACTTGTCCAGTAGGACAACTGGCTATAAAATTGACTAGTCCTTCCCAAAAATATCACTTGTCCCTTCTAATTATTGTAAAACAGGGACACTTGTCCGGAAGGACAACCTCAGTGAAACTGAACTCGTCCTTCCCAGATTCTTGGTCTTCTCGGACGATCGGACGGGGCAAATTTCGAGCCCTGAACAGTTTCCCAGGGCTTCTATTTCAGATAAAAAGAAAGCCAAGTTGTCATTGAACTTATTGGAATAAACAACAAAATAATTTGCAATATTCTGTATTTTCCAACAAATCCCAGGGAAATAAGCCATGCAGAGTGGGAATTGGCCAGTTGTTAAAAGTTTAAAGGGTTTTAATGTAGACTAGTTCAAGGTTGACCTGGGATCATTTGACAGGTATTATCATTATGATAGTACAACATATGAGAGCTGAACAGAATCAATGAGAGTCAACAAATCAGACAACAGCAAAACACGAGTCATGAAAATTTAAGAATCACACTGTAGTCTATTGAGCAAGGTGTACATACATGTACATGATTTTAGTCATCTTGAACTTGACCTGGGATCATTTGATAGCTCTTATAAATGATAGTACAAATATGGGAGCTGATCAACAGATTCAACAAATCAGACAACATACCGGTTGGCCTATTCTTGCTACATTGTATTTGGTTAGAAGCTGCTTGCAGTGAACTGTCTGGGTGCGGTGGGCTGCAGCTCTGTCTAGCTATCAAGTCTTCGCTCTCATGTCATAAAAAAACAGGGCGTTCAGCAAATCCCTCTCCTCGCTGGTTTAGGGAGAGCTATTTTTACTCTCCTGCATTTTCCCATATATATGAAGGCCTGTAACTAGTGAGGCGGGCTGCTTACTGTATTCCACACGGTCCGCCGCCGCAGTTATTTGTTTTCAAGATAGCTACTAATCTATCAACTTCTGCTTCCTCATACTTCACATAGCCATCACATACCACTGGGGAATTGTTTTGGTGACATTTTGATCCCCATATCATCAACCCTTTAATTACTATGGCCACTAACGAAGAAATGCTCGTTAGCGCATTTCAGGAAGAAGTTGCCATCAGATCTTCTTCTAATTTGGCAATTATGTTCAGCTATGTTAGCCAATATCTTGATTAACTTTTGGGATCTAACAATTTTAAAATGGCTGTTAAGCGGCCATTTTAAATTTTGTAATATTTACTTAACTCAACAAATGCAAAATGACTGGACCATGAATATAAAACAAAATGTAATGTCTCACACAAAGATAACACATGACAAATTTCACAGTGAAAAATCCAAAATGGCTGCCAGTCACCAATTTTTTTATTTTATTTTATTTTTTTCAATTTTTTTTTTTCGAAAATCTTGCATGATAGCTGATCTATGAATTTCTGACCTGATTAACTTTTGGTAGCAAACAATTTTAAAATAGTAGTCGAGCGATAACGGAGGGGTGCTTTCGTGTTCGTTTCCGAACAACTCTTTCTAGTTATAATCTGTATACACATATTTTTGTTTAATAAATAAATCTCTGTCTGCTGCAGACTGGCTAGACCAAGTCCCTGACTCACTAAGTCAGTCAGCACAGCCACGGGGGTCAGCACTCACGTCAATGACAGTAGCCTAGTCCAAGCCGGGGACCCTCGACCTTGTCTTGCGAGATGACGATGTGATTCACTCTCAAGCAGAGCCAGATAAAACAGCTGGTGTGTGTTGCTTATCCATCAGAATGACTGATGTCAATTTTCCCCAGATTCCCAACCAGAATGAGCATGGAGAGGTTTGTATTATCAGCCTTGGTATTATTTAAAAGGCCATAACAAAAAAATGTTTGTTCCCGGTAACCAGACCGACCCTAATTTTAGGTGTCGACCCTAGTTTTTTTTTTTTCAAGATGTGTCGACCCTAATTCTTTTTATCAATAAATAACAGAGCTAAACTTTTTTTTTCATCATGCAGATCAGCGCACAGTACTATGAAAAACGGTACTGTTTATGCAAAATTTGTTCATTTTGCTTTGATGCACAAAAATAACCAACATCACCTAATAGGGTGTAGCAAAAAAAAAAAAAAAAAATCCGACCTACCTGCCCTATTTCTAAGAAGTCTGTTACTGGAAACATACAATTAATTTTTTAGGCCCAACCCTGGTATCCAAACTTCGAACCTGACGAGCCGGCACGTTAAGGTCTGTACAAACACTACAGGTCAGACACCCGATTCTCCACTATTGAATATATTGCCAAACACGTTTTTTGTCATTTTAAACATATTTACTGGCTAAAATTCATTTCTTTTACTTTCAAGTTTAATTCAACTCACTAAACGTGCAGCAATCTTCAGCTTTGTTATATGTTTGCCGATGTAATTATGTTCACAAATTTCATGTTATATCCCCCACTGATCTAATGTCATGATGAATGACTCGCACCAGTCATCATACATGGCGATGTATAGTATTTTGTGCATCCAAAAATGAAGGCAATAGTTACCACATAACTTGCTATAATGAATAGACGTGAATTTTCTTTTATCAGCAAATATCTTTTAAATCCCCTTGTTTCCTAATATTGGGTGAAAAACCTGTTTGCTTTGGGGTTGGCAATATTACCAGCAATAAGGCTTTTCTAGCCCAAGTGGGCAATAATGGGCAAATATTTTTTTTATTTCTTATTTCAAATATATTATTTAAATCAACAGACAATTAGTAAATACAACTTTTAATTCGCATCTTATTGTTCAGTTAATTCAATAAATTTGAATATTGCCCAGGGCTGGACAATAATGCTTTTTTAAACCCAACTGGGCAATGATGGGCAATAATAAAAATTACTAAAAAAATAATGTATTTTTTCAAAATAAAATTTAGCTAAATAATGTATTAGTGGCAGATTATTCACCTGAAACCCACATTTCACAGCTAAATATTACATATATATCTAAAACAAAATTGTGTTAGATATATATATTTATAACTACAACATATATAAAAACAGAGAATACCAAAGGGTACTCAAAGGGTTGATCAACTAGTTGACAACTACAGCTTTTAAATGTGTACACACGAAAACTTTATATTGTGGAATTAATTTATGCCATGAACCACTTATATTTCTACCATAAATATAATTCTAAGCTCCATTAAATTCATGTTGTTGCTATATCGATTATAAATATTATATTAAAAATGTGCCAAATAAAATAATATGTTTTAATGTACACTAATTAAACCTAAAGGGAAAATGATCATGGTGTTTTAATTAAAAAAATGATTTCAAGGGAGAGTATGGCAGTATGGGCAGATAGCTCAATATAGCCCATCATTGCCTATTAAAACACTGTTTTATCCATATTGCACACTGGGCTGTGTAATATTATTATTACACAGGTTTTTACCAACACTAGGCTAGACTCAAGGCAAAGCCTGAAAAGCCAAAGCATTGAATTATAAGCAGGCCAGATCAAGGCTCAACTAATGGACTGGATCATTCATATTAACGCTTAGAACACTACCGCGACCACAACTCCCAAGTGACTGAAAATTTGTGTTATTTGTGAAATTTAGGTCCCAACATATATCAGTGTTTCAAGATTGGAAGCATATTTAAGTTTTAACAACTGCTTATATGGGTGTTAACAAAAACAGAGAATGTCCAATGTAGTCGACATCAGTGTGCTAAGGGTTAATGTGGCCTCAATTTAAAGACACCCAAATACCGGGTAGGCTTACATTTGATGATTTTGAGGTGCGATAGCAGACCTAATTTGAACCTTTATTTTACAGGATTGGCAATACAGAATGAGGAGAGAAATGCAGGTGAGATAAAAAAGTTGTTCTTGAATTTTTTATCAGTTTACTCTAATAATTTGCATGGGCTGAATGCTAATGGAAATATTTTTTTTTTAGTATTTATAATCTAATTGCAGTACATCTTTCCAGAGTTTTAAAATGTTTTTATAAGTATAGCATGTGCACTGTACAGTGGAAGAAGATATATAATTTTGTACAAGTTTGTATTTCTGGAATTTTAATATGGAAAACCAGGAGCAGTTGAAAATGTGGAATGCTTCTTAAAATAAAGACTATTGCAGTTATTGTAATCACTACACGTTTTCTTTACTATTTCTTTTTCAGGAATGATCTATTTATGAACTTATAGATATATGGTTGCAGTACGTAGCCTTTATTGTTTGCTAAATGTTGCTACTCTAAGGTTATGGATGGAGCTGGTACTTAGCTCCATAATGTCAATAGGTTGAAAATAAACATTTGCTTGTTTTTTAGGAAATTATTCCCGGGCTATTTTTAGGACCTTATGCATCTGCCATGAAATCAAAAGTGAGTACTCAATACTGAGGAAATTAAAAAATTTTGACTGTCCACTGCATTATATTGCTGGGGAAATCCTTTCTGCTGAACTGTTGCAACTTAGTTAACACCTACTATTAGAGCTGCACTTCTTCGTGATGCACCCTTAGACAACTGACCCTAATTGGTTAACAGGTTAAAGCGGTGGACAGTTATAATCACAACTGATCTGCCCCATTATTACCTTATTGCTTTGCTCATAGGCCACTGATGTGACTGGGAAACTGTCCATGATTATTTTTTTCCAAACGTGACCAAATACTTGTTGGCATTTGTATGTTGTCGCCAGAGAGTTACAAATTTAATTTTCACAAGTAGTCATTTGTAACTGTTCCCTCTTGGCGACATTATCACAATTAATTATCTTGATATTACCCTAGTCCTTGCTCTGTGCACCATTCATTAGTTGGGATCTTGCTGTCAGTTGTTGAACTGAAGCTTGGGACCAGAGTCCCTCGTATTGATTGGCACAATACACCACTGGTCATAAGTAGTCATGTAGCAAATTAAACCTTGTATCACCTGATTACACTATGTATTTGTTTCCATTTTGCCAAATAAAATGTTTGTACAAAAATACAATCATTTATTCTTTTTTCCTCAGCTGATATTTTCTGAAGAATGCAGAAAATAGTTACTAATTCAAATACTGCTTGCTCAAATTTTTTGTCGAACGATTAGCTATTTGATTTGCTTATTATATTTCCACATTCAGCATGCTTACTTGACAGTCTAGATTGTTCTTGAAGACAGGTGGCCTCCCAAAGCAGGCTTATTTTAACCCTTTCAGTGTGGGGATTGTCTGTATACATCAGAATCTGTCTAAAGATGATCCCTGCACTGAATATGTGTTCAGGGTCTGAGAGTCATAATTGTCATCGTCCGTTTTCATGTGCACCATCTTGAGCTCATTCATGAATAAATTGTTCTTTTTTTGAGTTAAGTGCCTTGAAACCTGACATATATAGGTTTTTCGTGGTCTGCGAGTCTTATTATATATTGGCATTGTCGATTTTCATTTGAGTGTTTGAGTGCTTTCACAGCATTTTTTTCTTTATCAGTGGAATGTGATTATGTTGTAGCTGAATGATCTGAAGAATCATGGTGTGTCTCATATTGTCTGCATTCGTCAAGATATAGAATCTCATTTTGTGAAGCCCAATTTTCCTGAACATTTCAGGTATTTGAATCTATAATCTATATGTGAGCTTTGCATTTGAAAACAGTACTTTTGTACATTTAGATTTATATAAACTCTTTAAGTTAATGTTTAGTATAGTGGTGTTAAGTTTGTCACTTTTAATTATATATAGATTTTTTCGTATTGCTTATCATCATCCATCAATACTGCTCTGCAAAGCCAAAAGGAAGTAATATAACTGGTTATGGCTGCAAAACATACATTACATGTACCGGTACTTGATATCTGCAGCTTTAATTTGATGCCATTGTACTCAATGTATAAAATGATAAATTTATGAACATCTAATAATTTATTTTGGCTTTAGCAACGATAATTATTGAAGAGATTCATAATAATTATTACTTACATTACAATTTTTCGCACCTGCTCTTTGAGATTTTATTAACTTGTCTTCTTTGATCATTAATATTTCAGGTATCTGGTAATTGATATAGCAGATACAGTAACTGAAAATATTATCCAACATTTTCCAAAGGTAAGGATATTTAGTCGTAACCTTTATGTCCCCTTTATCATGTTTATATATAACTTATGGCACTGATATCAACTATAATAGTACTGTCCATGATCACTGCTCTAGTGGTAAGTTAACTTTGTCTACAAAATGTGTGCAAGCGTAGGTTGGTCAGCGGTAGCGGTAAATAGGCCTATGCAACACAGGCCTATGCAACAATTTGAACCCAAGGTTTAAAGTCTATGCCATATCCATAATCAAATAAAAACATGGGAAACATTGAAAAATATGATGTTTTTACTGTGCAAGGTATTTTTATCCAACCAGCAATATGTTACTGTATTTCACGAACAATGTATTGGTCGCCATTCTACTGTGGTGATAAAGCACTGCCCAGTCGGCACGCTACACTAACCCAATGCTGGTTCAATGTTGGATCACTATCGTTGATGCTGGCCCAACATTCAATCATGTTCGCTGGGAGTGCAAACCACCTTTTACAACCTCGGGCCAATAGCAGTTAGTCTTAACTAATCAACACTTTTCTGCTTATCGTTAATACTGATTTTGTTCAATTTTCACATGGGAATGTTTTTATTGGGCATGATATGTCCATATTGCTGGGATAATGTTCACTAGACTGTTGGACCCCATAACGCCTACTATTGCCGATGTTGGACCTATATTCAGCAAATCGTGATATATCTGGTGTTTATTTACACGGCGTGTGCGTACCTCGGCGTGCACACCAAACCACGGATTGTGACTCCTTTCGCCCAGACGGAATCATACGGACACGAAAAAGCGAGGTGTTTCAACGTGTTTACACGCTAATAGACATGATTGCACGTACAAACAAACTTTTGATCAAACCTTTCTCCGTGTTACGAAGTTACGAAGTATAATTGCCCCTCCTACACGTGTGAGCCGCCCCCTCCACGTGTGAGTCGCCTGATGTCCGTGAAAGTCCGTCAGCCCCAGCGTTCAACTCCTGATTACCTAAGGCCATCCTAATAAATGTCCTTGTTTCCGATTTCATGGTGTGAAAATGTCCAAGCAGTACTAGCCTATACAGTACCGACTGTGCTTTAAGCAGATAGGCCTACCTGTGTTAGGGCTACTTTTAGTGCTAGTGTTAACCTCTGCTTTATCCAGAGGCCCAGTTCATTCCTGTCACCCCTAGCATTTCAGGAAATTGAGATTTCTCAATTCCCAAACTCATGGGTATTCAAGATGTTGCCAACTGGTTGCTAGACATCGCTACAGACATGGACGGCTTCACTTGCTTCAAAAGGGCATATTATGATAGCCATTGTTGGCAACTGAGTTTGAGAATGACTCCCTGGTGTAGTGGATAGCACTAGGGCCTGTTAAGTAGAGGGTCGTGAGTTCATATCCCGAAGGACCATAACAATTTTTTTTTTAGATATGGCCTAGGCTAGTCTGTTATTTTTTTCCGGGAGGTTTAATTATTTTTTATTATTTTTCTAATCAGACCTTAACCAGGGGTCTGACCAGCCCCGCAGACAAATGGATGCCATGCGGTAGGACTTAACTTTTACTCCTATCTTCACCCATGCTGTCGGAAATAGGAAACAATTTTTTTAGGATGGCCTGATGACAACCCACTTCCCCTCCCCGTCACTGCCTGTTGGAGTCGCCCCAAATCCGTGGATTCCATTTATTATGGTTATGGTTACACATATCGTTCCGTTGGCGTGCGTGCATTTCGACGAGTATATAGCTGATCATGTGACTTTAAAGACGAGCATGCACACAAGTGGGAATGCAAGCGAAAAATATCACTACTTTGCACTGGCTTTCACTGGGA
Organism: Flabesymbios commensalis; assembly: GCA_964017125.1. Classification (NCBI taxonomy): domain Eukaryota; kingdom Metazoa; phylum Annelida; class Polychaeta; order Terebellida; family Flabelligeridae; genus Flabesymbios; species Flabesymbios commensalis. The sequence continues at coordinate 35,601,835 of OZ024906.1, read as the reverse complement.
TGATTTCCGTGCCAAGTCGTCTCCGTGAGTTGTGGCCCCAGCCTGTGTATACGCATGCAAGTGTCCTTCACGCACTTTCGTGTGCGTGTGCGTGCACAGGAAAACATCCACTAACGACTGTGTCCGTCACGCAGACATGGTAATCTAGATGTAATCCCTACTGTAGTTGTAGAACAGATTGCATCATTCAAGGTTCGTACGGGGCCTTGAAAAGCCTTGAATTTTAATTTTTTTTTTTCCAGGCCTTGAAAGTGCTTGAATTTTGCAGCCAAGATCATGCATTTATTATCTGGAGTCAACAAGTGGGCTTGCTACATGTCTACATGCTTGCTATTAAACAACATTTGTTTTTTGAATGTTTTTATTAATGTTTTACTTGGTTTGCGTGGGGCCTGGAAAAATCTACTTTTGGGCCTTGAAAGGCCTTGAAAAGGCCTTGAATTTTGTTCTGCCCAAGTTATACAAACCCTGATCATGCCTCGCATATTTTTTGTACTGAGCACTCGTTGCCAGTTTTAAAGGTATATTAGTAACAATATATCATGTACAAAATGTGTTACGGTTTAAAACCCATGGTGTTTTGCTGTAAAGGGAGTCGGGTTGTGCAATGAACAAAAAATATATACACATCGGACCTAATAGAGAATCCTTATGGTCCCACGCAGTCTGCATGACTGGCACTCGCCCGCTCGCCAATGCGAGTAGGAAAAAAAACAGGCGAATCCATATACCGTAAACCTGAGCTATTTTGCCACCCTATTTACATATTTTTTATCGCTGTATTAAACCTGCTTTTTTAGTAGGAATACAAAGTGTCAAAATCGAGCGTGGTTGTGTAAGGTATTTGCATAGTTTGTATTTAGCATTTATTAATAGAACTATTAAATAAAATGTATGGTGGCAAAATAGCCCCGGTACCGCCACGGGAGCTAATTTTGATCATATTTTGTGAATTAAGACCATTTGTCAGAATCCAAATAAAATTATTTTGCCATATAAATATTTTTTAGTTAAAAATAATATAATTGAGAAGCTAGTCGAATGAAAATCAAATTAATTGAACAGTCTGTAGACCTTTTTATCATTCCATTTAATCTATTACATAGATTCAGGTAAATGCACCATACAGACATAACATAAAATATTCAGTGAAAAAGTCATTATTTTGCAGGAAAGTTATTTAATTATTAAAATAAGTGCCTTAAACCAGTTATGTAAATATTTATATAGTTTTCAGGGATCAGTGAGTCTAGTGGTCAAGTCCGTTTTCATATCGGACCAAAAATGAGGCTCTGGCGGCCATTTTGAAAGGGTGGCAAAATAGCCCCGGTATGGGGTGGCAAAATAGCCCCGGTTACTTTGAAGTGCTCGAACAGGCTCAATATTCAAATTTCATCAATTTTTTTTTTTATGTGATAAGGATCCTTCAAATATCATAAAAAAACTGAATACACTAATAAAATGGATAAATACCATTTTAGAGTTCAAATTTGTCAAATTTAGAAAAAACGCGTGAAAAATAAAACTTTAGTAAAATATTTTTTTCTGGTGTTGAAATATTATACAAAAATTGTAAATAGACATAAACATGTTCCCTACAATATATAACCTATAATAATAGTTATTTTTATTAAATTATGGTATTTAGTGAAAACCAGAGGATTTTATAAATTTTCCGAGGGGGTGGCAAAATAGCCCCGGGGGGTGGCAAAATAGCCCCGGTTTACGGTATATGTCTTGTTTTTACCATATAAGTCATAGTTTTTGTCAAATGGGTGAGTGATATAATCAGTTCTAGTTATTCACACTGCCATGATTGGAAGGCATTTAATTGACTTTTCACACCACTTTATGACGAAGTATATAGAGATGAAATCAAAATTATTCATGATATATGATACATATAGGTGCGTTCCAACGTCAACTGGGTCAAATGGAATACCAGACACAACACTTCAATGTGGACACAAAACAAGAAAAACGCTGACGTTGAGCCTATACTAACTCAATGCTGGACCACTATCTGCCTCACTCCTCCAACATTGAACAACATAGGCCGAACATCTTGTATTTCGTTAATGTTGTTGAGAAGTGCTCAAGCAATTAGCATGTCAAGTTGAATAAACACAAGTAATAAAGGCCTGTTAAGAGGGGTCCATAAATGTCTGAGATCCTGCCCCCCCCCCCTATTGATATAACAGACAGATCAGATAAAAACAACAGTCATCTAATTTTGGGGCAATATAAAAATCTGAAAAGTACATAAGCACACAGTTATAAATTATAGTGTGATTCTGTGAAACTCAATAGCCTTGACCTGCAATGTTCTCACCTGGCAATCTAATACAATGAAATATAGGGGAGGGGGACTTGTATAACATTGTTTTCAGCTACTGCCAACCTGGCGTCAGCTATTCTTCTAACCTCTTGAATCAACAATATTTAGCTTTTTTAACCTGGTGTAATTTTACGGCAGTTTTGGCCAACTCAAGTTTCTTTTTTTCTCTGGGAACAACTGTTTTTACTCTTATTCTTTTATTTGCTTTTAGGTAAAGGAGTTCATTGACAGCAGCATCAAAAAGACAGGTAGGCAGCAATTCTCTCAAATTATGCAATGGCCTTTCAACTTATCCATTGTAGAAACATATTTTTAGTTATCATGTGTACTTTAAATATTTTCAATTTGTGGTCAAAAAAATTTTTTGATGTATTTTCTTACTTGATAATTAAGGACAATTTGAGTAATAACATGAAAAATTTTGATTTTATTTTGCAGGAATTGTTCTAGTTCATGGAAATGCAGGAATTTCTCGCAGGTTGGTGGAATAACATTTTTTTAATTGTAAATTTATTTTCTTCATAACAGTGATGACAAACTTGTTTTTTCTTACAAAGTGGTTTAATTATTTTTTTTGCTGGTTACAGTGCAGCTCTGGTGATAGCATACATAATGGAGAAATACGGCCTTAGTTACAGGTAAATTTTGATTTCATTACATGCACCAGAACAGGAAAGTGTATGTATCTTATTTAAGCAGCCCTTGCCAAGGCGGGCTGCTTACTATATTCCACACGGTCCGCCGCCGCCTCCTTCGCCGCCGCAGTTATTTGTTTTCAAAATAGCTACCAATCTATGAACTTCTGCTTCTTCATACTTCACATAGTTATCACATACCACTGGGTAATTGTTTTGATGACATTCGGATACCATATCATCAACCCTTTAATTACTATGGCCACTTACGAAGAAATGCTCGTTAGCGTGTTTCAAGAAAAAAGTTTCCATCAGATCTTCTTTTAATTTGGCAATTATGCTCAGCAATGTCAGCCAATGACCTGATTATATGAGCTGATCTATCAACTACTGCTTCCTCATACTTCGCATAGCTATTACATACCACAGCTCAATTTTTTGGTGAAATTTTGATTCCCATATTTATAAACAACTATTTAATCACTAGGGCCACTAACAAAGAAATACTTCTTAGTGTGTTTCAGGAAGAAGTTTCCCAGCAAATCTTTTTTATTTGGCAAATATGCCCAGCAATGTCAGCCAATGACCTGATTAACTATTGGGAGCAAACATTTTTAAATGGCCTTTTAGCGGCCATTTTGAATTTGAGTAATTTTGTGATACTTACATTTATAATTAAAAAAACAAAGCAAAATAGCCGGACCATGCATATCGAATAAAATGTAAGGACTCGCACAAGGATAAACCCCGACAAAATTCACAGAAATAAAATTCAAAATGACCGACTGGTGGGCATTTTTAATTGTTTTTTCTCAATATCTTGCGAATTTGCATAATAGCTCAAGCGTTAATATAAAATAAACCTTGACAAAGTTTGCTGATCTATATCAAATTTGAAATGGCCGACTGGCGATAACAGAGGGCTGTTTTCGTGTTCGTTTCCGAACAACTCTTTCTAGTTTATTTATATTCCGGATTTTTATTTGTTTTTCTTTTCCATTCAGAGAAGCATTGAGACATGTCCAATTGAGAAGATTCTGTGTTGATCCTAATGATGGCTTCGCTCAGCAGCTAATGGTCAGTCTCTTTATTAAAAAAAATGATCTATTCTACAAAACTTTTTGAACATCCATGAATGAAAAAAATAATTATTTGAATTTTAAGTATTGTAACATGTGCAATGTGTTGTCGATTAGCGAGATTTCAAAATACTTTGCCTCAAGTTTGACAGATATAAATAATTTTTATGTACTTGAAAGTTGTGAATCGCCTGACTGAGACGCAACTAAAATATCTGGAAAATCGCAAGGGAAAGCATGGAATTTTCAAATTCTCTCAAAGTTCTGAAAATGTCAGATCCTGCACATTTATACATACTTTTGATCTGTGAACGGTATTGGCAATTCCAGAACATTGTGTTGATATGTGAATAGTTACATGCATTCTTTAATGAATATAGCAAAGATATATATTTTTTTTGGACAGAATAATTGCAAACCTTACTAGCCTTCAATACATTATGTTTACAGACTCAACAATTGCTAAAAATGTTTGGTTCTTCTATGTGGAATCTTTTTAGACAGTACGGGAAAAGGTGGGAATATTTTCGGGAATTCTTCTGGGGAAACTGTTGTCCCTTGTAAGCCCCTAATTCAGTTTAATGTATCTCATCTTGAATCATCACTATTTATTTTGAACGGATCGATTCTCTTTGAATGACAATAAGTGGTCTAATGCATTGCCTTAAATATTGTCATTGGCAATCATATTTCCATATATATATAGACCACAACATTGTTGATAATAATTGTATACTAGCTTTTATAAAAGCTAGTATGGATGGAGGTGTACATGGCGATAAGGATAGGGGCCTAGGGACTGAGAGGTGATAGGAGCACCTTTCCATTATGAGAGCAGTTCCTCAGCTCACCTGGGAAGTGCACAGCCTGGTAGAATTCACAAATGATTTCCATTTAACAACAGTGTGTAAAGCAACTTGGGAGATACAATTGCCAACCCAAAAAGCTGGCAACATTGTGATATGAGGGACGGCGTGCCAAGCGGCTATGTAGTGCTGAACCCTGCTGCCTCATTGTTATGGCAATTGAAAAAATCAGTAAACTTGAGTTAAAAAAAAATTGAATGACTCAATCAAGTTACACTTGATGAGCAAAATATGTAGGAATTTGAATGTTGTATATTGAATGTATGTAACATCACATTTGATCGAATGTGGCAGGAACACGTGACACGTTTTGTCGCTGTCCCTGTGCATGCTGCTGACAAACCTGTCAGCATTGGGTCAAGGCCTCTGTAGTGTTGGGCCATTGTCTGCGACACTGAGCCATCCTGGCCCAACTTTGAATCGGTGGGTATATCGTGTGTACACGTCTGGCAGCCAGCATTGTCCACAGGCTACTTCCTACCACTTTGAACCAATGCTGGGCTATATTGTCCAAGCGTCGGAGACGATGGACTAATATCAGCCCAGCACTGGGTCAACCTGTCGTGTTTCAGCTTTGCTGGACCCAGTGCAATGTGTGTACCCAGGTGTCTACTGCAGCAGCAGACCCACAGTGACTGTACCGCAGCAAACACGATACATTCACCCAGCGTTGGTTTGATGTTTGGCCAGCGTCGTGGACGGTGTACCTACAATAAACCAGCATTGTGTGAATATCTCGTGTTTGCTGGGCGTACACGTGCTGTAACCTGCTCTCCACACAGAGGTGTCGCGGAAGTTGACTCTCGCCAAATAAAATGGCTAACAACCAGTTACCTGACATCGCTTACATACAAATATTAATTGTAGACAAACGATTCGGAATTTAGGATTGTTGAAAAATAGACTAGTAACCAGATCAGGACATCATATACCATCTGTCCAAGTGTCAAACAGCCAAATGCCGTAACAGATGAGTAATCGTGCGCCGAAACTTCTCAAAATTTGTGTGATTATATTGATTAACTCTTTTAGGTGACGCACAGAGCTGCTGTGAGCGGCTCGTGGAGCTCAAGAGATAATGATGTTTTACATTCGCAATTCCATCCTCATAATCACCACTGATACAATGTCCTGGACTTTAAAATGTGAAAACGTTTTTAATTGAATTTCTTGAATTTTACAGGAATATGAACCAATCTATAGAGCACGAATGACATTAGAAAATGGACATTCTTCCAAAGATAAGGCTGTTTGTAAACGGAAATATATTGAAGAAGATGACAATCCAGAGGAAATGGACTCGTGACGAAATGTCCAACTGTACCCTTATTTGCCTGTCCAGCACAGCAAACGCAACACATTGACCCGGTGATGATTTACTGCTGGGCCAGCATCGAGGATGGTGGTCGAACGTCAAACCAGTGTAGTGTTAATGTGTTGTGTTTACTGGGTGATGTTTATAACTGCTGATAAAACAATGACCTTTTGGTGTTCACAGAAATTCTCTGCAAGTAGCATTGTGCTTCGCACAAATATAATTTGTATTATGTTCATGTTATACTATTATGTTGACTTGGTTGTTTTCATGCTCAGAAAAAAAACAGTGACAATATAGAATGCAAATCGCAAACCAGAAATATTGGTTTGCAATCAACATGATCAAATGTAAAATTTGCATCATGAAGGATGAATGTACAGTGATTTATGGTTAATAGAGCATTACTGCTATATTGCTCTGCAAAGCCAAAATGCATTAACTGCTTACTTGAAAAGGAAACAGCTGTTAGCTTTTTGCTTGGCACAGCAGTATACAATATTTGTTTTACTGTGATAGAATTATTTGTCATAATAAAACAGTTGATCAGTGTTCTAAGAAAATTTAAAATTTTACCTGATACATTGGAATGAGATGTCTCTAGACACATGCATGCATGCTATACTTTGCTATGGGACGAAATAGTGTTTGTCAATAGCAGTTTATGATTTATGTTAAACAGTTACTGTGTGAGTTATGTATTAAATTGTAATTGTACATTAACAAATTGCATTAAATTTGTGCAATGAAATATAAAATTATCGAAATGTAAAATGTTTTCTTAATCTTGCCACTAATTGCAGTATAAAAACCACTTGATACTCTCTTTTTTAACACATTTAAAAGTCATGTTTTAATAGGTCTTTCTAATAAATATGACAACACACTCCTCAAAGACATATAATCTCTATTGCTCACATACTTACACATATTCTTTATATGCACGTCACATTTGTGTGTCCAACCACTGGTGGTACACACAGAAAGTGGGCCAGCATAATAAGACATGCCCTCGGAGATTGCCATCGTTTGCTAGTCTGAGCCAATTTGTGGTTTAAGAACAATTATGTCATATTCTCCAATTCTAATCTACAAATCCTAAAGCTGTAACTGCTCACTAGGAAAGTAAACAGTTAATGCATTTTGACTTTGTGAACTGGTGTTGCCTAATTCGCATAACCCCACCTCACACACACACTGATGGGTCAGTGTGCTATAGCGAGGTCTTTAGATGCACACTCTGATATTGTTTGAAAGTGAATTGTTCCATATGGCAATATAAGCTAAACCCATGTCCTGCTCACTTGCTTCCTATTTTTTCCATTCATTTGAAGCTGCAACTGTTAACCCTTATCCTGCTAAGGTAATTTATTTGAATTTTCAACCACTTTAGGTTGTGTCTCGCTACCACGATCCATAACATCAAGTGGTTGAAAATTACTCGTATTTGAGACCAAACATTTACAAATCTTCATGTTCAATCATTTTATCCATTTATTCATTGTATTCCCAATAACAGTGGTTTAATTGGCTGATAAAACTGATTCAAAACGACTACTGTCGTGATTAGCAGGCAAAGGGTTACATAATTTACAGTTACAATATTTTCTTTTGTCTGAAAGCTGTGTGAAAACGTATATAAATATACTTTGTAAATATCTACGAATTTACCAGTACAAGGCTTAATATAAAAAAAAGAACAACACAGTATTGTTGACTTGATATCAAAAGATATAGCAGTAATAGGACCATGCAAGACAGTCCATAACATGTCTTTGCTTGACAATGTAAAATATACCTATATATATATATAATATACAGTGTATTTTATGGGTTTTTTGTAAAATATTCCGGAATATCTATATTTATATAATATGATTTTTTTGTTATAGAGCTATCAATCCTTTGCCTGCTAGTGACACTGTCGTATGATATTACTGAATAGAATTACTGATTAAAATCAAGACATTGAAGCTTCTATTTATAAATTGATATATTATACTAGGGTATTTTATAGAATTGGGCAATTCAATCACTTCGAGGTGGAAATTACAGCTTACAGGGAATAATTTCCGTTTAGTTGTTAATTGTTAATCAGAATGGGTATTTACATTAGTACCTTAATTATGCATTTGCAGTTTTTGTGATTTGGTACATCACCTGATCACAGCATTATAGACTCTGATAGATGACCAGCATTGTTCATCACACAAGGGTAGGATTCTAGCTGTAAATTGTTCAGGTCTGCGTTATACACAGTATTTTCATGTCTTTCATTGAATAAAGATTTCTATTTACATGCTTTACATTTTGTTATGGTGTTGCATGGTCATTGCAAGGAAAATATAAACGACAGGATGGTATGCTTCGTAAACAACTGTTTTGTAATTTCATCCGTCCCTAACATCAAAGATCGGCATTGTATTCAAGCATCGAGAGTCCGTCTTATATTGCCCTGCCGTAAATTCTAATGACCCACATGCCACCCGGCCGGATCCGGTGCTAGTTTCGATTACACGTCGGTCACAACAAAAATATCAGAATCTCGCACACATCCAATCCTTGACCAATGTGATTAGATACTTCATGTCGTCATTCCCTGGCTGATGACTATTTCCTGATCTGCGCCACTAATGACATTACGATCACACGTGACTACGAAGCTGACACGTATGTGCATTGCAGAAACTTGTTTACGGTGGATAGGGCGGGGGCCTTTCACGCTGGAGCTCGGGGTTCAGTTCCCTGTCTCGGCGGTTTGAAAGAAACAAAAATGCTTCTCCCCCATTCACTCATAAAACTCAGTATTGTGGGGAGCATCCGTGACTGAGAGGGAGCGTGCTCGGCCTCAGACCTCCAGGGTTTGAATTTTGAATTCTGTGTCAGGAGGGCAGTGTCATCTCACCATCCTCGGGAGGTTCTCTTTGCCCGATTTAGCCTGTATTTGCACAAAAGTGGCATAAAGCCCGATTCATTAATTTTTTTCTGGTGGATAGAGGATGCATTAGTGGTTATGTAGCTTTTACCACAGTTGAGTTCAAATGATAATTATGGGCTGGGGAGCAGTTGACGGGCTAGCCATTTCTTAAAGGCCTGTGGCGTTTGATTCAGAAACTGGGCACAATGGAATGAATTCCAGTCTGTGATTGTTGGGGGAAGTAGTTCGGAATTTATCGGAAGGTAATTGTGGGGTGGGGATAGCAATTAGCTGCTGACATATCTTGTAGAGTGAGGCTAGTCTACTTTGTAGACTGACAGTTTCATTTGTGGTCTATCCTCCACATGGCTGTCCTACTGAACATCATCATTTTCTGAAACAACAAAAGAGAAATTAGATCTCTGGGGGTCATTATTTCCACATTTTATACAATCAACGTTATTCAAGCATGTGATACAGTTTCTCAGGCAGTGCATGCATTGCAATATGTGGACCATATTACGATCGTTTACCTGTTTTCCTTTGATAAAAATAAGTTTCTATGTTATATTTGACATTCTTTCATAATTTGTGTTGTTACTTCTTAAATAAAATCGCCAAATTTTGTACTTCGCTTGCTTGCTATTGCAACTCGGAATATTTTATGTTTTTTACACGATATTTTTTTTTTTGTGGAAATATTATCTGAATATCTTTATACGTTGCTTTATCGATTTCCTTTATCTCAAAAATATCTGTTTTGACACCAATATCATTGAAATCGGAATATTTTTGGCTATTTTAGAAACGAAAATGTATTTCTTGGCCGCGATTTTGAATTTTCAACTTCTTTGCCGGGAAAAAATTGAAAGACTTATCGGTTCCTGACAGTTTTGAGTTCAACATTGTTCAGAGCCCAATGCTACAAATTGTCATGCTTTTATCCAGATGTGCACACACAAGGCATTTGTTGTTAAGCCTACATATCCGCCCCGCTGATTAAAGTAGATAAAGTGAATAAATTTCTAAACTAAAATTCTAATTTATTTGTCATTTCACTGTAATTAGAGGAGTAGCTATAATTTATATATGCATATCACAGTAATTCAATTAAACTTGTATTTTGCAATTTATATATTTAAACTATAAAGTAAAATCTGTTTAAAGAAGCAGATAATGTAAATTTATTGGTGTCTGTGATATGTAAAATAGCTGAAAAACTCATTTTACGGCCTTTTACAATCAGGAATCCAGTGAGTGAGAACGAGGATAGCAATGGTTTGCTTAACACTTCTCTTTAGTATGTCGACTCGTGGACCCCCAGGGCGGAAAATAAAAAAAAATCAAATATTTCTTTCAAGTTCCGGTGTGTAATTGACCCAATGCTGCTTTAACCCTTTAAACGCGGCCCCCGAGTATACTCAGGGGCAAAAGTTGTCTCTCTGTAGGCCTATACTCGGATGCAGAGTGTGTTTCTTAGGTTTTTTGTCTGTGAAATCAATGTGGTCCGGTAATCATGAGAGTAGCCATGTGATTGCTGATAAAAGTTTGATTCACTTTTGATTGTGCATGGATAGCACCCCATAATAATATCTGGGCCGAGTAGAGCTGTCATTCTTAAAGGATTCTTTTGGAACGAAAAATTTAAATGGCCGCCATAAAATCAATAAAATTATTATAACTTTCTCAATAATTGAGTTAGAGACTTGATTTTTTCACCAAAACGCGTAGGCCTATATATTGTTATCAAAGAATATACAATAAAACAAGCCATAGGGCCTACATTCCTTTGACATCATCATCATGCTTAAAATGTTATGATAATAGGCTACTTAGATGACATATCGCAGCTGTGAGGATTTGCATGGTTGCCCACCTAATCATTACGCATTACCTATAATCATTACGCATTTAGTAGCCTACACATCACCCATAAACTGATAAACCAGACATTTGACCTTGACATAACCTTCACGTTTATTTTGGGCGGCATCCATGCAGTAAAGCATAACCTCAACCCATGTAGGCCTACCCCTTCCAGGGGCGTAGCCAGGGTTATGAACATGTGTACGCACAACGCTAGGGGTACTGATTTACAGAGCTTTTCCGAAACGGGGAGGGAGTGGATTTTCCCTAATTCATGGCTGCTATTTTATGGGGGGAACCCCCATACCCGCTGCGCGCAGCCCAGCGGAGACGGTGGGGGGTCCGGGGGCCTCCCCCGAGGAAATTTAGAAAAAAAAGATCGCAAATGGTGGCATCTGATGGTATTTGCGGTAAAGATATTGATTTATAAATTTTGCGTTTTTTTAATATTTTTTGTAAAATTTTAAAATTGAATACAGCAACAAAATTAAAAATAATTGAATTATATCAAGTTATAATATAATTTAAATCATTTTACTCAGTGATTACATATTGAAATTTACTGATTATTTTCGGTCAAGCACGATTATCCATAGATAGCCTCAACTTTTTTAAAAACAGACATGGCGGATCCAGCGTCTGACTATGTAGTCTACGTAGTGTCTTTGTGTGCACGAATAATAGCTAAGCTGGACATTCTGTGATTGGTCATAAGGGGGCCACCACTCAATCGCCAGGGGGGGAGGGGGAGGAGTGTTTTTGAAGTAAATATTTTGAGATTGAATTTTCATGAAATAAATAATTGTCTGAAGGACATGTTGTAAACATGTTGTAAATAAAATATTTAATGGCCCTCAATTTTTTTTAGTTATACATAATTAGAGGCTAGAGTATGTGGAGGGGTTAAAAGATAAAATAACTATTATTTTTAGGCATACAGATCTATATCTATGATTTTTATTACTATGCCAGCTGCCAGACAGTATACAGAACAGATAACCTTACACGAAAACGAAACTATACACTATTATAGACTATATATATACACTATACGAAAACGTTATTTAATCATTATTACCTGGTTACATGATTCGCTGTGATAGGCATAAATCAGCCCTGAGCAAACATGAGATGTTGAAACAAAATTGTTTTATTGTTGGGCCAGTGTCGTAGACAATGAACCAACATTAGTATAACATTGGTCGAATGCCTGCATGGGATTTCACTCTTGTCACCAGTGTCTTCACGTCTGAGAAGCTAGTCAGTGTAGCATGGGATTTATGCTTGTATACATGTCATTGTGCAGCCTATCATTTGTTTAACACAGTGCAGTGCAGGTACAAAAAATAGATCGTTTAGAATTAGCCCCATAACTTTGCTGAAACAGAACTGCCACAGATTATAATGCCCACTCAAGGGTAAAAAAGTGGGACATTTCTTTGGACGCTCATATATAAGACTTGCCTCGATTAATCAAGTTAATAAAAGGTTATTTTGTATACATCGTACGCTCAGTTAATTTGTAAAAAAAAAATTCCGGGTAAAACGAATGTAGTAATCCACGGTCCCACATCTTTACCGTGTGGGCTCGTCCACGGCCAGTTTAGCGGCACTATAGTCATACATGTGGTGAATTTGTGACTGTCATTGAAAAGAGAAGCATTTAGGCCTAACACCACATAAAGAATAGACTGCTAAGTGCGCATGTACATGTAGACTAGGCTAGTCTGCTAACTTGTTGCTTCTTTTTTTGATGGGTCATATTTTTTTTACTCTCCCTTACAATGTGTACGCACGTGCGTACTGGCGTACAGCTGGCTACGCGCCTGCCTTCTGGAGTTCATACCCAATTATGGGCCAATTACGTATCAATCTTTTGCGATGGAGGCCCAATTAGCTGATGCTGGTTCAATTGAGCCTTGAGAAATGGGGGTGTAATAAGGGCAAATATGGGGGCATTACCCCGCCCAATATCAGCACTGCCCTAGATTTCCTGAAAATGTGTGCTGAAATGATAGGCCTAACCGACCAAGTAGGCCTAGGCCTATGTGTCACCATCAGTCCTTTCTATAAAAGGATGACTGCACCACTAAACAGCTTGAAATTGATAAAAAGTGGGTATTTTCAATATTTTTTGCGAGTTTGACCTTGAAATGACCTTGACGTGACCTTGACATGACCTTGGTGTTATCTAACAGCACTGCAGCTCCTTCTCATGTCATTATTCGCTCATAAGTTAAGATCTAGACGGGGCACCTGTCTGGCACTTTGTTTCCAGACGGGGAGCTGGATGTTGTTAAAAGAATCCAGAAATTCAAACAAAATGGCCGCCTTTTATACTGTTCATACCAGCTCGATTCGAATTTGCATTCGGCCAAACACTTTTTCAGCGTCACAAATTGATTGTACACCACTAGACAGTCAGATGAGGGTGTGCAGACATCACACTGGTGCCTCGCCTGTTTTCTCAATAGGTAGCTTGTCAACCGGGGGCGGGACCGGTTGACAATGCTGACTAATAGTTAAGATCCTGCTGGTGTCTTCATAAAAATCTGACATTACAAAATATTCTGATTTTTTTTAAACCTCCCTCCCCAGGAATTTAGCGGTGGGGATGCAAGTGTGCCCAGGCCTTTAGCGCTAAAAGGGTTAATGTTGGGTCAGCGCTCGGTAGGCCCCTACGTGGCGTGCCCAGGATTATTGGGAGAACACTCAGAATACGATACCTGAATAAAACTAAAAATTCATGTCCTAAAAGTTTCCGTATATTTTATAGTTCTTTCGTAGTTTAGTTTCCCCATATTTTTAACTTCTCATGAGAAGACACAAATTCCTATCTAAACACAGGTCTTCATGCAGTGTCATGTAGGCTACAGTAGATGTCCATCGGAAGGCCAAGGCAGCCTGTTTCCAGGCCTAGCCAACAAAACAAGCAAAAAGTCATGAACTGTGTCACCTGTTGTGGTTGAGCCCTGACGAGAGGGACGTTTGTTTGTTCAAATAACTGTAATACAACTGATAAAAAGAGTTATATTTTATTAATTCATATCATTTATTAAAATGATTAGGTATTTTTGCGTTACAGTTAATTCTATTTTCTATCTGTGGTTATACATATACGTTAGGCTATAGTCTAGGCCTAGATCTAGGCTATATCATATTAAGCGGCGGCGTAATCAGTAGGCCTACAGGCTACGCCTACAACTACAAGTAGATACTCGCTGTCATATTTATTTGACATATATAGTTGCAGTCAACTTCCACCAGCGTTGGGTGTTTTTCGCTGATTTCTCAGTCAATTCTAAATCAATTTCCAGGAAATTTTGCAAGCACTCTTTTCAACTATTCCGGCGCCTACCCTGAAAATTTCGTGAAATTTGAATGAGTATTTAAAAAATTAGACCATTTGACATGTAGTGGAATTTCGTGATTGAAGCTGATAGCGTTCAATGGGTTTATAGAAGAGCGCCATAATTCGCAAAAACTACATGTCAAATGGTCTAACTTTTAAACTACATAATATTTTTCCCTGAAATTTTATGGGCAGGTGCCATAAGACTAGAAACTAACGCTTATCAAATTTCATGAGAATCGGATAAAAATTGCTTGAGCAATGAGCGAAAAACATGCAACGCGAAAGTGACAGATTTAAAGTGACTTTTACTATAATGATATATCTTTGAATCTTTGAAATTATACTCCAGCAGCACCTCCTATGTGGAGTATCAGGCTGGAGGGGGGAAAGGGCTGGTAGACTTAGTCAACCAGCTGACTCTTGAACGCTGCCACAGTTTTTGATTCTACGGCAGCTGCCGGAAGAGAATTCCAATCAGGGATAGGGCCTAGTTCGATGCCAAAAAGAATTTTGTCCCAGTGTGGTGTTACTGTTAGCTCTAAGATGTTTATAGGCCTGATTGTGCCCACCACGTGTTCTTCTGTCCGCTGGGATTAAACGGTCATTGATAGGAATTTCGACTAGCTCATTTAAAATTTTGAACATGCTTACAAGTCTAGAATTTTTACGTCTTGTTTTCAAGTCAGTCCAGCCCAGGTTCTGAAGGAGAGATGTCACACTGGCTGTTTGTCTATAATTTTGGGTGACAAATCTTGCTGCTGATCTTTGAATTTTTTCTAATTTATCAATATCTTTTTGTCTAAAGGGGTCCCAAACTGCTGAAGAGTATTCTAAGGATGATCTGACCAGGGAGAAATAGGCAGTCTCCCTTAGTTTAGGGGGACATGCCTTCAGGTTCCTCCGAAGGAAGCCCAGAGTGGAATTTGCTTTACTTGTAATTCTGTTAATGTGGGCCTCCCATTCCAGGGTCTCGCTAAGGCAAACACCAAGATATGGTGTTGATGAAACGTTCATTAGTGTTTCGCCTTTACTCAAATTCCAGGTTTTTTTATTTCGGCCTGGACACCCTCAGGACCGAGCATTTCGAGGGGTTGAAACACATCCCCCATCGATCTGCCCAGTCCTGTAACGCAGATAGGTCTCTCTGCAGCTGCTCCTGATCTGCTCGACATTTTATCGGGCGATACAGGAGGCAGTCATCTGCAAAGAGGCGAACCTGCGAGGAGACCGTGGAAGGGAGGTCATTAATATAGGTCAAAAAGAGTAGGGGTCCAAGAACAGTACCCTGGGGCACCCCGGACTTCACGCGAGCTGATTCTGAAGAGCTGCCATCAACTACTACTTTCTGGGTTCTATTGGTCAAAAAATTTTGAATCCAATTAAGAGTTGTTCCCCGAATTCCATAGTGGTCAAGTTTGTGCAAGAGGCGTTGGTGGGGGACAACATCAAAGGCCTTACTAAAATCCAAGACAACAACATCTGTTTGTGTCTTGCTTTCAAAATTTTGAATAAATTCATCAGTTGTAATCAAAAGCTGGCTTTCGCATGAGTGTTTTGATCGAAAGCCATGCTGTACGGGTGTTAAAATTTTGTTTTCCGAAAAATGGGACATGATTTGTTTACAAATGATGTGTTCGAGTAATTTGGCACAAACACATGTGAGGGATATCGGCCTGTAGTTTGCCGGAGAGTGCCGATCCCCTTTTTTGAAGACAGGGGCAACATTAGCCTCTACCCAGTCATCTGGTAATTTGCCCGTCTGTAGAGATTGATCGAAAATAATTTTAAGAAAGGGAGATATTTCGTTGGCAGCATTCTTCAGAATCAGGTTTGGGAGCTCGTCCGGTCCGGATGCCTTTCCGCCGTTTAAACCCTCAAGTAATTTAATTACGCCTTGAACGGTAATTTTGAATTTAGGCATTTCAGTATTCGGTGGTCCTGGTAATTTAGGTATATTCTTGGTGTCTTCAGAGGTAAAAACTGAGCAAAATTGGTTGTTTAGTATTTCGGCCTTACGTCTGCTATCTGAATGCAGCTGGCCGTTTTCCTTCAAGGGAGAGACACCATTTCCATCCTGATGTTTAGATTTAATATAACGCCAGAGTGGTTTTGAATTTTTTTGTTCTAAAGATTCAGAAAGTTTGTTTTTCAAAAAAGACACCTGGCAGACCTGATGGCACGCTGGGTCTGCCGTTTACATAATTTATATTTTGCCCAAAGGTCAGCTTTATTCGTACGCTTAGCTTTGCTATATAAAGATGCTTTTTTCCGAATAGATGCAAGGAGTGATTTGGATAGCCAAGGTAGATTTTCCCGAGGGGAAGTCATTTTGGTTGGTATAAATTTGTCCAGGCATTGGTTTAGGATGGATTTGAGTTTCAACCAATTTTCATTAACAGAACGGCTGGGACTGTTTTCTGAAAAGGAGGTCCAGCAGCTCCTAATTTGTTGCCTGATTGTATATAATATATAATATTTATTATTTATCTATATGACATGATATGAAGAAAAACAACGACTGCATCACTCACTCAGCACTGTGACAGTCACTCACTCAGTCACTGACTCAGTCTCACCCTCAGTCAGTGCATGTCATTCACTCAGTCTCACTCTCAGCCATTCACTTATTGTATCAATCATGTAGCCTATGTAGACACAAATGACGTCTACAGTAACCTAAATGACTGAGTAAATGTCATGACAGTTGTAGGCCTAACGTTAGGCCTAGCCAAAGTTTTTCGACCGAGTGAGTAGGGACACTCGGTCGAAAAACTTTGGCTACGTTAGGCCTACACTAGAGTCCTGCAGTCTGTTTCACCATATCCGGCAGATCCTAGCCCTAGGAGTAGGGGCTATTAGCTTTTTTTCAATTCGAGATTTCGCTGTTTAAAAAAATTACAAAATTTAACAAAATTTTAACAAATTTTCTCTTGGATCATTTTTTCATCTTCCCCTAACTTCGCTGAAAATTTTAACAATTTTTTTTGTGTATTTTGTAAGTTAGACCATTTGGCATACAGGTAACGTTAGACTCTTAGACTTAGTCTTAGGCCCTCAGTCTAATAGTCTACACTAACTTTTATACAGTAATAGAATTATTGTTTCACATTAGGGCCTGATGGTGTAAATTTTGAAAATTCAGTTACATTTCATATTTTGATATAAAAAATCGGTAGGTTTTAACCCTTACAGCGCGGGGATAGACTTTAGTCGTCAGAATCTGACATATGTATACTCGCCGTCAAATTAACCAGGATCACATGATTTTCGGCGATTTCTCCGTCAATTCTGAACCGATTTTTTTTTTAATTTTGCAAAGGCCATTTTTTATTCAAATCCTAACGGCGGTAAAAATTTCGCAAAATTATATTTTTTATTTCAAAAGTTAGACCATTTGACATGTAATAAAATTCTAGAATTAGTTTAATGGGTTTATATAGGGACGTCGTAATTTCAATTTATTACATGTCAAATGGTCTAACTTTTGAAATACGGTATGTAATTTCACGAAATTTTCAGGGACATTAGGATTCTGTTGAAATATGATTGTTACAAAATTTCATGAAAATCGGTTGACGATTGACCGAGAAATCAGCGAAAAACATGCGATCCTGGTTGATCACTTTTAAGGTGACTTTGGGTATAGACGTCAGATTCTGACGCCTAACAGGGTTTGACACAAACTTTTTTGAGCAGTGGTCCACAGGACCACCAGCTCAGAGAATCTGGTGGTCCTACAATTTTTCTGGTGGTCCTGAGAATAAAGTCTCGGCACACAAATTCATGCGCGTATATCATTAAAAAGTGACTGAGTTAAAAAAAAAATTAATGTGGCGATTTATAGCAAGCTTGATTTTAATATTACATTCATAACTTTTTCGATACAAATTGATCTAGATTTGGTAACCATTTCTTGCTTTAAAAACATTGAAATCGGGAAATATAGGCCTAAGTATAAAATGTAGTCCCTATGCTGGTAGTAGCAAGGCATATGATTGACTAAGTCCCCCCCCCCCCCTCCAGCCTGATACTCAACATAGGATGTGCTGCTGGAGTAGGCTAAAGCATTTTGGCAACGCTCAGGGAAGGTACTAGGACCTTATATTTGAATGTGAAATAAAAAAAGCCTGATGTTTTTAAAGCACCCTTTTTTATTTTTCATATTGATAGAGTAGGCCCTATGTCCTGATGGTTACAAAATATATATGTTTATATAGGGGGGGGGGGCTATATTTTTTCATTTAAAGATTGCTGGATCGAGGGGTATTATGTCTGATGAGACAATAAACAAGCAAAGTTCAAGGTTGATGGTAGACGGGGCCTTTGTTTTCAAAGGGTGATCTGGATGTTGTTATCAGGTTATAGACTCCAGAAATTCAAACAAAATGGCCGCCGTTTATACTGTTCATACCAGCTTAATTCGAATTTTCAATTGTTTATCTTTTCCTAATTTCACCTTAAAAACCTATTAAAAGTGGCGGGCAGACACTTTTTCGGCGTCACAAAGTGATTGTACACCACTAGTCTGACTAGACAGTCAGATGAGGGCAGGCAAACAACAAACTAGTGCCTCGCGTGTTTTTTCAACAGGCAGCTGGTCAGCCGGGCTGCATGGGCTGTGACCGGCGACCTATGGCTATGTGTAACACATTGTGGAGGTTGCCGTGTCATCCTCTCCGAGGCCGTGGATGGATGTATTTGCTTTACCCGAAAAATCCAACATGGCGGTGACTGAGAGCGATCCCGACGCCAAGGTCCGAAAAATGTCCATAACTTTTTATTAATAATGACTGTGCGACCTCTGACTCTGAGCATGGAAATGAAATGTTACAGATTCTAAAAAAAATACTTTTGACCTGATTACTCCCCGATATTTTCCGATATGACAGTCCAAAGAAATGTCCCACGATTTTGTATCCGGTCAATCTGTGGTGGGGCTAATTGTGGGGGGTGGCGTTTGCTAACTACGTCAGCTGGGTTGATGGTCAATCTCGGCCTCAATAATTCATATCCCGCATGATTATGAACACATATCTTTAGTTCCGTAAAAAGAGTGAGAGCGGATGGTCAATCTCGACCTTAATAGTTCATGCCCAGCATGATTATAAACACTTGATTTGTTCCGTGAAAAGGGGCGAGAGCGGTACCGTGTGTCTTGTATTATCGGCCGCGAGTGGCGACGATTGCTTTGATTTTTTGGCCATGTTACGATTTTGCTTAGAGCTGAAAATTTCGGTGGTCCATCAGACCACTGGGTTTGAATGTTCTGGTGGTCCGACATGATTTCTGGGGGTCTCGGACCACCGGACCACCGTCAGTGTCGAAGGCTGCCTAAAGTCGCTCCACGCAGTGTAGGAGTAAAAATATTTCTATTGGTCGTAGATCCATAACATAGCCTCATAGGTATTCAAATGAATCAGAAAGCGCTAACTGAGACATTTATGAAGATTTCAAATTGAAAATAACCCTTTGGTCTCCATGAGTTATACAAAATATTTCAGCGCTGTAAGGGTTAAGCTGGGTCACATTTTGGCCAGCAGAATGCGGCCCCCGGGTGCGCTAAAGCCTGGCAAAGGCGTGGTCAGCCTACTAGTAGGCCTACTGAGTACTAGGTCGGGGTCTGAGGATTTTTTTTAAATACATGTGAGCTATGTGCCATTTCCTGCATTCTAGGGACAGTTTCACCATTTATTTAGTGGTTTTTATGTTTTTAGCATAGCTGGGGTAGATTTACAGGTGTTTTTATTTTTATGAGCTGAAAATTTTAAATGGCTTTCTTTTTCCATTTTTCAGTGAGTACTTATGTATATTCAGAATTACATGTGAATTTTTAGGCCTACAGCTATACTTATAGATTTTTTTCTAGAAGCCATGATTTAATCAATTGCGATGAAATTTAAAGGTTATTTTTTTTATTCAAAACCCTATTTTTTCAACTAAAATATTTTTTAAATATTTCTTTAGTCACCGTAGGTGAGACAAAGGGAGCTATGGATTCCTCTTCCATCCTGGTTTTTACCTCTTGTTTTGCCTATAACCTTGTAAGAAAATAAGCTAGGATAACAATTTTTGGTATGTGATTTACTTCCAGGTGGATAATGAACAGATTAAAATATTTTTAATCTGAATTCAGTACGCAAGATCGCAGAGGGGAAAATGATAATGTTATGGCGTTGGGCCGTCCGTTAACATTTAATTTCCGAGCATATCTCTGAAAGTACTTGTCCGGTTGTCTTCAAATTTTACACACATCACCTCTAGGAGGTCTAGTTGTGCCTTTTGGGGTATATGAACTTTGACCTACTTTTGGTTCAGAACTATGACCAATTTAGACGTTTGGCGCACACTTCGTTTCCGCAGATCTCAAAAAGTACTGGGCCGAATAAAGTCATATTGCACATACATGTTCTCTAAGGTCCTTAGTTGTGCCTTTTCAAGTTTTTGGACCTTGAAGTTGACCCAGCACTTTGACCTAATTTATAACATCGGTAAATCCGACTGAAATATTTTGCGGAATATCATGAAAACTGCTCAAGATAGTTACACCATTAAGTACTATAAAACAAATTTCAGGAGAGGACGCATCTTGGAAAATTTCAAGTTGATAAAATTCAATATGGCCGCCTATTGACCATAATTCACCTCAACAGGCCTCATATTGCGGAATATTATGAAAACCGCTCAAGATAGCTACACCATTACTATAAAAATGTGAGATTTCAGGAGAGGATGCATCTTGAAAAAAATCGACTTGATGGAATTCAAAATGGCCGCTTTTCGGTCATTATCCACTTTCACATGCAGGGTTTCCCCTAAAGCGTCCAAGCGTCATGGCACCATGACGCTTTAATTTTTTACCCTGACGCTTCAGTAAGTGCCGTGACGCTTTAAGAAATCCCCTGACGTTTTTAACAATGCCTTGATGCTTCCGTACAACATTGGCATCGTGTTGCGATGTCCAGCGATACAGATTAGATCTTGCAGCATTACATTGACCTAATGCATCGCCGCACGGTAGTGCCTGGCTCGTCTGTGCGCATGTTGGTCCATCGTCTGCAACGCTGGCTCAACATTGAAGCGCATTGTTCCACCTGCTGTGTTTGCCGCGATAACAGAGCATACGGCTGGTGTGTCACAATCCTAGATACCGTGTCTACACGAACCCAACATCAACACAGCGTTGGTTATCAATAGGCAATGAAGCGTGCTGGCTGAGATAAGTTGGGGTGTAACTTATGATATTCTCAGAAAGCAAAACAAGTGATGCCGACCTTGTTTGTGTTCATTAAAGGCTGGGCCGATGTCACCAGATGCTTGTATTTAAACCAACTTGTTTTCTGGTATTAGCAAGTTGTGATAATAATCCAACGATGTGGCATTGATCTGACTGATCAATTAAGGCTCAATGAATTTATTTCTATCTCAACCACAAACAAACAGCATTGTATTGAATAGATCTCGTATTGACCAATTTCTGAATCATTACATTATGCCTAGTGTCTAATGGTCTAAAGATTTTTTCGAATTCATTTTTCTGAATAAAAAGTCACAGTGTCGGCCTGCATTGTTTTTAATTATTCACAATGCAATTTAATCCAATAGTCTTGTAAGACAAGAATCATCCCAGGCCCCCATCTCATGGTATTTCACTGTTATCATAGTTTGATACAGGTGCAAAATGGACCACTTAGACAAAGTAGACACTACATATTTCATTCGTCACTGCATAGAACTCTAGTACTATTTAAAAATAATTTGCTGTGTACATATGAGAAAATTGGTGGTCTATATCACAAGGGTTTTATTGGCAAACTGGCACATAGTTTTTATATATCAGTCTACATGCAGAATCAGTGTTTATTTTTTTACCAGCACAAACAGTGGATACAAATTACTGCTATAAGCCACTAAAATGCATATAAAAAGGTTTTCTGATTAAAATTTCAAAGGGGCGCGGCATGCCCCCAGACCCCCCGGCTGTGCATGCCGCTAATTGTGCGCCGCGCGCAAATTGTGCGCTGCGCTGTAACCGAGCCGCCAAGTACCATGATGCTTTCTCATTTTTCTGGGGGAAACCCTGACATGGCAGTTATTTGGTACACCGTGCTAGATGGCTAGACCATTACTCTAAAACAAAATGTGAAATTTCAGGAGAGGATGGATCTTGAAAAATCTCGACTTGATCAAATTCAAAATGGTCGCTTATCGACCATTATTCACTTTTACATGGCAGATATTTGGTAAACCGTGCTAGATGGCTAGACCATTAAGTACTATAAAACGAAATTTGAGATTTCAGATGAGGATGCATCATCATTTTCACATGACCAATATTTGGTAAACCGTGCTAGATGGCTAGACCATTAATATGAAACAAAATGTGAGTTTTCAGGGGAAGGATGCACCCTGAAAATTTTTACTTACGAATTTAAAATGGCCCACAATCAGCATTATTTACCTCGATAGGCCTGATATCAGGTAAACCGTGCTAGATAGCTGGACTATTACTATAAGACAAAATGTGAGTTTTCGGGGGATGTTGCACCCTGAGAATTTTTAACTATCAAATTCAAAATGGCTGACAATCGGCATTATTTACCTCGCTAGGCCTGATATCCGGTAAACCGTGCTAGATAGCTAAACCATTACTATAAAACAAAATGTGACGTTTCCGGAGAGGATGCCTTTTAAAAACTTTCGACTCAATCAAATTCAAAATGGCCGCCTATCAGCCACTATTTACTTTCACATTGCTGATATTTGGTAAACCGTGTTAGATCTAGCTAGACCATTATATTACTATAAAACAAAATTTGAGATTTCAAGAGAGGATGCATAAATCTTGAAAAAAATCTACTTGATCAAATTCAAAATGGCCGCCTATGAGCCATTATTTACTTTCGCATGGCCGTTATTTGGTAGACCATACTAGATGGCTAGACCATTATGTAAGTACTGTATTATAAAACAAAATGTGAGATTTCAGGAGAGGATGCATCTTGAAAAATTTTGACTTGATCAAATTCAAAATGGCCGCCTTTAGGCCATTATTCACTTTTACATGGCCGTTATTTGGTAAACTGTGCTAGTTAGCTATCTCGACCATTACTATAAAACAAAATGTGAGATTTCAGGAGAGGATGCATCTTGAAAAATTTTGACTCGATTAAATTTAAAATGGCCGCCTATCGGCCATTATTCACTTTCACAAGGCCGATATTTGGTAAACCGTGCTAGATGGTTAGACCATTAAGTAAGTATAAAACGAAATGTGAGATTTCAACTGAGGATGCATCTTGTAAAATTCTGACTCAATCAAATTCAAAATGGCCACCTATCGGCCATTATTCATTTTCACATGGCAGATATTTGATAAACCGTGCAAGATGGCAAGACCATTACTATAAAATAAAATGTGAGTTTTCGGGGGAGGATGCACCCTGGAAATTTTAAACTCTATCAAATTTAAAATGGGCGACAATAGACATTATTGACCTCTATAGGCCTGATATCAGGTAAACCGTGCTAGATGGCTAGACCATCACTATAAAACAAAATCTGAGATTTCAGGAGAGAATGCATTATGAAAAATTTTGACTTGATCAAGTTCAAAATTGCCGTCTATTGGCCATTATTCACTCTCACATGGCCGATATTTGGTAAACCGTGCTAGATGGCAAGACCATTACTATAAAACAAAATGTGATTTCTCGGGGGTGGATGCACCCTTGAAATTTTCAGCTCTTATTGAATTAAAAATGGTCAACAATCAGCATTATTTACCTCGATAGGCCTGATATCAGGTAAACCGTGCTAGATAGCTAGACCAATAAATAAGTAAGTTATAAAACAAAAATATGACGTTTCAGGAGAGGATGCTGCTTGAAAAATTTCAACTTGATCAAGTTCAAAATGGCCCCCTATCGGCCATTATTTATTTTCACATGCCCAATATTTTGCAAACTGTGTTAGATGCTAGTCCATTACTATAAAACAAAATGTGAAGTTTCGGGGAGGATGCACCATGAAATTTTTTAACTAGTCTATATTGAATTCAAAATGACCGTAAATCAGCCATTATTTACCTCTATTGGCCTGATATCGGGTAAACCTACCCGATAGGTGGACCAATACTAGGATACTGATAATTAATTTCAATGGAGGTTTGCAATCTCTGACAGACTGTCTAGTTCTTATCTTACTCTTAGACTGAGCCTCTTAGACCTACTTGTCTTGCGTCTTGATTTTTGACCGAGCCTAGGACTACATTAATAACCCTACACAAAATTGCCTAAATCACATTCTTATTCGGAGCGGGAGCTCCTGGACTTATGTAGTCTTGTTTATTTCATTTTGATCACAGTTGTCATCTAAGTTATACGAAAGCAACTCTTTATAAAACAAATATATATTTTTTTATTTTCACTTATTTTTAGCATAAAAACGGTACAATAAATATTAGTCCATGGTGGAGCACAACGTTTCATTTATCAAAACACATCATTTATTTCAAATACAGGTGAACATCATTATAACACGATCGTTGGGGTCCAATAAGTCAAATCGTGCTATAAGTGAATCGTGTTATACAGGACAGAATCGATCATACAACCATCAAAAGTTATCATAGTGGCCATATAAAAATTTGCATATTTCTAAGACGTATTACAGTTATATTAATTGATTATTAATACTATTCTTTTACTAAAATACTGTCAATTAAATTAACTAACAAAACAAAAGGGGAACAGTTATTCATTGTACTGCAGAATAAGACAAACGTGTGTGTTTACAGTAACAAGTGCGTTATGACCACACTCTCTGTCGCCAGATTACCCCAGTAGACACGGCACATTAAACCAGTGTTGGCTTAAGGTTAGGCCACAGTCTGTGACGCTGGCCCAACATTAAACCAACATTGATTCAATGGGACATGTTTGCCAAGACGCTGATATTGCATAGGACGTTCACCATGTGTAAATAAATAAATAAACAAACAGGCGTGCCGTGGACCGCTCAATAAGGCGAGGTAATCTGGTAATAGTATTAAAGTGACCCGGGGGGGGACTACTTATATAATCATGATAATGTTATATGTATGTCCCGACGCGATGTTGTTCTAATGTTGGCACACATAAGGCCAACACTGGATTTTATAACATGATTTTCGCGAAAAGAACATAGAAAGGGGGTCTTAAATTTCGGGGTCCATGACCTTATCGTGTTATAACCGATCCGTTATAACCGATCAGATCTCACATATTTGTCCATTAAAATAGTATAAAAACTTACTTTAATGTCTTTTTTTTTTTTAAGTTTAACACTGAAAAAGAGCATTTGGAATAGTAAAGTGATCTTTTTTTTATGAATTGTTATAAAAGAAAACCTTGCCCTTTTTTAGGCCTAAGCCAAAATTTTGGCGGATGCCTATTGTCGTCACCAGGCGCGTCCGTCCGTCCGTCTGTCCGCCACTTTTAGCACTATAACTTGTTCGGCATAACTGCAATGCACATTAAACTTCACATGGGCAATTTCACGTAAAGGGCACACAAAAAGTCTCGTAGCATGTCAAAAATAAAAACCTACCATGTATGATAATTTCACAACTTTTGACAACGAGATGTCATTCCCCAACATCAGTTAAATTTCCAGAGCTTAATTATGCCCATGAATGAAGATATTGACTTGTGAAATGTATGCTGTTTTTGCGTGTACTGGAGGGGACATTAGTTTTAGCAATCATTAGTCTCTGCTCAAATGCTAATAATGTAGGTGATTTGAAAAAACTAACCCCTAATTTTTTTTTATTATTATTGTCGTGTTTCGAAAGGGAAGATCACTATGTGTTGTACCCGTATTTCACATGTAAATAGATTTGATATCTATTTGAAATGGGACAAATGAAATTTTGCAATACACTCAAGTATGAATTGTACAGCATTTACTTCGACAGCTCAACAAATTAGTGCTCTGACATCAACTAAATATACACATATATCCTGAATACTATATATGACATATTTTGTGCATGTTTACAGTGCTTTTTGCATGGGAATCCTCTGCACAATTATATGTATGACAAACTGTACTGGAGGGGACTTTTTTTAACGGTCGAAATAACAATGTAGCTCAACATTTCATATTCTAATTTTGCTCCAATATATATTGTTATTAATCAACATTTTGTTTTCAAATTGAGCTGAAGTTGCATAATTGTATAAACTTTGCTAAAATAAAATGATGTTAAAATGGTTTATCACGAGTACAGGCCGCAACTATTTGTCTGCTTCGTATTAAACACCATCAAGGAAAAACATTAATGTAAAATAATTATGATTTTTGTGACATAACGTGGACAATGTCACGGTGTTCAAGCTAATATCATTAGATGTACTAGAGAAGACATATTTTTTTAACAACAATAACAAACCTGTAGGCATGAATGATCACTCAATAATTCAACTGAATAACAAGTAAACTACTAAAAAAGGATAAAATAGCATCATCAGTCATAGTTCACAAACATCTACATTACTATTATTCCAATATAACCGCAGAGACAGTTAGTGTATCCATTCCAACCCCTCACGAAAGTCTAGAAAGCATTTTGTTGGCACATCCTTCCCTTAAACCTGACATTTTGTTTTATACTATAAAACAAAATGTGAGGTGTATGGTATAAAACAAAATGTGAGGTTTGAGGGAGGGATATATATGCCAACAAAATACTCTCCGGACTTTCATGAGGGTCGTTGGATAAATTATAGTACTACTGGGCTAGGTATCTGGGATGCTTTGCCTGATATCTAGCATATAGTAAATAATGGGCAATAGTCAGCCATCTTGCATTCGATAGAGTTGAAATTTGTCAAGGTATATAAATGAAAACAACCATTTTCAAATGCATATTCCTCCCTTATCTTTACTTCTTATCTAGCAGGGTCTAGCTAGCTAACATACCGTAGTTTGCCCGATATCAGGCATATTCAATAATTAAATAATTGCCGCAAATCTGCTATTTTGAATGTGATCAAGTTCAAATTTGTTAGGTCCCAGCTGTCACTCCCTGTAATCTAGCATTTCTTTTTTACTTTAATACTTAGTGGTAGTGTAACTTTTATTATGCTAATGTACCGTACACAATATATTTATGTACAGTGGTTTAAAAATAATATTAACTCCAGCCGATCTTGAGAGCTCTTATATATAATTGGATACAAAGTTTTGTATGTACCGGTACATATATTTAAAAAAATTATAATACATACCTCAAACTGAATACAAATTTACATGCATGCATCAATAGCCCTACCATTATTTTACACCAGGCTACGTTTTTACTACGGTAAAGCAATTACTGGTTAACTATTTTAGTATGGTACAAATAATAATTTATCATGCTTATATAACAATACCGTTCTCTCACTCCAGCCTAGGCCTATATCTACAAATCTGGGATATTTGTATTCATAACAGGACCTATAAAATTTGATTTTTTTCATATATCCCGATAATTGGCTATTTTTAATTTGATGAGTTAATATTTGCCAAAATATCTCCCTGAAACCTCACATTTTGTTTTAGCATAATGACCTTTGAACTATCTGGCACATTTTAGCAGATATCACATATATTAAAGTAGGCCTAACAGGGGTGGGCAGGCGAAATGAGTCCTGTCGCCACAAATGGCTACTTTTAGGTGCTCTGAATGATCATTTTTAAATATTTACATTACAGCTCTTTTGCTTCTGTCGCCACATGTGGCGATGTGGCGACCACTTGCCTAAACATGACGTCATTAGGCCAATTCCTATTTTATACCGGATGCTATCGGCAGTAACAGCGGTTAAAATCCAGTATTCAGCCGTTGTTATTATGTGACTACATTTTTTGCCTTTATTGGCCCATTACTGGTCCAATGCAGAATATAGATCATAAACTGTATTGGCTGAAAACAGCACCAATGTGCAAGACATAATGATAATCAGGCCCAATTAAACCATTTTATTGGGCCAATACTGTGATGTTATCAGGGTAATTTTGAAATTGATGGGAGTTGAAATTTTTCAGGGCATTTCCCTTGATCCTTAAAACCTCACATTTCGTTTTCTTATTCTATGGTCTAGCTGTCTGGCAATATTTGCTGTAGTAGTAAATCTTTGCTTTACGTCACTTCTCGGCACAAAAGGTCTTTTAAGTGACATTGTAATACGATAAAAACGTTGTAGTCAATTGATGAGATGAATGATGTACAGATGATGATGTGAGGGTGGGGGTGATAGGGCATGGTGGGTTATTGAGAGCGTTTTCCTTCGCTCGCCCGATAAGGGGTTCTGGGCATGTCTAGGGGATATACCCCCAGATATGCCCAGACGGTCGGAGACTTGAGTTTTCCCTGTGCAATTTAATGCTGAAACTCTGTGGCATTTTGCGCAGCTCCGCTATCCTCGGGTCGGATAGTCCCCAGAGTAACAATAGGAAGGATCACTCCCTCTGGGTAACTTCATTCATCCCACGTGAGAGACCTAATGTCAAACAAACTATTGCCGGTTATTTAAGGCTACCACAGCCTACATCAGCGCCAGCACTGATGCGGGTGCTGCATCGGCTCCGCTGTTGAGCAAAGGAAAATATATATATTTTTTAAAGTAGATAATAAATGGCAGATAGTTGGCAATTTTGAATGTGATCTGAGTTGAAATAAGGTATATCCCTCCCGGAAACCTCACATTTTCTTTTATATTAATTGTCTAGTTATCTGGCACTGGATATGAAGCATGTTAAGTTAAATAATGGACACCAGTTGGCCATTTTAAACCTGATAGATTTGGAAGTTTTTCGAGGCATACATGTATATTTTATGAATATCACTGGTATGCTGGTAACACTTTCTCAAACCTCACAATTTTTTATAGTTATAGTCTAGCTATATCAAACGATTTGCTTAGCCTTGCCCTCCTTAAAACCTCACATTTTATATTATATCAATTGATTGTCTGGCTATTTGGCATGGTTTGCCAGATATCACTATCAGGCATAGTAAATTAAGGCCATACAACGCTGCGCCAACTTGAGCATTGTAAGATCCTACATCATGTACCATTAACATGTGCGCTATCAACTATTATTAGCTCCCG
Organism: Flabesymbios commensalis; assembly: GCA_964017125.1. Classification (NCBI taxonomy): domain Eukaryota; kingdom Metazoa; phylum Annelida; class Polychaeta; order Terebellida; family Flabelligeridae; genus Flabesymbios; species Flabesymbios commensalis. Next base: position 35,572,327 of record OZ024906.1, on the reverse strand, counting down.
CCGTCACCGTAGGTGAGACGGAGGGAGCTATGGATTCTACCTCCGTTTTTTTTGGCCTCTTCTTTTGCCTATAACTTTGTAAGAAAATAAGCTAGGATAACAATTTTTGGCATGTGGGTTACTTCCAGGTGGATAATGGACAGGTTAAAATATTTTTAATCTGAATTTAATACGCAAGGTCGCAGAGGAGAAAATGATGATGTTACGGCGTTGGGCCGTCCGTAAACAATTCGTTTCCGAAGCATATTTCTGAAAGTACTTGTCCGATTGTCTTCAAATTTTACACACAACACCCCTAGGGGGTTTAGTTGTGCCTTTTGGGGTATTTGAACTTTGACCTACTTCTGGTTCAGAACTATGACCATTTTAGACGTTTTGACGCGCACTTCGTTTCCGGAGCAAATCTCGAAAAGTACTGGGCCGATGACAGTCATATTGCACATACATGTTCTCTAAGGTCCCTAGTTGTGCCTTTTCAGGTTTTTGGACCTTGACCTTGAAGTTGACCCAGCACTTTGACCTAATTTATAACATCGGTAAATCCGACTGAAAGATTTTGCGGAATATCATAAAAACCGCTCAAGATAGCTACACCATTACTATAAAACAAATTGTGAGGTTTCAGGAGAGGATGCATCTTGAAAAATTTCAAGTCGATAAAATTAAAAATGGCCGCTTATCGGACATTATTCACCTCGACAGGCCTGATATTGTGGAATATCATGAAAACCGCTCAAGATATCTACACCATTACTATAAAACTAATTGTAAGGTTTCAGGAGAGGATGCATTTTGAAAAAATTCAACTCGTCCAAGTTCAAAATGGCCGCCAATCGGCCATTATTCACTTTCACAGGGCCCTTACTTGGTAAACCGTGCTAGATGGCTAGACCATTACTATAAAAAAAATGTGTGATTTCAGGAGAGGATGCATCTTGAAAAAATTCGACTCGATAAGATTTAAAATGGCCGCTTATCGGCCATCATTCACTTTCACATGGCCGTTATTTGGTCAACCGTGCTAGATGGCTAGACCATTACTAAAAAACGAAATGTGAGATTTCAGATGAGGATGCATCTTGAAAAAATTTGACTTGATCAAATTTAAAATGGCCGCCTTTTCGGCCATTATTCATTTTCACATGGCTGATATTTGGTAAACCGTGCTAGATGGCTAGACCATTACCTGATTACGGTACTAAAAAACAAAGTGTGAGTTTTCGGGGGGGATGCACCCTGAAATTTTTTAACTTACGAATTCAAAATGGCCGACAATCAGCATTATTTACCTCGATAAGCCTGATATCAGGTAAACTGGCTAGATAGCTAGACCATTACCATAAAACAAAATGTGACGTTTCGAGAGAAGATGTCTTTTAAAAACTTTCGACTCAATCGAATTCAAAATGGCCGCCTATCGGCCACTATTTACTATCACATTGCTGACATTTGGTAAATCGTGTTAGATAGCTGGACCATCACTATAAAACAAAATGTGAGATTTCAGAAGAGGATGCATCTTGAAAAAATTTGACTCGATCAAATTCAAAATGGCCTCCTATCGGCCATTATTCACTTTCACATGGGCGATATTTGGTAAGCCGTGCTAGATTGCTAGACCATTACTATAGAATGAAATGTGAGATTTCAGCTGAGGATGCATCTTGGAAAATTTCGACTTGATCAAATTCAAAATGGCCGCCTTTAGGCCATTATTCACTTTCACATGGCCGATATTTGGTAAACCGTGCTAGATAGCTAGACGATTACTATAGAATGAAATGTGAGATTTCAGATGAGGATGCATCTTGAAAAATTCTGACTCGATCAAATTCAAAATGGCCCCCTATTGGCCATTATTTACTTTCACATGCCCAATATTTTGCAAACTGTGTTAGATGTTAATCCATTACTATAAAACAAAATTTGAGTTTTCGGGGGAGGATGCACCCTAAGTTTTTAACTAATTTATATCGAATTCAAAATGACCGTAAATCAGCTATTAGTTACCTCGATTGTCCTGATATCGAGTAAACCGTGCCAGATAGGTAGACCATTACTGGGATACTGATTAAGATCATTAATTTAATGGAGGTTTGCAATCCCTGACAGACTGTCTAGTTCTTATCCTACTCTTAGACTGGGCTTCTTAGACCTAGTTGTCTTGCGTCTTGATTTTTGACCTAGCCTAGGACTACATTAATAACCCTACACAAAATTGCTTAAATCAAATTCTAATTCGGAGCGGGAGCTTCTGGACTTATGTAGTCTTGTATATCTGGGGGCTGGGGCCATGTTATAAGACATGACATAATTGTATATCCTAGCATATGACCTGTAGTGAAACCACTTCCTGGGTGGATAATGAACAGGGGCATTAGATAGTATGTAGTTCTCATTTCTGGTCATATTTTGAAAGTCAACAAGACATTTAAACTCATTTTTTGCAATAGAAAATGTATATGACAATCATACATTTAAACTATTAAATCAATTTTAAAGTAGGCGGGTCATCATGGTTCGCTGAGCAAACATTATCCACCCATCCACATGTGGAGCATCGTCAAGGTCCACAGGAGTGGGGCCGCCGAAGCGAAACTCTTATGGTTTGGTGAAGCAAAAGGACCCAGCTGCTACAAACACTTTTTTTTTTAATTCAAGTAGTCTAGTAGATTGTGTATCGGTACACACCGCTTAAATCGCTTGACAAGCATGAAATATACCACAAGTTCTATCCCTGAGTAATTACACTTTTAGTGTTACATACGTTCTGTACCCTCCAGTATGCAGTGTACTGGCAGCCTATTATAGACAATATAGAGCACATTTGTTTGATGATATATACACCATAAATATATATATATATTGTACTAGTAGGTCTTGTAAGTCATAACAGTGAAGAAATTACATTTACATGCTAATATTGATTTAAAAATGAACAAAGGAAACACCCACAAAATATTTTTTGGTTACAACTTATTCATTAATGAAATACATATGTATTTTTAATAAATATTAATTTTTTGGTGTCTAGTGGCTGCCATTAACGAAGGCTTTATTATAATAATACATAATTACCAATATAGATCAGTAAATTACAAAAATTAGGTCTTATCACACAAAGAATACTAAATATTGATATTATGTACCGGAGGGGACAATTCTAATTTAACACTATTTTCATCTAAAAATGTATAAATATGTGGTTGTTGTAACATGAATTTCCAATTAATATCCACGTGGGGGCTCAAAGAGGCAGGGTATATCGCAATAATAATATATCTCAGAAAAACACCCTGCGTGGATCTTGAATAGTGATGTACTGGAGGAGACATTATTTAAACAGAATTTTCACATACATACAGGTAATTCTAATTAATTTGCTAATGTTAATCAGCAATCAGTTTGAAGTATTTTTATGCCACTGGTATATAAACACCAGACCTATTAGAAAGAGTAATTAAATGTCTATATATATGTAGATAGTTCAAGCTGGGCAGTGATGTACTGGCGGGAAAAAATGAAAAAACTTTTAACGGATAATACTTTAAACTCAATAAATACACATAAAATCAGATTTTGTGACTCTTTTTGTCAAACATGTCTCGTTTGAATCGTAAGACCAATAACCATACCTCAAATAAAACTTTATTTGTGTGTTAGATGCATACAGGTCTGGAATAAAAAAACCCTCCTATGAAGACAATTCCGGGATGAGACTGCAAAATGTGTTGAAAATGACATAAATACCACTGATTCATGAAGAAATAATTGACAAATCTTTATAAAATTTGGTCTGTTGTTTCCCCATACAACCCTTGTTAAAATAAAAAATGTTTCCTATAAATATCAAGCAGTATTTGCTAAAAAATTGTGTGAAGTTTCAATTTTTCCTAAATGCACCCTTTATGTGAAATTGCCCACATACAGGTTAATCATGACTAAAGCTTGACTAATTTCACATTTGACCTTTCTGTGACCCCTATGACCTTGATTTTTCCCGATCAACAATTTTTCTTGTTAACGTGATTCACTCAACATTTTTTTATGTTTCGCTCCAAAATTTATACCAGATATCCATTTCACTAATATCTAGGATGAGTTCGAAATTGGGCAAGATTCTAACAGAAACTAGGTCATAGTGGCCAAAATGGCCGATTATCAGCGATTCACTCAACTTTTTTTATGTTTCACTGCAGATATCCATTTCACTGATAGCTCGAATGGGCTCGAAATTGGGCAAGATTCGGACAGAATCTAGGTCATGGCAAAATGGCCGATTATCGGCCATTGGCATAAAGCATGTTTGTTTCACCAACATCGACAAAACAGCCCAAAAGCAACTTTTAATGCTTTATATAACTTGAATAACTCCTAATAGTACATAAATTACTTTTGAGTTAATATTAAAATTGTGAAAAAAATCTTCAAATCTAATCTTTCCCTTTTATTGGGGAGGACATTTTTTTGACATGCCTAGAAAAAGAGTAAATTTATAGCCAGAGTATAAATTATAGAGCTATAAGCACTAATAATATCACAGCGCTACTACCTCCTGCATAGATAAACCAAATCATGCTTTACTGAACAAAACTAATGTACATATATATATATATATTTAATTTATTCGGAGAGGACAATTTTTGACAGAATTTCTCATGGACATAAATCCATGAAGAATAGTCACTTAAACGTATTTGATTAAACAAAGATGACAAACTCACTGATACTTGGATGTATGAGCACTTTAGAACCAAAAACAAAGGTAAAGAACTATTCAACCTGTGTATAAGAAACCACCATATGTACACTAGGACTGGTTATTCGGAGAGGACATTTTTTTACATGGTAATTTGCAAGTAAATCAAAGGAGAAAAACATAGAAAAATATGTTAGTTTTATGGACTTAGATACACCTTAGGCATATCAATATGGTTGAGCTTTGTGCACTAAGTACTTTTAAATTATTGACACACTAAAAGTTATTCGGAGAGGACGGAAGGCCAACATGAGGATCTTAATAAAGTGAACATAACTTTTCATGTTGATCATATTTTAATAAAATGTCTATGTATTACTTTTGAACATATTTTCACAGTTATATAAACATAAAATAATCAACTCTATCTTTCTCATTTTAAAAAACAGACATTGTTGAAGAAGAGGTATTCGGAGGGGACATTTTTTGACAGAAAAAAACACAAAAATGACATTTTCATGAAAAAAAAAATTCTTCTGCTGTATTTTTTGCAGCATTGTAGTAAACACATGAGTCATACATAATTCACAGATAAATCGCACATCCAGTACACAAAATTACGAATATTGTAAAAATTCATGTGACGGCTATTTTTGTCCAAAAAAGGCATAAAAGCATATGAAACGAGTAAAAATTGTCCGATTTTGCTCATTGTTTTGCAGTGTAGACTCATCGTTTGGGTCTGATTGATTTTTTGTGGTGCAATGTCACTTTGAATAAACATAGCAAAAAGAAAAATAAGCCATATCGGCTGATATATGATTGTGTACCCTGACTGTGAAACTACCCTTAACGAGATTCACTCAACATTTTTTATGTATCAATCCAAAATTTATACCATATATATCCATTTTACTAATAGCTCAGATGAGTTCGAAATTGGGCAAGATTCGGACAGAAACTAAGACATTGCGGCCAGAATTGCGGATTATCATTTGTTTCACCACCGTAATACTTAGGGTAGGAAATAGACACTATGGAGAATACTTTTCGTAAAAAATGTCATATATTTGCTCATTCTTTGTGACTTTGTTGTTAAATTATGTCCTTGACAAGTGCGTTTTTCCCTAGATGTCAAACGTTACACCGCCAGACATCACATTTTGAGAGGATGAATAAAGTTCTCTGTTTACCGCATACTTAGCTGTTTTTCAATAAATTATACGTGTGCAATAATGATTGAACTTAGGATCACAATGGGGGTAATCTACTGCTTTTTACATAGTTTTTATGCTTTCTGAACACAAAGGTAACGTATGTGACGTTCAGTAAAATATTTTTTATCTTACAAGAAAGTACTCATCATTTTGTGTAATTTCTTTGAAATGAGATAACAGATATAAAAACTTGCACTCTGAAGTCTCAAGTTTTATTTTGATGGAAGGCCATCTGTATTATAGGCCTTGGCTTTCTAATAATCATTTGTTTCTGAAGGGATGCAAACAATTTTGAGCATCACCTACGTTACCACGATTTTGAACCACACCATTTCTTACATGAGTCAATTGCTATGCACGGGTGTGCAAAAGTTACTTGGCCTTGCTACCAAATCAAAACGTGCTGCCATGTGTGAGATATGTAGGTGGTAAGTTGTGGGTGTCAACAAATCAAGTACTCCTTGGTACGTCGAAGGTGGGGCGTACAGTGTAGATATATCTGTTCAAGGACAAACAAGCTAATGACAGGTACATTTTTATTATGCCCGAGCGATAATTGTTGCTTTTATGAAAGGTTTAGTCCAGGAAGGTCAAAAACTTATTTGACATAACAGAAGAGTCTTGTACGTGATCTTTGACTGCTAGCAATGTATGTGCTTATTACATTTTCAGTCACTTGTTGAGAGTAAATGTATAGCTCCGATACTGATGCTCATAATCATGTCAACAGTCACGTACTGAGAAAAATCATGTACGTGACTTGTCAAGCATCACATACGTACAATACACTCCCTGTTCTATTCAGTAATTTGCTTCCATCTTCACGTGTGGTCGCCCAGATCAGCTGACTACTGGCAACATTATTATATGAAAACTAACAATATATCAAAGGTATCATATTCATAGTATTCATGTCAAAAAAAAGTTTACGTCACACATTTGAGTACAGTTGGGGTGGAGGTGTCAAAGGTATGTTTCTCCCCTTGGTATCTCGCTCTGTCGACCTTGTTTGTTTTAACATATCACCCTTGTATCAGATCATCTCTGATACAAGGGTCTCTGATCATTCATTTCACCAGCTAAGCTATTATATCCCCCATTTCAAATGAGAATTATGTAAGCATCACGTACGTGACCCTGAAAGCACCAGGCTCAGAAAAAAGCATCTCCTGAGCTCCACATCGAGCGAATTGGTTTGCAACTTCTCAGCAACAAACTAGAGATATTGTACTATCAGGAAATGCAAAAAAAAATATATAATGTGTTTTAATTTTGTCTTATAATTACTTTTGGCCTAGTTTAGTGTGACTAGACCCATATGCATAATATCAGGAAAACCGGACCAGATAGCAAGACCAAAAGTAAACTTCTATATAGCTATCTGGTATTTTCCAGATATTATGCATATATTACAAAAATAATGGCCGATAATTGACCCAATTTCGAGAGCCTTACTTGCTGTCCACCACCAATCAACATTTTAAGTACATGTTTCTCTAAAATGTATAGGGGCCTACTTAAATAACAAGTGTATTTTACTGACAGGATCATTTTCAACAGGGGTGTGAATCAGGCCATAATAAAATTATGACAGCCATATTATTTAGATGCCACAGATTTTCTCAAACATTCTGAGATTTAACAATACATGCCTAAATACCGTAGTATACACTGTATATTAAATCCTAGATAATGTATCGTTGTATCAGACACAATTATAATTATGATCAGCTGTCTATACTTCCAAATGTTGATGGCATTTAAGCATATTTTTTTGTAGTCTGAAAAATACAACCAATGAATCCATTTACCATGATTACTGTGCAAATAACAGGGTTTTTTATTTTCAGATGATGGCGACCAGGGACAAAATCACAGATGCCTTTGCAAGCTATTTCGGGGTGTTACATTTAGCTCGTCACTGGTTACTATTCCTTTGTACTTTGAATATGATATGCTGTGCCTCATCTGATTACCTGATCAACTCGTTCACACAAAGTGTAGGTGCTGGAAACTACACATACTATAAACTCAGCAAGGAAGGAAATGTTCAACTTGTATTAAACTCTATTGATGGGGATGCCGACCTGTTTATTTCAGACATTACTTTATATCCTGATTATAAGAATTATAAACTACAGGCAACATCATGCGGAGAAGACATTATAGATGTTCCTGCTAGTTTTACACGACCTATAGGTGTTGGAATTTATGGGCATTCATCTCACACACTAAGCAGATTTAGACTGGATGTGTATGTGGAAGAGACGGGACATAAATCAGCAACTGGTAGCTTATCATCCTCACACACTCCTTTCCAAAAAGCAAACAAAGTTCACACAGGAAAAGAAGAAGAGGAATCAATTTTATGGACAATTTTTGTAGGAATTTTGAAAATTATCTTCGACATTCTTCTTTGAGACACTGACGTGTATACAAAACAGAGAAAAATTACAAGCATAACCAAATAATGCTTCGAACACTTCATATATCATGATGATTAATGAAAATACCCTCCATCCAACTGTTCAGTTTATGAAAAAAAAATTACCACATTCAATATTATAAATATTTAAGCAAAAGTTGTTATGATATCGACCCGTTTTTTTTTAATTGCTGATATATATATTCCACAATGCCAGTAGAAGTGGCTTCTTTTCATGTTCATTCTAGATAGACAACTGTTTCTGGTTATCAGTAGTTATATTTCCCTTCGGCAGTGTGAGTACATTTATAAGCATGAACTTATATAATTCTAACTGAAGTTATCATCTGTTTCAAGGCTATTGATGTAGCAATGATCAATTAACTGGCAATTTGCCTTTTACATGTAGTTCTCGTGATGATTAGTCAATTCTAGAGGGAAAATGTAACCAGGCACAGATCTTTGGAATATTAATTGTCTGTTTGAGTGCTATAGACAAAAATTGGCATAATATTTTGTAAACATAACTGTATTGGTCTTCCTGATGGGCCAGAATCATAAATTTCAAGGATATAATTAGGAAATACCAAGGAGAGAAGTTAAAATATATCTTCAATTACTATTCCTTTCACCATCATTGCTGGTTCTGGCCAACATCCATTCAATACTTGCCAGTGATTCGTGCTGCAGCGTGTCTCTACGTTCACTGAGGGTGCACATGGGTTAAAAAACTAATCAAACGAACCCGAATCAACTTTTCTTAGGGTCCGAACATCAAGGATTGCAGTTTATAAATATTGTAAAAAACGAACGTTAAAATTTATATCTCTGTTTATTTATATTTATATCACTTTCCCCTTATAAAAAGTGAATAGAGAGGCCAAAAAAATGGGTAAAAAGTGAAGTGGGAAAGATCCATAATGTCCAGGACCTATGTGCACCCTCTTCACTAAGCCCCCCCCCCCCCCCCCCCGAGTCTGGTGAGCTGGTGAGAATCACTGATGATTGAAGTCTCTACGATGTACCTTGTACACACGATATAGGCTTACCCTTTCAATTTTGAGTCTGGTGAGCTGGCGAGAATCACTGATGATTGAAGTCTCTACGATGTACCTCGTACACATGATATAGGCTTAACCCTTCAATTCTGGTTCAATGTTTGGCCAGCGTCGTAGCCCGTTGCTGCTTTAATTCCGACAAATCATCTGCACCACTGACCCGACACTACACCAACACGGGTCTGCTGTATACTTAGCGGCAGCACCCTAGCAAACTCTGTCATTCACTCAATACTGTTTCAATGTCGGCCCAATGTTTTTGACGCTGGTCTGTCATTAAAACAGCATTGGGTGAGTGTCCCGTGTTTGCTGTGCAACTGCATCACTACTATGCAGGTGACGCTTTTATCCTCCCATCGCTAGAATAGCCACTACCCGCATAATATGATAAATTGGCTCAATGTTGATGTACATAATGCTGGGCCACCGTCTGTGACGCTGGGCAAACATTATCCAATATTTTTTCTTAACCCTTGTCCTGCTATGCCCGGATATATACGGGGTTAAGGATGTTTTAGATCAATGATGATATCACTTAATTTTGATAAAATAGTTTTTAGTAGATGCTTAGTTGATCCAATAATTTATTTTTAGACAAGTCTATTTTTCATAAATAAAAATAATTTTCGTCATTTGAAGCTGGAAATTGCGTTAGCAATTCCAACTTAAAATGACGAAAAATACAATTGAAGCAATTCAGCAGGACAAGGGTAACACTTTCTAAAAACGTAACTATTTGACCTAACGGCATATATATTTGACATGTTCGTAAGGACTGCTTCTCAGAAATGTCAACCATTTCCCACACACAGCACCCCTCTTTCTGCAAATCAGGACACAAACATTATTGCAATAAACCTAATAGGCTCCTGGCCGGGCATAACAACACAAAAGTAAACGCCATCGCTATTTTGTGTTGCTCTCCAATTCATGTTATTAAGCATCCCGAGACTAGCGGGATGCTTATGGTGTTTAGCATTTTTTGTCTCTGGCGTGAACGTATCGACATTTCAGCTCCTAATCAAAAGTTAACTGATGAATTTGTTGGGGTTTTTTTGTTGTTTTTTTATGTTGTGCATGGCAATTTCCTCCCTTGTAATTTTTTTGGGCACTGCACCTCAAACGAGTGATGGGGGTCATTTTGTGTTCTATTGAAGAAGTTACAAGTTCAAAAAGTATGGGGGGGCACTTGAGGAGAGGAGGTTTGGGGGTATTTTTTTTAAACTTATGCAATTATTTGTACATAGAACCTATGTGCCATTTGCATAAAAAGGCAGCCATCTTATAAAAAATAGGGTAATTTTGAAATCTCCTCATAAATTTTTGTAAAAAAACATTTTGATATTGTGAATAACTTTTCGGAGGAATTCATTAAAACTGAAGACAGCGATCTTGGAAATATCTAACTGTGATTCGTTTAATTTTTTCGTGCAGACAACAGTCGCATCTAGTTGAAGATGATATGTGATCATTGGTAAGTTTAGAAAACAATTTCCAACTGATCATCAATACATAATGAAAATCTCGCCAATCAATATCACTTTTTAACATGTTCAAAGGTATTTCGATTTTTTTGTTCATTGCTTGTGCATTTACTTTCAGTTTCATTAGTACTGTATTTTTCTAATAAACCCATATATTCCAATAAACATCCCCCCCCCCCTGATTGGAAAATAAAATCCACGATCATGTACATTATATGATCACCAATAAAACTACTCTAATAAGCGCCCACCACCCCCTCTAATCATAAATCGAGCATTTATCAGAATAAATACGGTATGTGCATATAGTTACAAGTTCGAGACTTGACATTCTGGAGGAGTTGACCACTAGCTGAAAAAATCCCAACCAGCCCAACATTTTCTCTCGACTGTACAGGGAAAAAGATTTCAAAATCTTGAGGAATCATAACTTTGTTTTGAGGTTAGTCCTATACGGGAATATTAATACTGACTAAGACATGGATGACTCATCATCTTACTTTTTGTACCTCTGACTGCGAATATTGCCGATTAACATCCACATAAAAACTATTTTATTGGTTTATCAGAGAATTTACAGAGACTAGCATTCTGGTGGTCCAAGGACATTTCTGGTAGACTGTGGCCTCGACAACTAGTGCTGCAAGTCTCGAGCTCTGAATATATATTTGGTACACTTATCAAGTACAACTAACTAGGTCAGTATGTAACTATGTCACACTGTGACATTTTATAGCTCACTCACATGTGACTATTATCTGCATTTGCCACAATCACTTCCTCTCGTGCATTGACGTAAAATGTGCCCAAACATAAGATTTTTTTCACGCAGCATTCTAAGTTTCCTTAGGAAAATATTCCTCAAACAAATAAATTAATAGGCGTAGTGTTCTGAGATGATTTACTTTAACTGTCGATATAAATTTTCAAGCAAGTTTAAAAAATGCCACTCAATATATATTTCATGGTAGCCTACATGTTACATTTTAATATCAAATAATTCAATTTGAGAAATGTCTATTTTGTCATAAATATAACCACATTTAGTCATACGAAATTGGCAGTCATGATGGCAATTTCAGCTTCAAATGATGTATCTGACATACTGACAATTCATCAGCACAAACTTGAAAGAGTCAAGCTAAAAGTTCACCAGAATGTTCATAGTACATAACATTTCTACGGGGCACACACTTTGTTGCGACGTTGAATCAATGTCAATGACGTTGATTCAAGGTTGCAACAACGTTGTGTGTCCAATGGGTTGCAACTTAACTCGTAACTAAACTTTGAATCTTCTCAGAACATTTGTTACTAGAGCTTGGCCTAATAAACTCTGATAAACTAAAATCAGCTAAACAGTAGGCCTGTATGTTGGGAGAAAATTGCTCTATATCATATAGACAGCATGCCAGCAGTTGAAACTTAAATGCTTGCGGTGTAAAATTTAATTGATCATGCATAGCAAAGTTAGATAATTATGCTGACTTTTAAAATTTATGATATTTATCTGCAGATATATATATGCATCATCTGTGTTCAAATAAGCATTACTAGCTCTAAATTGAGCTACAAAGAACCTGATTGATTTAATTGTTATCTACATCTCCAGATATTTTTTTTTATAACATTGTATAAATATATATTTTCTAATTTGTTACAATATTTATCACAATGTGATCGCTTACATGTTCATGCTTTTTTTATGATCTATAGTGTATGTTAATATTTTGCTTGCACATTGATATAAGGTTAGAGTTATTCTAAGTTTTTCTGTGCCAGTATTTTAATAATGATTTTTGTAACGATTTGAGTATGTGAAGAAAGGTGTTTGTGATATGAATATAGAAGGGTGCTGTCGTTTAAGCTAATTATTGGTAGACATAGCTATGTCATAAGTATAGCTATTCAAACTTTCCTCTGATGACTGATTAATTTTCCTAAAATGTTTACCGTACTTTTATTTATTTATTTTATTTTCTGTGAAGCAACATTTGACATGACTACAGTACTTCCTGAACATCATTTGCTGCTTGATTTGTTTTTATAAAAAAAAATGTATAGCTTTTTTCATCCCCCGCCCAATGAAACTCGCATTTTTGTTTCCGGACCATATTTTGGAAACCCATCGGGGGAGGAGTATTTCTTCCATATTGCACACACACACATCACTGAGGGTGTAGATGTGCCTTTTGTGGGTTAAGACCTTTGACCTACATCTCTGAGACAATTAGCTTCGACACTAACCAACTCATTTCCAGAGCATATCTTGGAAACCCATGGGGGTGATTTCTTTCGCATAACAAACACATCACTTGGTCGATGTAGATGCATCTTTTTAGGGGTTAGGACCTTTGACCTACTTTTTGACCTACATCTCTGAGCCAAAATAGCTTTAGAGAGAACTTAGACACTGACAATCTTATTTCCAGAACATATTTCGGAAACCCATAGGGGATTTCTCTCATATTGCACATATACATCACTTAGGGGGTGTAGATGTGCCTTTTTGTGGTTGCAACCTTTGACCTACTTTTTGTCCTAGGGCAGCATACATCTCATTTCTGAAACCCCCGGGGGATTCCTTTCATATTGCACACACACATCACCCACAGTTGTGGTATCGAGCTTTGACCTATTTTTGCCTACATCTCGTAGCCAAAATGGCTCTTAAGACTAACTGAGTAACAGTACGATTTGCATAGCATAGGCCTATCTTTGAAAGTTTATTGGGCAATCCCTTATATTTCACACTCACATCACCTTGAGGATGTGTGCCTAGATGTGCATTTGGTGTTTCTATCATGAAGGCTTGTGGGAGATTATTGAGCTAGATTATTGTTCTTTTTGAATCATTTCCTATATTTCCACCTGTAACATCACATGTGATGTAGTTATTTAAATTAGGTTGTATAATGGTAAATATGATCTGTATCATGTTGCAGGAATACATGCAAAATATTCAAACATGTTTAATTTTCATATCTTACCTCAAACTTTGTTGTCATAATGGAACTCAATCAGAATGGCCAACATTCAATCATATAACTACATGTGCTGTTTTCCGAAGTCACACATGTTTTCACAAAACTCTGTATATTCTGAATAAAAAAATATTTAAATCAATGTTCATAGTTGAGAATATGTTAGTATTTCGTGTGTGCATGTATTAATTTGTTTAATGTTTAATGCAATATTGCTGTAATATAACTCCGATAACTACCTAAAATTAGTTAAAACATGTTCAGTGATTTTAAAAGCAAATCCACAGATATCTGCAGAATGGGTCAATGTTCTAGCTTTCTACAATTCCTTTGATATGATTTGGACTGTTTAAAATATGTTATTCATGGTTCCAAGAATAAATAAGAGTAGTATTTTGTAGGCCTACTAACTTCAACAAATGTTGTTTGAAACTTATGACGTTTCGACTTGCTACGAGCCTTGATTACAATTCTGATGTCCTGGCGGTGAAATGACTCCGACATCGACGGAATGATCTTGTAGTAGATGGGTGATAGCTGGAAGTCTTGATCCCTGTATCTTGGTCTGGCGTCGTTAGCGTATGTGGATGGCCTCCTTAACTTTGCGTCTATGCCAGTCTAGTTCTCTGTCTATGACTTTAGTGTTCGAATTGACACACTGTGACCATTGAGGTACATGTAGAATGCTTAGACCGAAGTCGAGGCAGTGTTCTCTCACTCCTGTAGGTTTGTCCAATTTGCTGCTTCGAGTCTCCTACATATGTATGTTGAGGATCATCGTTGCAGATGATGTGATAAATTATGCCACATTGTCTTTTCTTCGTGGTCTTAATATATATATCACTAGCTTTGACCCGTGCTCCGCACGATCAAAGCTAGTAAGTATGTCTCACTGGCATAATTAAAACACTGCAGCCTGTACAAAAATACCATGAATATACTCATGAGACATACAATTAATATCATATTAGCTCATGTTAAGTGTGTAGATTTGTATTAAATCGTCTTAGAATGAAAACAAAACTAATTTCATACGTTTTACAATTTCACCTCCACAGAAACTTAACTGGAGAACTTAAAGGTGCATTCCCAGGCAAATGACATGTTTTTGTTTTAGCTCTCGTTAGATCTTTTTGTGTGTTTGAATGAGTGAAGGCAACATCCCGATAGATTACAACTTTTAAAAACTTCGCTTAACGGTGCTTTCCCAACGGGTCTCGCATTTCAAAACATGAAAGTTCCACACTTCTAAGCTCGGCCAATTGACATGTTTTACATCTTTACGGGACATCGTAAAGATCACTAAAATATACAGGTAATATTCATGGGATGTTTGTGGCTGGTGTAGTGACAAAAAGAAAGGGATTTTCTTCGCTGTTGATCCTTTCAAAGAAAAAACAAATCAACATAGGACCCTTCATCGAGACCCTTCATTCCCTCAGCGGCTTGGTCAAATCCATTATAATAAAGAGAAGGTTGTTATTAATTGTATGAACATTTCGAAATACACACTTATCGGGTACATATCTCTTTCAAATTGAGGGTGGAGAAAGATAATATAGATTTACGATGATATATACCTTTTTAACACAATTTTAAACTTTAAAACTTTTGAAGTTTAAGGCACTTGGGTATTGGCCTTTAACTTGATTTCACTACAATCACACAATTATGGTCTAATTATACCCCCCTTTTTAACAAATATATGCAACACTCCCAGAATCTACCCCTACATCCCAGAATATACCTCCCTTTTTAACAACTATATGCGACCCTTCCAGAATCCACCCCTACCTCTCAGGATATAGCCCCCCCCCCCCCTGTTAACAATTATATATATGCGACCAACCTAGAATCTACCCCTCTCTCCAAGAATATACCCCCCCCCCTTTTCACTAGAAACCATACGTTTTGGTATTGTTATTTTTTATTTTCAAGCTCCGACACACCATTGGCAGTACATACAAATGTGACCCGAACCCCCCTTATAAAAAGGCTGGTGACGGGCCTGATCAAGGAATATGATAAAACGTGCGATACCTTTCTTTGACAAAATTATCAGGATAACACCGATTTTGCAATAATGAGAATTACATAGACCCAGAACTATTCATTAGAGGTAGATTCTGTGAGTGTTGCATATAGTTGTCAAAAGGGGGAGTATATTCTGGGAGGGAGGGTAGATTCTGGAAGGGTCGCATAATATTATAGTTGTTGAAAAGAGGGAGGGTATTCTGGGAGGGGTAGATTCTGGGAAGGTCGCATATAGTTGTTGAAAATAGGGGTGTATTCTGGGCGGGAGGGGTAGATTCTGGGAGGGTCGCATATAGTAACTAAAAAGGGAGGGGGTATTTTCTGGGAGGGAGGGGTAGATTCTGGGAGGTTAGCATATAGGTGTTGAAATGGGGTTATATTCTGGGAGGGAGGGGTAGATTCTGGGAGGGTCGCATATAGTACCTAAAAAGGAAGAAGGTATATTCTGGGAGGGAGTGGTAGATTCTAGGAGGGTGGCATACAGGTGTTAAAAATGGGGGTATATTCTGTGAGAGAGGGGTACATTCTGGGATGGTCGCACATAGTTGTTGAAAAGTGGTTATATTCTGGGACGATGGGGTAGATTCTGGGAGGGTCGCATATAGTTGTTAAAAATGGGGGTATATTCTGAGAGGGAGGGGTAGATTCTGGGAGGGTCACAAATAGTTGTTGAAAAGGGGGTTTATTCTGGGAGGGAGGGGTAGATTCTGGGAGGGTCACAAATAGTTGTTGAAAAGGGGGGTTATTCTGTGAGGGAGGGGTAGATTCTGGGAGGGTCACAGATAGTTGTTGAAAAGGGGGGTATATTCTGGGAGGACGGGGTGGATTCTGGGAGCTGAAGACACCTCACATAATCACAATAAAAGGGGGGTAGATCTTAGGAGGGAGGGGTAGTTTCTCGGAGCCGCCGTAATCTACCTGTGGGTATAGTCCAGGATCTACCCCGGGGTAGATTCTGGGGCGCCCACAATCTACCCGGGTATAATCTGGGAGGGGGGTATATTTCCAGACTTTACACCGGCAAACAAATGACATCCATCCAAAATTGTAACGCTGGACCAGCATCGAAGAAAATAGTTCAGCATTAGCCCAGCATTGGTCGACGTCTAGCATGTCTAGTGTTTTCTGTTAAGATGCGTATACAGTGAACAAAAGAGATTGACAGCGCAGACACGAAATGCTAGTCCTCCCAGCAAACACGAGGCCTTCTACCAATGCCGTTTCAATTTTGGCCCACCTTCTTCGACGCTGGTCCAACATTGGAACAGCATTGGGGGAATTGTGACATTTCAAGTAACAATAATATTTTGGCTAGGTTTTTTCGGCGGCTATTTTGAATCTTGTTTGGTTATTTTTATTATGACAGATTGATTGGAATTTCGCTTATGAGTTTTTTGGCAGCCATTCCCATTCTGAACTGGAATTATAGACTTCAAATTTCAGAAGTTCCCACTGAGCTTTTGCACTTTTAAATAGATTATATCTGTTTGTCAAACGGAATCGCATTCAGGGTGCCCTGTACACACATTGACTTATCTCTCTGTTGACTTAATGTTGTATCACTATCCGCGATGCTAGCCCACCATTAAAATCAACATTGACTCAACGTTTTTTGTTTGAATAGAATTGCAACTGTTATTTTAGTTGTATCATTTAAAAGGTTTCAACTGTCCATACCAAATACACAATATTAGCTCAATACTAGTCCACTGTCTGCGACGCTGGCCCGGAATCGAAACATTGGATAAATGTATTTTTATTATTGAATCTAAAGACTATAGGATGGAGTAGGTCTGGACATAGGGGCACCCTGTTCACCCTTTTGGCAATGAATGGAGAATGATCCGACATGTACACCATTGTACAAACATTAGACCTATAATAGGCTTACTGTCGTGCAAGCCAAAAGGCAGTATCTGCTCACTTTACAAGTTAGCAGATACTGCCTTTTGCATTTGAAGAGCAGCATAGTGCAGTATCTGCTCACTTTACAAGTAAGCAGAAACTGCCTTTTGCCATTCAAGAGTATAGTGATCCAGAAAATTCTGGATGAATCCGGAAGAACATGATGAATGACTTAGAAAAGTCATAGCACACCTCCTTGATTGGATAAAAACTCAGGGGGAAAAAGCTTCTCACAAAACCTGCACAGAATAATAAGTTTAAAGAACCGGACAAAAATCAGTATATTTGGGCATAGCCCAAATATAACTAGAAGAGGAGTAACCGAACTCTGAGTCCCGGCTTTAGTCTGTTTGAGTGCTATAGACAAAAATCTATGTATTGGTCTTCCTCATGGGCCAGAATCCTAAATGTTCAGGATATAATAATTAAGGAAAGAACCAATAAGGTAAGTTCAAATATATCTTCGACGTGTATTTCTTCCACCACCATCGCCGTTGCTGGCCAACGTAACATTCATTCAATACTTGCCTATGATGATGTACCTCGTACAGAGAATGTATGCCTACCCACCAAATTACGGTTCAATGTTGGGCCAGCATTGCAGCCCATTGGGCAATATTTTGATTTATTGACTACATGTCATATGGTCTAACTTCTAAAATATTTATCAAAACTTCGCGAAACTCTCAGGGTAGTCACGACACGTCACGAAGAATAGTCTGCTTGTGGAATCACCTAATGTATGAGGTAGTAAACGACCCGTCCATACATGCCTTTGAAAGGCGCCTAGACAAAGCCTAGCACAATATGCAAGGAACACCCAATTAACTGGAAACCACTCATTGAAAAAAAAAAAGTTATTTAATCTAGAGCTGAGTAAAGAGGCGGAAGCCTGCGCTCAGAAGAGGAATCTGTAAGTACCTGTAAGACATGAACCATAGAAACACTTAGAATCTGAAAAAATACTTTATGAATGGCAACACGGATTCAGAAGCAAACGCTCCACAGAAACGAAGCTACTAACCCTGGTGCATGAGCTATCAGATAATTTAGACCGCAAAAAACAAGTTGACATAGCTGTCTTTGAATTTAGCAAAGCATTCGATCAAGTTTCACATAAGCATCTCGCAATTAAATTAGCCTATTACGGTATCAGAGGTACCACTTTGGCATGGATGAATTCTTTTCTCACAAATCGCACACTGCTTGTTGTCCTTGGGGGATTGCTTCTGGAACCGTTAATGTCACATCAGGCGTACCACAAAGGTCAGTCCTTGGACCAATACTGTTCTTGATTTTTATAAATGACCTGCCCCAATCTCTCTCTTCGAAAGTCAGACTTTTTGCTGATGATGCGATTTTATATTTTGAGGTGGCTTCTGCGGATGACTGTCAGATGCAGATGCAGAGTGACTTGAACAAGCTGACAGAATGGGAAGAAAAGTGGCTGATGAGTTTTAACCCAAGCTAATGTGAAGTGCTGACAGTCACCCGCAAGAAGCAACCTACCTTATTTAGCTACAGCATGCATGACTAAATTTTAAACAGAGTAAAAAGTACAAAATATCTTGGAGTAACAATAACTTCGGACCTGAATTGGAACAAGCATATTAATCAGATAGCGGGCAAGGCAAACCGGATGCTGGGCCTTGTAAAGAGAAACATCAAAACATGGTCACATAACATCAAGACGAAAGCATATAAAGCACTTGTTCGTCCCCGCCTAGAGTACTGTGCTAGCGTGTGGGATCTACATACTCAAAGTGTAATACAAAAGATAGAGATGGTGGAGAGGCGGGCGGCCAGATATGTCCTGAGACGGTACCACAACACCAGTAGCGTCTCAGATATGCTAGAACAGCTACAGTGGCCTACACTAGCCCAGCGACGGTGTTACCTCCGCCTTACTATGATATATGAAATCAAAAACAGTATTGTCACAATATATCCTACTCCCTATCTGTAGCCAATACGCACCACAACCAGAACAAATTCACTGTCTTTTCTCCCCTACAGATGTAACACTAAATCATTTAAACATGCATATTTCCTAAGAACAATACCAATCTGGAACACTTTACCAGACACAATAGTCTTATCCCCATCTCAAAATGCTTTCAAAGCTGCAGTTGCTAAATATGTCTGCAGTTTCCCCTCACAATCTTTTTAACTTAAACTGTTTCTAACATGCACCTTGTTGGCAAGCTACTCTTTCCCCTTTGTTTATTTTTGTTAGTAGCTCTGCCCAGAAACCGTTTATGCACCATGCAGTACTCACACCAGCAATATGATAAGACAAACTATCTACAACCAAGCCTATGGGTACCAAACTTTTAAGCAAAATTTGCAAGCGCACGCTAACACCCAGAGTAACCAGCCTTCCAACTGGAAGTTATACTCTGTTACGCAAAGAGAAGAAGATGAATGGGAAATAGTGTGTGTGAAACTTCATGAAAATTGGTTGAGAATCGATTGAGAAATCGCCGAAAATCAATCACCGACCTAAGCTTACATAGGGCCTACATGCCAAGGATGTACAACAACCGGTATAGCAATTTAGAATGGAAAATGGTAATTGGTTATAGTAGGGTGAAAACCTAACTTTCATGACCACTTTCTGGCTAAGATGTTTTGATGATTGATTTGACTTCCTTGAACCTTTTAAAAAATATTTAGCCCCAGTGTCCCTCGCAAAAATCCCGGCATTTTTTTCTAGAGGCGTAAATCCAAAATGGCCGCCTCCGCTATTATGAAAAAATAACTTTTGACAAATAAAAGCTACAATATGAATAAATATACTTTTTTGGCTAATTCGACCACAAGGAATCCATTTCTGACGTCAATATGGTAATAAAACACATTTCTGACCTTAAAATTCAAGATGGCCGACAAATTTGGATAGAAGATCCATATTTTTAAGCAAAACAGAATTTGATCCCCTTGCAGGGTGGTATGAATGCAACAGTTTTTATGACTATAGATGAATGCATAGCTCTTAATAACAATCGCAAATTACAAAAAAAAAATATAAAATAAAATATAATAAAATTCTGCATGTATACATCGTATATAGGCCTCCACTGCGTGAAGCGAGGAGACAAGTATACTGAAAATATAATATATGTATTGGATTACACCTCCTGCCAGGCTATGTTCAGAGTCCTCAGATTCTGATGAATATGTCAAGCTATTCTGTTTAACATCATCTGGTTTTATTTTCATGCCAGCTTCATTAAGTCTTTCCGAGACGAGCCTGAGGTGGTAAATGTGCTCAACAACATTTCTGCTGTATATGATTATATCATCAATGGAGACAAAGCAACACTGATCAGTCCATGTAGCCCCTGTCCATGGTGCGTGGGAAGAGGCTGAAGTGTTGGCCATTTCATACGGCATTAGCTTGAACTCAAGTGAACTCAAGTGAAGGTTGTTTTGTATCGATACTCTGGTGCTACTGGAATCTGCCAGTATCCACTTTTGAGATCTAAAGTCGTAAACAACTTGGCAGGCAGTAGGAGTCTTTTACCGTGGCCGCATTTAGCTTACAGTAGTTGATGCAGAAGACCTAGGTATGATTCATCTTTTTGGGGGTCAATATGACTTAGTGGTTTAGTTGCTCCAATCTGCTGATGCGTAGCATCCATTCAAACAAACATGTTCACGAAGTGCTGGCACTGCTCTCCAGTCATGGTTAACAGGATACTCGCATCAGCCATGTTGTACTTCTTTTTCGTGTCTCATTCGTGTCATCAGTAGAGAATTTGTGCTTACAGAAAAAGCTACATTCGATAAACAGAGGCCAGAAGAAAACACCACGGCATACATCCTGCGATTCTTATCTGAAGCTAAGCTCGCCTACCCCACAGCATGGGTGATGGGTGAAGAGGGTAAAATAGTCAGCTTCCTGAAGGGATTCACTGACAGAGCCTTTGCTGGCTACCTGTTGAGAACAGTACAAGGTAATACTCTCGGAACAGGAACAGAGGTGGCCCTAGAAAAGGAAGCTGAACAGAAAAAAGAACACCAGGTGATGGACAGAGAACCCATAGAGGTGGGTGCGGCACAGACAAACCAGAAGTCCTGCACAACTACCGGCACCGAGATGAGTCAACACCTTGAAGCAAAAAAGAGAGCGCAGGCAGTATTGTGGACCACTCACACAGATGCGCAAAGAACGATGAACCTGAACCCCAACCACTGCGCAAACAAAGAACTGACGGGAAGTCGACCAACCAATCTGCGCATGCTGCAAAGAGGTAGGCCACTACCCAAATGTTTCTCTGTATCAAGCTAGTCAATGTAAGGCTTCAAGGGGCCAATAGTAGTAGTACTGTCACCATTTTGTATACAGCTAGATATTGCTACCCTACTCGATACTGGTGCTGCCAGATCACGCATGACTGAAAAATAAATATCTAATGTGTCTCAAACTGGGATGTCTGTCATTACTTTGGCAGTCCGGTCTGGAATGCAAACTTGGCGGTACCCCCTGCCAGTGATCGGTGAAACAGAAGCCAAACTCATGGATGCCGACGCGCTCCCAGTACTGGTCACAAAAGACTTCCCATATGAATTGCTGATAGGCAGTATGCCATCAGCCGAGGGAATGGGAAGATTGATTATGGAACAAGGAAAGTGACATCGCTTGGTCAAAACTTCAGCATTACGCCATATACAGACTTCATCCCCCATACAGCCTCTTTCTGAGAGCTGTTGCCACCCTTGCATCAGTGACGTCATGAAGGGGTATAGAGACGTTTTTAACGACGATCTTTTCAACCTTGGTCACTGCAACTTAATCACCCTCACCATCAAACTTAATGGCTGCTGACCCATTAAATTGAGGGCCTACTGTACACCCCTTTGAATAAGGAAAGTGGTCAACAATATGCTAAAAGTGGGTTTAATCTAGATTTCACATTGACCCCCAAAAAGATGAATCATACCTAGATCTTCTGTATCAACTACTGTAAGCTTAATGCGGCCACTGTGAAAGACTCCTACTGCCTGCCAAGTTGTTTACGACTTTAGATCTCAAAAGAGGATACTGGCAGATTCCAGTAGCACCAGAGTATCGATACAAAACAACCTTCACTTGAGTTCACTTGAGTTCAAGCTAATGCCTTATGAAATGGTCAATGCTTCAGCCTCTTCCTACGCACCATGGACAGGGGCTACATGGACTGATCAGTGTTGATTTGTCTCCATTGATGATATAATCATATACAGCAGAAATGTTGTTGAATACATTTACCACTTCAGGCTCGTCTCGGAAAGACTAAATGAAGCTGGCATGAAAATAAAACCAGCTTGACATATTCATCAGAATCTGAGGACTTTGAACATAGCCTGGCAGGAGGTGTAATCCAATACATATATTATATTTTCAGTATACTTGTCCCCTCGCTTCACGCGGTGGAGGCCTATATACGATATATACGTGCAGAATTTTATTTTATTTTATTTTATTATTTTATATTTTTTTATTGTAATTTGTGATTGTTATTAAGAACTATGCATTCATCTATAGTCATATTAACTGTTGCATTCATACCACCCTGCAAGGGGATCAAATTCTGTTTTGCTTAAAAATATGGATCTTCTATCCAAATTTGTCGGCCATCTTGGATTTTATGGTCAGAAATGTGTTTTAATACCATATTGACGTCAGAAATGAATTCCTTGTGGTCAAATTAACCAAACAAGTATATTTATTCATATTTGTAGCTTTTATAAATGTCAAAAGTTATTTTTTCATAATGGCGGAGGCGGCCATTTTGGATTACACCTCTAGAAAAAAATGCCGGGATTTTTTGCGAGGGACACTGGGGCTAAGTCAAAGCAATCATCAAAACATCTTAGCCAGAAAGTGGTCATGAAAGTTAGGTTTTTCACCCTACTATTAGTTCTGGTACCATTGACCAGATGGTGCACGAATCGCAAAATAATTCATGCATGTCAATCAGGCGTTGAATCAGGCCTGCGGCTTTGCCCATATCCCAATGTGCCCCATTCTCCCCTACATGTGCGCGATTTAGCTAACTCATTGATTGATCGATGATCAACAAAAAGTAAACAAACTGCTTGTGCAAGTTGTGGGGTTTTTAGATTTTAATAATAAGATTTTGATTACTTTATGTACTGCTAATATTATGTCATAATATTATGATCTAATCATATAACTTTCTAGTACTAGACTATAAACATATGTATTATAATTATGCATTATATTGGGGTTTGATACTCTGAACGTTAAAAAGAGTAGTTTTAGTACAGACAGCGCCGGGCGATAATACATGATACTGATAGGGGCCTACAATGAATGATTGAATGTAACGTTAATAATATTTTTCTAGTAGCCTAACTGTTAACACTGATACTGATATTGATAATATCTGAAAAACCGTGCCAGATAGCAAGACCATTTCTATGGTAGTATGGAACAAAATGTGTGGTACCGTTCAGTGGGGAATATGCCCTGAAAAATTTCAGCCATTATTGAGGCGCATTATTGACTTAAGTTAAAGAAGTTAAACTAAGTTAAAGGGACTGGCCCAGGCTAAAAGTGAAATCATCAAAAAATCGGTGATTTTATTTCGGCTTCTTGGTATGACCATATGATGTGAGCATGTCCATAGACTAGAACTGCAAAAGTTTTTAATTTTTCTGCTGCGCATTCACCAGTTAGGCTAGATATAGGCCTGGGCCTAGAGACGAAATTCCTGTATTTCTTATTTTTGACATAGTTGTCCAAAATGTCCAAATGTCGAGGGGGTCTATTATTTTGAAAACAGTGCCAGATCTTTCTCTACAGACCATTCATTATGATTAACGTAAGGCATTACCATAGTATGCCATAGGCATAGAACAAAATGTGCGGTTTCAGATAGGGATAGGCCTATGCCCTGAAAAATTTCAACACGATCAAATTCAAAATGGCTGATTATCGGCCATTATTAACTTTAATATGCCTGCTATCTGGCAAATCATGCCACATGGTCATAGCCTAGACCATTGCTATAAAAAATTGCTTCTTTTTTTAAAAAAATGTCAACTCGATCAAATTCAAAATGGCCGGTTTACAATTACCATAAATCGTTGAAGTGGTTTATCCAGCTTTCAAACATATTTTGTGGTCATTTTTTCCCAGTGCGGCTAGTCTAACCCAAGTTACGTCATGATACCACTGTTGTGATCTGCTATCATGCTATCACCCGGCTGCTCGTTAAAAATCAGTTTTTGTTATTTCCAGCAGCTTGTCATGTTTTACAAGCAGGAAATTAGTGGTATTGACAATTTTAAATCAAGTAAGCAGAGTAGAACATTTAATTCTAGTGCATTGTTTGAAAATTGCTGTTTGTGGTGGATAGCTTTTTAGCTTAATAACGTTTTTCTACCACAGAAGCCTAGATGACTGTACCTCAAAAAATTAATTAATTAATTATAAAAAAGCTATAGTTCACGTGTGACCCGGGTCATGGCGTGATGAATCATTTGTATCAAAAAAGTATCCATATATCCTTTGTTGGGTAGTAAATTATCCTCTTTCTAGCTGAGAGGCTAATTCCATGAAAGCTTCATGTTCAATTATTTTTGTTCAAGTGATGAGATGAAGCCTGACCAACATAAGAAAAAGAAAAATCTTCAATATAAGAAGAAACATGGTATTACAGATTCTAAATCGGTAGCCAAAGGGGATGAGCAGAATACAAATAGGAACAAGGATAATAAAAAGGGTGCTTGTGGTAAAGGCTTACCTGATAAGATTACACAAAAACAGGCATTGGTCAAATCTGATTCAGATAAAACAGCTTCAGATGATGAAACAGTAAGTAGTGTGTTGGCCAATATAATGATATATAACCCTCTATTTTGTACTCATAATTTAATGAGGGCTTTGTGCAAGTGATATATGATATTAAGTATATAATAATAATAATTAAAACAGATAAAACATTTTTGGTATAACTACATTCAGAAATATTGTATTTTTATTATATAATTATATAAGTGTAAATTTGTGGTGACAAACTAAATCTGTAAAAATGTTATATTAAATCTAAAATGGCTGACTGGCATTCACGGTGAACTGCTTGTTCGTTTCGAAAGAACTCTTTCTGGTTGTTTACACATAATCAGGACCACCCAAAAATATTATCCTAAAAAGCACTGTAAGAATATAGTTATTTGCAAGATCCAGTGCACAGTCTAATCAGAGTATTGGTCCGAGGGTTTTTTGGTTGTTGTTAACCCTTTATGCTCCATAGTCACATTTATGCAACACATGGCATATTTTATATGAAATTCATAAAAATGGTATAATCAATCACAATAAAGCCACTCTTAGTTTTCATTTAAACGTGAGCAATTCACATTTGAAAGAGCTAAAAATAAGAGAAAATTAATACCAACAATCTCACTCATACTTATCATGTGATTTTTGCCCCTTTTTTTTATGCAAGGCGTCAGAGAAAAAAACAAGATCTAATTTTCAAAGAAGGAAGGTACAAAGTAACTGGCAACAGTATGAATGTCTTGATTCTGTGAGTGATGATGCGAGGGATGATGCAATAGGGGCTGACATGGTTGAACTGCTGGCAACTGCAAGTAAGTAGGTTTTTAAATTGTAAATAAAGAAATTTGTGACATGACACCCCGAAATCAGGTAACAGGGTCCAATGTTAATTTTTTGCCAGCCTAGAAAATAACATAATATCTTCATGAATTTGCTACACATTTTCAGAAAATCAGTTTAATACACATCACATGCATCATGAAAAAATAAGTGTGTTTTGAATTCTAAATTGTAAGATAATTTTTAGATTATTGGACCTCATTACAATAACTGAATAATGTATCAACACATGTTCATGAAACCAATTTCTGTGCACTCCCTGTGTGTGTCTACATGTTGTGTCACACATTTCACATCTCAAATTTAAAAAAAAATCACATCTTGTCAAGAACAGTTTTTTGTCATCACATCGCATACCATAATTGCCAGATTATACAGCACAACTTTGTTTAATTTTCAACTACCCTCGTGGTATACAACATATCTGCGTTACTCAACAGCTGCACAGTATATTATGCCCAGCAAATGGTGTTTTTGAATAATCATTCAGTTCTTTATTTGTTCAGCTTTTACGTATTTTCTTGTCAATTTTACGACAGATTAACAGTTTAGTTGTGGAGCTGTGTGCCGCGCCATGGTTTCTGTTAAGTGAATTGTATTCTTTCCACATGGCGCTCGCTGACAGACATGACTACCTCAACTTTAAAATTTATGTCAATATAATTTTTGAATTGAACAGAATGGAAGCTGTTTCACTTTTGAAAAAATCCAGAAATACAAACTGTATTATATTTCCTTTGAAAACATTACTTTTAAAATTAGAACAATCTGACACCATACTGTAGCTAAATTGAATACAGAGTTCATTCTCAAGGCAGTTGACCTAGATCTTAGGCACGTCATTGGTTGAGATGGTCATCTCTACCAATCACATACGGTACATACTATCTGATTGGCCAACATTGAATTAACATAGGCTTGCTGTGGGTCTTTTTTGCTTTATTGACCGCTCCTCGATGACCACCCACCCCCATCTTGTCCTTGAGTGTCACCCCCGATCACTTCAACGGCCCAGCATCGAGGCAATCAACTGAGAGATTGAATCACTCTTGATTAAATGTTGGGCTAGCATAGCAAATTGTGATGCAACATTAAAACAGTCAGGTAACTCTGATTACCGATCTATGTGAAAGGGCGGGGGACGGCCCACTTAGTAAACAGGGACGTTGCTCAGTAACAGTAACTGTATGTAATATTTACAAATCCTTGTCTGTCTGTCAAGATTATTTCTTTTTTTTCTAACTATCTATCGATTTAGAACTGACATTTCTTAGTGTCAGCTAAAAATATTCAAGATTGATATATTATATAATAATCTAGCCCTAAAATTGATCTAACAGCAAGTGATGCTTGTAGGCCAGAAAAGTCATGGCAAAGGAGGGGTGGTTTTACCTCAGACTAAATGCAATATGTAGAAATCATCGGGTAACTGTTAAGTTTATTTTCTTACGATCTTGAAAGTTTGATAGTTATAAGTCCATCATACACTAATGCAATGAATTTGCAGATTATCTACATATGGTCTGTAAAATGTTTTTTTGTCATCATTACTAATCAACTATGTTTAATAAGCCATATCGTAGTTCCACATACAGTAAAATGTATCCTGAGTCAGTTTAAAATATAGCTACTGGATTATAAAATTTAGATATTCTTTAATCGCCAAATATTTATTTGAATGGAAAGGTATGTTTTGAAATTGGCAATAAAATAGTTTTGATTTACATAGCCTAAGTAGGCCAACTGACAAAAAAACAATTGCAGTTACTTTGACCTAACTGTTATCAATATTTCTTTGAATGGAAAGGTATGTTTTGAAATTAGCAATAAAATAGTTTTGATCTACATAGCCTAAGTAGGCCAATTGACAAACAAAACAATTACAGTTACTTCGACCTAACTGTTATCATATGATTTGAAATATGATATAAATAGTCCATAGAACCACCAATCAAAACTGTGTATGCCTACCCAGCAAACAAAAATAGTAGGCTTGGTAAGAAGACCTGCATTTTTTACTACAAATGTTATTTTTCGCATGATAGTAGTTGATGGTCATATAAAGCACTTAAGATAAGCTGAGACTGTATTTGTATTAATCCAAGATGTCAAGATCCAATAATACTCTGTAGTTTGTAATGGTCATATAAAACGTTTAATATAAGAATACAAGCTATGCATGTTTATCCTAATTTGCCTAAATCTAAGATGGCCACAATTTAACCCTACTTGGTACCATATTTCATCATTTTTTAGCACGTAGTAGACTATTGAGCTCATTTTATCATGTTTGGCTTCAATTATGTGCTATAGTTTTAACGGTCATACAAAAGGTTTAATGTAAAAAAAAGTTTACTGTATTCCTGTTATCCTCATATGTATAAACCCAAGATGGCCACCGTTTGACCCCGTCTGGCAGCATGTAGCAAAGTTCATCATTTTTCGACATGTAGTGAGTTTATTTTAACATGAATGCTTAGCCCCAATACTCTGTACATAGTTTATTGTAATGGTCAATTTTAATGTTGGTCCGTCGTCATAGACGTTGGGCAAACCTTTAACCAGTACAATGCCTTGTGCTGTGTTTATGTACCCTGACTGCTTGTCCATTGTCCGGCTAACCAGCAAACACGGGACCCTGACCCGATGCTCATAATGTCATTGTTGATCCACCCTCTGCCAAGATCGCTCTCGAAAATATTGCTGACACGCTGCCAACGGCGTCACTTCACAGTCGCCGATATTCATTCCATATTTAATTCACGATTTATTTTTCTGAACACTCTGATGGATTACCCTGGTTGAGTTCGAAAATTGGCTAATTAGCATATCCAAGATGGCCAAGACTCTTCCTTATAAATCGACATACAACATTACAGTTTCAATATGCATCCGATCTTCACAATTTTTTTCTGAACGTTTTCTGATGGATTACCCTGGTTGAGTTCGAAAATCGACTACTTTTTTCTGAGCAATCTCTGATAGATGACCCTGTTTGAGTTCGAAAATCGGCTAAATTGCATATCCAAGATGACCACTCTGCCTTTTCCTTACAAATCCACGTAAACGATCTACTGTCACCATTATTCATCCGATATTCACGATTTCTTTTTTTCGAACATTCTGAGATGGATCACCCTGATTAAGCTCGAACTTCGAAAATCAACTAATTTGCATATCTAATATGGCCGCCCACGGCTCTTCCTTACAACTCAGCGTAAACTCTTCACATAGGTTTTCTAAACTTTCTGTGACAGATTATCCTGGATAGGTTTGAAAATAGGCTAATTTGCATAGCCAAGATGGCCATCATGGTACTTCTAATATATGGCCCCATCGTTAGTGCATTGCAAATAAACTTTTAATTTTGCAATCTGGAGATTTTTTTGGCGAATATAACATCTAGTTGACCACTATAGAGCCTATAATATTATAGCATTCACGACGTCCCAAGGGTCGCAATTATGACTTAATGTGTGTCACTACATCTAATGATGTAACCCTAGTGTAAAAAGTGTAGTCCCCACATAAGTGCACATAGCCAGCCATTATTAGCTCCCGCCGTACCGTAAGTGAGACGGAGGGAGCTATGGATTCTACCTCCGCTCTGTTTTTTACCTCTTCTTTTGCCTATAACTTTGCAAGAAAATAAGCTAGGATAACAATTTTTGGTATGTGGGTTACTTCCAGGTGGATAATAGACAGGTTAAAATATTTTGATTGGAAATTCAATATGCAAGGTCGCAGAGGAGAAAATGATGATGGGACGGCGTTGGGCCGTTGGGCTGTTGGGCCGTCCGTGAACATTTCGTTTCCGGAGCATATCTCTGAAAGTACTTGTCCGATTGTTTTCAAATTTTACACACAACACCTCTAGGGGGTCTAGCTGTGCCTTTTGTGGTATATGAACTTTGACCTACTTTTGGTTCAGAACTATGACCTATTTAGACGTTTTGACACACACTTCGTTTCCGGAGCAGATCTCGAAAAGTGCTGGGCCGATTACAGTCATATTGCACATACATGTTCTCTAAGTTCCCTAGTTGTGCCTTTTCAGGTTTTTGGACATTGACCTTAAAGTTGACTCAGCACTTTGACCTAATTTATAACATCGGTAAATTCGACTGAAATATTTTGCGGAATATCATGAAAACCGCTCAAGATAGCTACACCATTACTATAAAACAAATTGTAAGGTTTCAGGAGAGGATACGTCCTGAAAAATTTCTGTTTCTCAGAACGCCATCGCAGGCCTTTTGAGAACTCAGTCTGATTACCTGGCTACATAAAAAAACTCTCAATAAAGTTCAGAACAGCAGGGTTCTTGTTTTATACACATATCTGAAATAATACACTTTAACAAAATCAACTACTTTTACAAGTAGGGTGGATCAGTATTTTTGCCGAAATAAAACATTCGCAGCAAAATCACCTGAAAACTAAAAATCTAAACAATGACATTTTTCATATTATTGACGAGAAAACATTTTCCCCTTGCTTCGTAATTGTCTCCTCCCCCCTTTCGCCTGATTATGGGGTGTCACGTCACATTGATTTCGGGTTGATGGATGTTGCATTTTTAATGTTATTACTTGTCCTACAGATTTTGAAGCAAATTTAAATCCAAATAAAATTGACAATAATAAAAAATAATAAAAAATCAGAATTGAGCATCGAGTCTCCGGCAGCCGTCTTCAGGAATCTGTTGAAACCTCAAATGCTTGAGTGTGTAAGCCATTTTTAGATCGATTTATTATGGAAAATAATAGTTTCCTGGTGATATTGTTGACTACAGTTCATGCTAGATGAGTTGCCATTTGGGTGTATTAATAATCACTTTCCCCACGAGCCTTAACAGTATTCCTTAAATGTGTTTAGGTTCAGCGGCATCACAATTTCGTTTTAAAGATGAGACAACGTGGAATGACGATGATCTTGAGCTTGCAGTCGATGAAGCCAGTGAACTGCTGTCCATCAATACACAGGCTCTTTCAGATGCATTACAGTGTGTACCACTCCATGTAAGGTTGTCTATAGAGCCTGAAGCTTTCAAGGTAATATTATTTGTTCATTTTTTGCGTCTGAGGGTAGTTATACGTCTACAAACATCTGCTACAAACAGCCACAATATATAATAGGCTACTAAGCTGTTTGTTGGATTGCATTACAATTTTTGTCATGACATTTTCCTAGTATTTATCTGATTTTGAAAATAACTCATTGAAAAGATGGGGTAAATGTTTAATAGATTTGTACCTTAAGAGCGGGAGAAAAATATATTGCACTTTCATAGACTACCAAAAAGTATTCGCTACTATAAAAACGCAGATCTGTGGTTCAAATTATTGCAAAATGGTATAGAGGGTAAAAATGTGAATGTTAATAAGGACATATACAGGAAAGCAAAATCTTGTGTAATGAATTAAAGCAGCTCCTTGGGATGACATCAATATTCTTTTTTAATTTTCATATTTTTACAAATATTTTTAATCAACATTTCTATGAAACCAGAAGTAACCCAAACAAACTATTTGTATACCTGAAGGACGACTGAATGTTTTCACAGCATTGGGCCACATGCTGATGGCATCGGCCCAGCGTTGGGTAGACAATCAGTGCTGCAGGTGTGTCCTCCCGTGTCCTGACCATTAGACACCAATTAGCGGCGACTGCTCTGATCTTACCATCTAATACGTGGGAATATGTGATGTAAAATGCTGAATATATTGCTGACTTATTTTGTTTACATGGCAATATACGACCTTGAAATACAACTATTTCACTCTTTTTCGGTGCTTTAAAATTGTTTTTTGACTTTTCCGTATTTTCAGTTAAGATCAGTAGGCTACATAGCTCCATATAAACTGAATTTTCAAAATTGACAACATTGAAAATGTCTCATCCCAAGGGGTCCCTTTAAGATAATAAATCAGAGTTTTTCTCATGTAATATCGGCGTTAGACAAAGAGAAAACCTTTCTCCGTTTTTATTTTCTTTCTACCTTCACAATTTTATTCTGAACAAAAACTGTGACGGCTTACAGCATATTGAATCTTTATCACAACAAGTATTTTTAGAAATCGGAGTTTAATTAAAACTTTTTCTAATTTTATATGCTGATAATACTGCAATCCTAGCAGATTCTGAACATGCCATGCAAAATTGTTTGAATGTTTTTCAATTTTTTTGCAGGAAGTGGAGATTAAAATTAAATTATAATAAATGCAAGGTAATTGTCATCTTCCCACACAAGGCTCGCTGCTCCCGAGATCAGAGACCGAGGCCTTGCTGAATTGGTCTTAAAACCATCTATTTGAGTGGGGACTTTCAAGAAAGATTTTTTCTGTTTGCCCTCTGGCATAAGTGCTGCTTTAATGCAGGGCCACTGTCTACGACGCCGGCCCGACATTAAAAAACACATGGCTGGTGGCCGAGAATTTCACGGCAAGTATCACAGACAGCCCCCACCACATCTCACCAGATGCGAGACGTTACATGCGCCAGAGTTGGATTAATGTTGAGCCAACGTCGCAGACAGTGGGACAACATTAAGTTGGCATTTTGTTGGAAAACTAATGAATATTCATTATCTAAATCATCCTCCCTACCCCAATAGGTGGATGATAACACTGATTCAGCAAGGTCTCGGTCTGCGACCTCGGGAGCAACGAGCCTTGCTGTCAGGAAGATGGGTAATTGTATTCAGTAATAGGAAAGTAAACAAGACGAGGGTATGTATTAACTTTAGAAGATGAGTATAAATGTTTCGGCATTATATTTTTATTCAATGGTAGGTTTATAAAATAGGTTAAAAAATCAAGCTGAAAAAGCTATGTATGCCACCACAAAATATAAGAAGACTTTACCTGCCAGTTGATTTACAATCAATTTTGTCTATTTCTGACACAATAGTTATACTAATTTATGTTGTATGGCAGTGAGGTGTGGGGATTCGAAAAAAAAATATTTTAGAAAAAATAAATTAAATTTTTTTGAAAATGATACCATGTTTGAGCAAAAGTACTCCTAATTATGGTATATGGTGAGAGTGGACGCCATCCTATTTTATTAGAGGTGAAGCAAAGGATGGTAACATTCTGGGCTAAGCTAATACTCCATGATCTGTTAAAAATATCATGCAGTGTATAAAAAACTTGTAGATAATTTGTATCTCCACAATATTGTGCGTTTGTTTTGGGTATACATGAAATTTTAAACGAATGTGTTTTTTCTCATCTTTGTAATGATCAATTTGTAAAAATTTAGCTTGGTTGAAATCAGCTCAGCTCAACAAACAGTTCTGATATCGGAGACGAATTTCATTACTTATTTGTTTGTTCATATTTCAATAGAGAAAAAAAACTTTATCTGCCCCGAGAATTTTATATCAGGCCAAATGCATACACATTTTCGAAATTGTTTAACTCAGAAAACATAAAAACGATAAACATGATAAAACAACTATCTAGATTGGTCTCTCCAGGTTTGAACATTATCGTATTCATTTTATGAATAATTAGTCTCGAATTTTCCTCGGAAAATAATTGAAGAAATTAGGTCTTTTGGGGTCATTTTTTGCCGATACGCTTCACTTTCGTAGGAATTCACCATATAATGTGTTATATGTATAATATGGAATTCCAAAGTAGACTTATTTTCTAATATGAATTATTGATTGTCTAAGAAGGTATTAAGAAATTATTATGTTTCCTAAAAAATCATTTTTTAACATTATAAATATTCATATTACAATGATGCTGCTTTCAGTACACGTACAGTAATCATGGTAATATGTTGCGTTGCAGACCAATCCTGTACATGCTCTGAATGTAGTGGTACATGACCATGTGATGAAGCTTCATTTTAAAGATTGTATTATTAAAACTCAAAAATACATTTCATTGCTATGCTTTTGGGCGATCATAATTCTCAAAAAAATGTATTCAATATAATGAAAACTGATTACCAATATATTATCAAACAAAATACTTTGAAAATACACCAGCAAAATTATAAACTTGAATTTTAATATTCACACGACAGAATATATCAACTTGTAGCTCAATTTGCTTTATATGTCTTAGGGTAAATGTCAACGTATCTAATGCACAACTTATCTATTTATCAGTTTTACCTATGATTTGTTTGAATAGCAAAACAAAAAAGTTGTTATATAAATCAGGTTTGAATTACTTACACAAATTGGAATTACTTGAATGTTATGATTATCAATTTGTTTCAGTCTGAACAAATCACCCAATTCCAACAGCATGCCCAGGAAAAAGAGAGATTACTGAACAACAAAACTGAACAGTCTATACCCACATTAACTGATAGAGAGACTACATCTAATGATTTTCAATCCACTACACAGCTTCACATAGCTGCGTCTAGTTTAGATGATATAGAAGATGATATTCTTGACTCTATTTTGGGAAATGATATTGAGCTTACATCTGCCAAAGTTAACAAAGGCACAGTAGAAATTGAGACTGTTCAGGTGAAAGCTGATATGCCATGTTCAGGCGTGGGTGAGCTACATCAGGAAAATATATCTGATGACCTGCATACCACATCAGATTGTATGGACAACTCATCTTCCTCGTCACCCATATTACCTTTAATAGCATCCACTGTCGAACTACCATCTGTCGAACTACCATCTGATGAACTACCAGCTGAAGACATTTCTGAAAAAATGAAAGCCGCAGGTCATAACGCAGAAAGCATAGCCAGCAGTAGTTCGGAAAATAAATCACATTTTTTAAAATCAGATGGAACAAATCTAAGTCTTCCACAAAACAAAAGTTGTGATATAAATCAAATTGGCATCCTAGAAGATGACCTTGATGATTTGTTATCGCTGAGTGAGCCGGTTGTTAATGTGAAACTCGCAACCACAGCAGTGGACACAGGTAAATAAAATCATATGTTTACCTTGGTATAAAAGGCTCTTATCTGCCACTTTGTTAAGTGGCAGATGCGACATGTCATTTTAAATATTGTTTTTATCATCCAATAGAATCTGATCAGTATGAGACTGATATATTGTTAGCAAAACATTTAATAAACCATTTGTCGATTAAAGCTCACTTCATCATGATTATTGCCTGAATGATAGAAATATTAAAAGTGATTTTTAAAGTTGCCAGAGATCTGATAATTATGTAGATTGTGAAAATTAACTTTATTAGTAGGGGCCTAGTATTGCACTATTAGAAAATAGTTTTTTTTTAATGTTTATACGAAAACAAGAATATCCAGCGAAAACTCAATGTTCATCAGAAGTCCAGAAGAATGGTCGGGACTAAACGTTGGGTGATATGTCTTGCTGTTGGTCCAATATTGGCTGTAAGGTTTGCGCGCACCAGCCAAGGGTTTTAGTCGGCCCCGCCACCCAGGAAATACGAAACTCTTTTCCCAACGTTTGTTAAGTGTTGGTCCACCGTCTGCAACTTTGCCCCAATATTTAACAAACACATGTTTATCGAGCAGTTAGATATCCCGTGAACAGTGGTTTACACAACATACATGTTTACGTAACTGTACAGAAACAATAAATCATGATTTTCAAAATGAATCCCTTCTAGATAATAGCTTGTACAAGACAAAATGTGATATTTGAGCAGGTCTAATTGCAGTGAATATTAGTCATAATCATCTGCAAGAGGCGTGATAAAATGTTTATTGGTTGTCT
This sequence comes from Flabesymbios commensalis, assembly GCA_964017125.1. Classification (NCBI taxonomy): domain Eukaryota; kingdom Metazoa; phylum Annelida; class Polychaeta; order Terebellida; family Flabelligeridae; genus Flabesymbios; species Flabesymbios commensalis. The sequence goes on along the minus strand of OZ024906.1, from coordinate 35,536,189 downwards.
TTTTTAAACGCTATGGGAAGTACAACAAACTTTTAACTAACCATAGATTTGTTAACTTTTAACTAACCATAGCAGCCTTTAATCAAAAACGATTTTTAGTTTACGTACAACACACCACTTATTTTTTGTTATTCTTGTATTTCAGGTGATGTAGATGACATTGACTGGCTCGACTCAATGCTTGACGACTAAATGTATTCGAACAATAAATTAATTTGATTGAATTATTTTTACTTCTTTATTGCGCAGCAAACAAGAGACGTTGACCCAATGTTGACTTACTGTTGACCTGATGGTGTCGCAGACGGCGGCCCAATCTTAAATCGACTTTGGCTCAACGTTTCTTTTTTGCTGGATACAAGCAAACACGAAATGAGTAACTGTGTTAGCCTACATTATTTTTACTTGATCTAGAAAATAAGGGGCGTTGACCCAGTGTTGATTTGATGTGGAGCAGTCGTGGCTGGCCAACAGCAATATAGGCCTATGCATGGGCTCATCTCAGCTCATGTGGTGACGACTGCTGAGGTCAGCCCATATCGCCGTACAAAACAAAGCAGCATGGTCGTACGAATATCTGCTGGAAACGGTAATCTGCTCTGTAGCAGTGGATAATTAGCATAATTAGAAACGAGTGCGAGATGGGCTGGTCTCACCACACTTCTCGTAGTAGTGAAAGCCAATATCATAGTGCGAGAGATCCACATCGGGCGTATGACTCGTGTTTAGCTGGATGAAAACTGTAGTAGGCCTATCATGATTTTGAGTAGGGGAGGACGAGGAGAACTGGGATACAATTTCACTGTCATCATTTGACCCTACTTTGTGTTTTGGTATTCCTTTCTCAAGTTTGTATATATCTATCAGATTGTCTGGACATTTTAGTGCGATGTAATGGGATGCAGTGTTTTCCTCCTGTTGAAAAAAAGTTTAAAACGTGGAGAACTGGGACATCGCAAGGAGAAGTGGGACGGCTGATGGCGTAAAGTGGGACAGATTCACGTATCTCTTTACATCCATCGATAATAGAAATAGAGGGAATTATAAACAGATGTAAATGGGCACAAACAGTTTATGAACATATTTACACTATTAATATCCAATATGTAAAGAAGTGGGACACCTATGTGGGGAAGTGGGACGTCATGTCCCAGTTCTCCCCACACATGCCATTACGTATATTACCAGTTCTCCCAATGCCTACCAGATTTATAACCCATTCACTTACAAAATAGTAAAATCATTTCTGTACATGTATATTCAACACGCTTTACATATTTACGCAAAGGCAGAAAAACAACTTTTTATACTAGAAATCTTACTTTTGTACTGTACTAACAAAGTTGTCTGCAATTTGATTCTGGCGAGATATGTGGTGAGGGCAACTATAAGGGCCACAGAAAAATGTTTCCTAGAAGCTGATTGGCTGAAAACAACAGTGGTGTTATCAGCGGTGTCCCAGTTCTCCCTTGTCTCAGTTCTCCCCGTCCTCCGCAAATTGATCATTATCCAGAAAACAAGAGACCATTGTTGATTTAGTGTTGCCCACTAGCTGGGTAACCTTAAATAAACATTGGGCAATATTTGCTGTGTGGAAACTGTTACAATGCAGGTTACAATCATGATACAAATGTGTTAAGTAGATCACTGTATATATGTATAGGGCCCCGTCATGTCAATTAAATATGTTGCAAAGCGTCTAGACTATGTGCAAGTGCCTAATCATTCCATTCTCGTGATCATGTTTCCAAGTTTCGTCAATTCCAGCGATCTTTCAAAATTTTATTTCTAAAGTCGATCGCCATGCAGTATAGGCATATATATACTAACTATTTAAATCAAATTATGTTAAAGTTTGGCAAATTTGAAACTATTTATCCCCACAAAGATGAAGAATAATTATCGAAGCAATTATAGTATTGACCAATAACAAATCGGCTCACACTGTCACATTATCCCTGATTATAACGAAATCAGCTAACCGCCAGGTAGGTTTTGAGATATTGGCATTTTAGCATGCCTGCTGTTGGTCGTTTTTGCCCACAGTATGGTGAACCACAATTCTAGAGCTATATTCACAGTATAGTAGAATATTATCATCAAATAAAATTATGCAGTTTAGGGACGGGCAAATTAAGGAAAATATTATAACCACGGTGATTTGATACAATGCCGCGCACAGCGCGGCAGTTGTGTTTAGCGCTGCGCGAGGCATTGTATCAAGTCCCCGTGATATAACGAGCTGACCCATTTGAGACTTTTAAACATGCCTTTTCTTTCAAATGAGCCTCCCAATGCTTTGTCTCCTACATACCAAAATGACAGGCTATGAAATTTGATAACATGGCAACTGTAAAGTGTTTGACAATGATGTATATTTGTGACAAAGGTAGAGAGGTGGGTAGGAAATTATGTTGCCAAATTCTGATGATATGAGTGTTAAAAAGATATGACTATTCCATGGGAAGCTATTATGTAGGTGGGAGAGACCGACATGGTGATAAAGCTACATGCTGGGAGGTGACAAATATAAGGACGTATAGAAATTAAAGATATGCCAGATTTATATTGTATAAGGGATAAACCATATGGGTAGGCCTAATTAGAAAAAACCAAGAGTTATGATACAACCCGGCGAACACAAAACATTACCCCAATGTTGAATCAATGTTGGGCCAGCGTCGCAACTACAATAAAATTATAATTGTAGGTCCTATATATCGTCCCCTTAGCCATGGAGGGTGTATGGCGAGCTGGGGAACGTCGGGGTACCCAATATAGCGAATTGAAGCTTACACCGAGGTCCCGTTATGGGTCATAACGGCCGACGAAGGACTCCTCCCAATCTTGCCATCAAACTCAAATAACTTCCTTCTCCGTCCGATCAACGGTATTAAATAAACTAGGAAACTGTCTTCTCTCTTGTCATGTTTAATTGATTAACATGCTAAAACCACATTGCACAACCCGCCGCGCACGACACGTCTCTATGACTTGGTGAGAGCGAGCTGCGGCACGTCCGCAGTCGCCGAGTATCACGCTTCAAGTGAGGGAAAAATACTACGGGCCGCACCACGCTGCTCTGCGTGCACACAACACCACAGTATGACAACGGGGCGGTCATCTCCGTCAGGCTGCGTCCAGGAATCTGGGGATGACTGCCACATTGACTAAGCGATGTCAGGATCCTACATTACCCCCGGCTGAGTGACAACGTAGGACCAAACTGACGTGTAGGAGACTGCTTCGTGCAAGTAACGGGTTTGTCAATTATGTAACCTCTTATACTAAGCATATTATTCTTCAAAAAAAATATAGCGGGTGCGGTTACATTGTGAGCGGTTGAAAGCGCAGCATTATACGTGAATTGTCCGATCCTCTTAACTCCAACTGTCCTTGATATATTATTCACGTGCTGCCATCTGCTATCGACCTATTTATTTAATTAACAGAATTGCTATTAATGTTTTAGCAATGAATTTGCTAAAAGAAAATGTCCTTACATTTACATATCTGTACACATTTCTGCCAGGCCTGGCATATTCATTTACAATTTAACAACATTATGATTACGAGGTATGCGGTTGGGCCCGCCATAGACGTCGTTGGGCGCGACTATGGCGTGAACCATCCGCACAAATCGAGCAGGAGTCTGGATTATGCGTCCGACTCTAGTTTTTCGCACTGTTTGGTCGGTCGAAATTTTGTCGCGATTAGCGATATTCGCATGTTTGCTTTTTGTCGAGTCGATTGCGGCGTCAGCAGCACCCGGGGTTTTACCCCGTAGATGTAAAGGTATGCGGGAATACGTTCGTAAACCACCGCCGCTCCCGTTAGCGCGGAACGCGGCAGGGGCTTGCGAATGCGGCGCTACATAAGCATTGTCTCTGTTGGACAAGTTTACTTGAACATCTATTTGCTTTGGGACTGTGGCCGATTTTTGATTACTTCTGACTGCCGTCGACTTTTTTGTGTTGACTCTCGTCCCGATGGACGTCGGAGTGTCCGCACTACCAGGTCTAGGTGGACCCTGTGGATTCCTACTAGATATCCTGGTAGCCGTCGACTTCCGTGAGTTGCTTGGCGTTTTACGCTGTGTTGTCGTACCTGTTGTAGGCTCGCACTCCATGTGAGCGGGTTTAACGCGATCTAAGGAGACCGTCTCAACCTTGCCTTTAACTAGGATTTTCATAACTCTGCCGCTCCTCGCGATGACCTTGTATGGTCCGTCGTAAGGGGCGATCAGAGGCGGTGCAATTGCGATTCTGCGCAAGAATACATGAGTACATGTAGCGATTTCCTTGAATTGGAAAATGTTGTGTTGTTGTGTGTCACGTGGCGGAGATGCGACATGGCTACGCGTAGCTTGTCTGAATAATTCTCCAAATCGGTGTTAGCGTCGACGTTGTACTGTTTAGTAAACTCTCCTGGGAGTCTAAGGGTTGTCCCGTAAATCATCTCAGCAGCTGACCTGCCCAGTCTCTCTTTCACGGCTGAACGAACGCCTAACAGTACGGCCGGTAACGTGATAGTCCAGGGATTCGGTGACTCGTGCGCCATAATGGCGGCTTTCAATTGACGGTGGAAACGCTCGACCATGCCATTCGACTGAGGGTGATAACTCGTGGTACGATACCGAATAATCCCGAATTGGTTACATAAACTATCCCACAATTTGGACTCGAATTGAGCGCCCCTATCAGTGGTGATAGTGGCCGGGGTACCATAACGTGCTATCCACCCGCTGAAGAAGGCATCGGCGACCGTTTCGGCTCTAATATCTACCATAGGTATGGCTTCGGGCCAACGTGTAAAACGGTCGACACAAGTCAATAGATATCTAAAACCATCAGCATAAGGTAAAGGTCCGACTATATCCACGTGGACATGATCGAATCGCTCGGTAGGTTCAGTGAACTTTCCGAAAACAGGAGTGTTATGACGTGAAACTTTGGCTGTCTGGCAGCCCTTACAGGTACGACACCATCTAGCAATATCTATGTTCATGCCGTGCCATACAAATCGGGTATTAATCAAAGGTCTGGTGGCTCTATGCGATGGATGGCCTAAACCGTGTAAGTTTAAAAAAACTTTTCGGCGAAATTTCGCGGTAAGGTACGGCCGGTTGTGTCCCGTGGACACATCACACCAGATCAATTGATTATCAAATGATTTCAATAGTTTGAAATTCATAGTGGACGTAGTTGAATGTCTCAAACGTGTGAATTCCGCGTCATTAGCTTGATCGAGACTTAACGCTTTATAGTCTATCACTGGGCCATCGTGTATTGCTGACACTGATGGTCGTGACAGCGCATCAGCGACGAAATTTGTCTCTCCTTTTACATATCTAATATCGGTGGTGAATTCAGCAATGAACGCTAATTGACGTGTTTGTCGTAGGGATGCGCGCTCAGTGAAGGATGACATTACGAATGTTAACGGTTTATGATCGGTATTAACGAAAAAATTTCGTCCTTCCAAATTGTGTCTGAAATGTTTAATTGTAGCGTATACTGCCAAAAGTTCACGATCGAACGCGCTATAGCGTGTCTCTGCTGGGTTCAGCTTCTTGCTGAAAAACGAAAGCAGCTGCCACATACCATTTAAAAATTGCTGCAAAACGCCACCGACGGCGACATCACTAGCGTCACACGTGATGTTAAGCTGAGCCGTCGAATCTGGGTGCACCAGAAGCGTAGCGTTTGCCAGTATCTGCTTCGACTCAGAAAATGCTGACTCTGCTTCTTCATTCCACTTCAAATCGATATTTGATTTCGGTGACAATCTGGTATGGCCTTCGTTGGCAGCAGTTAGTAAATTATTAAGTGGCGTCAGCTTGTCGGCGCAATGCGGTATGAAACGGTGGTGATAATTTACCATTCCCAGATACCTACGCAATGCTCGTTGCTTTTCGGGTTTAATGAAATTAACGATCGCGTCAACGGCGCTAGGTAACGGCGAAATTCCTTCGGCGCAAACGTGATGACCTAAGAAACTTAATTCAGACGTTCCGAACTGACACTTTTCAGGACCAATGATGATTCCGTACTCCGATAGTCGAGCAAAAAGAATTCGTAGATGTTTCTTGTGCGTTTTATGATCTGGGCTGGTTACCAGTAGGTCATCCAAATAAACAAAAACGAAATCAAGTCTGCGTGTCACGTGGTCTATAAATCTCTGAAACGTTTGACCTGAATTTCTCAGACCAAATGGGGTTCTAGTGAAATTAAACAAGCCGAAAGGTGTGGTAACCGCGGTCTTATGTACGTCGGACGGTTCCACCGGAATTTGATAATAAGCCCTGACTACGTCTATCTTCGAGAAAATTTTCGATCCGGCTAACCGCTGCGTAAAATCTTGAATATGCGGAATCGGATAACGGTCCGGTACGGTCTGTGCATTCAAACTACGGTAGTCCCCACATGGTCTCCAATCGCCGTTTTTCTTTGGCACCATGTGAAGCGCGGAGGACCACTCGCTGTCGCTGAGTTCAATGACCCCTAATTTAATCATATCATCAAATTCGCGTTTAGCGGTAACCAACTTATCGGGAGCCAAACGTCTTGGTCGAGCAAAAACCGGGTGACCTTTAGTCACAATCTTATGAGTTATGCCGTGTTTGACGGGCTCACCCTTTGTCGTAGGGCGTGTCAGTTCCGGGAACTGGCCGAGGAGTTTAGTATATTCGTTTTGAACTGTATCGACTCAGTTCAATGACATAGGTTTAATTGAAGATAATGAAGCGGCAATGGCTAAGCCTGTACGCATGTCTCGAAGACATCTGCTTCTCAAGTCTACGAGCAAATTGTAGTGAATTAAAAAATCAGCCCCGATTATGGGTTGCTGTACATCTGCCACTATGAACGTCCACGGATATTCGAGCTTCAAACCGACGTCAACGACGCGTTTACAATTGCCGTAAGTCTTTATCGTGCTATTATTAGCTGCCACCAGGGGGAGACTGTCAGCGCCCGAAATCCCGTTAGCGCAAGATTTCGGCAAAACACTGACAGCTGCACCCGTGTCGATCAAATATCTGCATTTGTGTCCTTTATCTGCGACATATAATAACTTAGAATGAGATAACTGTGGAGAACTAGCGTCCGCGGAGTCATGTCGCGTCTCAGTTATACCGCCAGATGCAAGAGTCGCAATCTTGCTCTGGCTTAGCAGTTTAAAGAAAATGAGCAGGGGCTTCTGCATGTGCGTGCCTTGTCACCGAAAGTCTGGTGAAAATAGCAGACACATGCATCAGCCGGATTCGAAGTCTTAACGGCGTCATTTCTCTGTGTGTTCGGCTGCGGAACGAAAGGTCGAGCGGTTGTTTGCGAATTCGTCGGCGGAGCGGAAGGTCGAGCATTATGTTGAACGTCTCTATATTGGATTAGGGACAAATGCAGGCGCGTTAGAGTAGTTATTAACTCGTCCACGTCCTTTATTCCGTTTCCTCTCAGAAGTTGTTACTGTCTCTAATTTCTTGATGCGTTTGGATAGATCTTCTAACAAACCAACTAATTTGCTGGTCTCGTCGACTTTGATTTCTGCGACCCCCGGCTTACTCTCTTCAACGTCTTGTTCTGCAGCTAGTGCCCTGTCAGCCAAAATGGCCAAACTCTCGAGTGAGGCAATGTCGGGTTGCGTCGTCAAATGGGCTCTGATGGAAACGGGCATCTGTCTTATGAATGCTTGTCAAATCACCGCCTTTCCAACAACAGCTTTGGTGCCGAAACCTGCAGTCTTCTGCAGAGGTCTCAGGAACCGCGAGGGAATGTCGCTTCCAATCTTCTCGCCAGAGATAACTTTATTGACCCTTTCAGGTGTAGTCAGTCCTCGCCTCTCAATTAGTATGGCTTTCAGGCTGTCATATTTATTTGACCTGAAAGGCTGCAGCAATACGTCTCTCACGTCTGAAGCTATCTCCCCAGAAAGTGCAGCGCAGGTTAGACTATAACGCTCGTCGTCATCTTCGATCTGGTGGAGGGCGAATTGCGTCTCGATTTGATTAAACCAGAGCTCCACATCAGAGGCGTAGAATGTTGCAATTCTAAATTTGGGCAGGTTCGTAGCTCGTTTCTGCGGCTGTCTTCCAAGCGGTGAAGAACTCCGTGACGAGTCACTCCTCGAGTGGGAATGCAAACGTTTATCACGAGCATTCCGGGCAAAATCGGCTTTAAGGCGTTGATATTCCTCATCAGCTGCTCGGAATTGAACCTCATTATCTTCACTGTCAGGATGATAGCTATCTTTTGGTCTAGCACCCGCGCCTTCTAAAGGCGATGACATGAATCCTTCGCTGTCGTACTGCTTAGACATGATGAAGTAGTGTTTGTGAAATTATTTAATTAATGAAGCACCTGGGGTAGCTGGCCTATTGGCTCTGTGCCTACCCCAAATGTGTTTAAAATGGCATGTCGTATTAACACATGCCAACTATTTTTGACGCGCCGTGCGCGGACAGGTTGTGCAATGCCGTAAAAATCAGATGAAATATGTCTGTAATATGTTGAAGTTAGAAGTGTAGACTTTAGCAAATGTTCATGCTATGTCGCATGGTGCGAGAAACGGGGGTTGCAGAGTAGTTGCAGAAATATGTGTCGTTGAATTTTCGCCTAAGTGCTGTTCACAAATTCACAAAAGGTATGTATTAATTAAAATGAAAACTGTAGGTCTATATGAGACATAAAACGTTTTCACTGAGTCACACACATGCAAAATGGTAGCGTGAAAACCGTAGGTCGCAGTGGTACATAAAAACAATATGCCAGATATAACTGTGATAAGCTATGCTAAGCTATTATAATAGTTTCTGTAAATCGACCTGGGTGAAAAAAATAATTTTCACACAAGTCGAAAAACACATTCAAATATTTGCAATGTTTCGCGATAGCGCAACTGTCAAATCGAATATTTCTGTATTTATATAAAAATTTAAGCTTCAGAAATAACTATCATGAGAAAATTTCGTTCTCAAACTGATAGACTAAATGTGACTGCGAAGAAAAACAGTGACATTTGTGATTTAAGAATTTTATCTAAAACGTGACTGACAGTATTCTATGTTGATAAATGATAAAGTGTATCATTTCGCTGAAAAATGATATCTGTGATGAACATTCCACGTTTTTTTTTATAATGGTACGTTCATCACCGAATCACTTCATAAATGTCCAAATCAATCGCTCGCATCGATTCATTGAGTGACGTATAAACCGACTGTGTTCGACGGCGGTTGGTTTATGTCACTTGTGTTGGGTGTGTGTGTGTATGATCGGCGCTCACAGCCTGTACGGCAGGCGGCGTGTGGCTTATAGTCTGTAACGGTAAGCTTTGAGCGATGCGTACATAGTATACAGTCAGCATCCCTGTCTCGCCTCACATTAGCATATTCATCAGCTACTGCGTGCCCTAATAAGGCGCTGAATAGCCTAGCACGATTACAAACACCAAAAACGTTTCAAAGTGAATAAAAAAATCTCACCAATTAGTGATATATTTTCGTTTTCGAAACGACTTATTTACACATTTTTCCCTCAACCGTGTTGAAAAAGAAAATTTACAAACAATTAAAAAAAAAAATTATTACCAACTGTCCTTGTAAAATTTGGAACACGTGACTAATAATCTCCACCAAATCAAAATGGCGGCTTACTTTATGCTAATGTGGTGCGGCGGCACAGGTTCACTGTTCCGATGCATGCCGGGTAGGGGGGAACACGTGGGTGCCCACGGCGAGCTTTGAGCTAAGTTAGGGAGACCAGCGACTATGATGGCGCTCACCTACCAAATACAAATATAATATTCAGCAATCCCTGAAATAACATATGATAATAGTGCAAAATATTGAGCTACGGTCCTGGGAATATTTTATCAGACCAAATAAGACCATTTATTGACATTCATTTAGGGAAACAATTTATTTTGGCCCTAAACCTATTAAAGGTTACCCGAGTCGAAGCGGTAGTAGAAATTTCAGTCGATTTTTGGAAAAATCGTGAAAAAATTTGACGAGATTTCGTCTGTGGACTTTAAGATCGAGTTACCCAATTATGGTAATCAACGATAAAAATAAGTTATAGAAAATACCCCCTCCCACTCGCCTACAGTGGCATTAGTAGGATAAAGGCATTAAACAAACTCTTACTATAAAAATGATAGACTATGTCTATAAGAGTAATTTTCTAGATTCTTCTAGAGAATCGGCAAGGCCGCCATCTTGAAAAGGCACCAAACACGTGGAATTTCGACCAAAATTTTAGAAAATTACGCCGTTTTCGACGCAAAAAAACGTGCTTCTCGTCTGGTAACACTTTCTAACTAATTAATACTGGCATACATATATTTTGACCTACAGCTCTCACGTACCTTGTGAAAAAAATGCGGATGATTTTTTTCAAAAAATCCCCTAAAATTATGAAACTATCCTTGAAAACAGCAGTTTTCACCCGGTGTCTAGGTGAAAAGGCTGTTGCGTGAACAATCAGTCGTCGAGGTCACCAATATGGCGAGCTGGGGAACGTCGGGGTACCCAATATGGCGAATTGAAGCTTACACCGAGGTCCCGTTATGGGTCATAACGGCCGACGAAGGACTCCTCCCAATCTTGCCATGAAACTCAAATAACTTCCTTCTCCGTCCGATCAACGGTATTAAATAAACTAGGAAACTGTCTTCTCTCTTGTCCTGTTTAATTGATTAACATGCTAAAACCACATTGCACAACCCGCCGCGCACGGCACGTCTCTATGACTTGGTGAGAGCGAGCTGCGGCACGTCCGCAGTCGCCGAGTATCACGCTTCAAGTGAGGGAAAAATACTACGGGCCGCACCACGCTGCTCTGCGTGCACACGACACCACAGTATGACAACGGGGCGGTCATCTCCGTCAGGCTGCGTCCAGGAATCTGGGGATGACTGCCACATTGACTAAGCGATGTCAGGATCCTACAGGTGTACATGCCACTACAAAGTCCAAGGGGACGATTTATAGGAGTGACAAGGATGCAGAAGTGGGACACCTAAATGATGACTGATCAATAATAATCATAAAACAATAACGCGAGGTGGTAACAATTAATGTTGAGTGGACAAATATAATGTCAAATCTAGATGACATGGAGGTGATAAAGGTAGAAAGGCTGGAACAAATTCATAATTATAGTTTATTTTTTATCCCCCGCCCGACGGAACTTGGGGCGGTGAGTATTGGCGTCGCCTCGGATGTCCTGCCGTCTGTCCGTCGAGCCCGCGTCCCTCTGTCCGCCCTTCGTTTTGGGGGTAGATCTCAGAAACCCGTGGATGGAATGGGAGAAAGCGATCCTCGATATTTCCCAAAAAAACAACAACTAAACGTAAACCCATGTCTCCCTTCAGCGGGTATCAGTGCCTGAAAATATTAGAGCTAATACGAAAAATTCTGTCTTGATAATGTTTGGTATTTTGAACGGCTAAAAAATGTTGTATGATAACTTACTTGACGCGAAATATTTGTTTTCGAATAAAAAAACAGCATTCTCAGGGCCGAATATAAACCCAGATCTAACCTTGCTTAGGTAGGCTATAGCAGTGCCTGAAAATATTATGTTTGTTAATACTGAATGTTTCGTAATATAAGCTGTTAAAAACATGAATATATGCATGAAAGAAAGTTTTATTTTTTAGGTAGGCTACCATATATAATAGGGCATATGTTTTTGAACCAAAACTATAACAAATAGTCAAGGTGAAAAAAATATTTTTTTAAAGAATAACCCGGATTTAAGATATCAAAATGTAAACTCATTTACTTAACGACTAAATCAATGATAATAAGTCATAGAATTAAACTTGGAAGCAGAAAATGGAGAATAAATGTTAAAAAACGTGTTTTCAGGACGGTCACACATAGGACACCAAATGTTTTTTGGTGTCCTCTCAAATGCCATGTGCGACCACTTTCGTGTCTCACAATGTTTTGTGATCATAGCTTTTCACTGATTTGTAGGTTAAATTACCAATTTTCATAAAACTTTATCAATATAGATACAGACTAGATCCAACATTGATTCTGCCATTTTAGATAAGTAATATATATATATATATAAATACCTTTTTTGTTGTGCTCCATATATATTTTTGTGTACAATTATGTAAAACAGGGACTACAACCGTGTACACATAGATGTTTAAACAATAAACGGCGACTTATGTTTAAGAAAATGACATCTAAAGAAAATGCATGTAGGACACGAAAATTGTATGTTCAATAGAAGTAGTAGTTTAACTCTTTTTCCAACTATTATTTTTGTATCTGCATCATATTATTCTGCTTTTTAGTTTTCTTTTCAAGCGATTAGTAGTAGGCCTAGCAGTCTATGGGACACGAAATGTCACGACCACCATAGCCTAATATATTTCATAAAAAAGGCACTTATTATTATACTTTAGCTGCTATTGTATGTTTTTTTATATAAAGTTAGTTATCCCTCTGCAGTTTTGTCCGTAAATCGCTTAGAAAAAATCATTGGTGTCCTGTAGGCCCTAATAAACAATTGTTCTGGGTATGGTTTGAAATGTCCCATTTATTTGCATCAAATAATGCATCCAAACGTAGTAAAATTTGTCATAACTAATAGATTAAATGATCATATTTAGATTTAAAAGCTCTTCCAGCTTCTTTATTTTGTTAAGAATTCCAAAGTATGAAAATATTGCCAAGTATGTATAGAGAAATCATGTTTGTCTATTTTCGACGCACCTTTTGAGAATAGCCCAGATATGATTTTTACATAGAACTGGATCTGTCTACTTCTCTGGATTTTTACAATCAAACCTTTTACAGCAGACCGTGTCTGTTAACCCAGTCTGGCCCCTTGGGTAGGCCCAGTGGCCCTAAGGCTATAAAACATAGGCAAGGCAAAACGGTCTTTGACGAACGATTTTACCCATATACACCCCTGTTCAATGCCGCTGTCACATGACTGCCTGCAGGTACGATCATGTGACTGGACTAAGGTAGTGGGCCGTGCCTCGATCCTTATTCATTGTATGTATACACATGTTGTATTCTGATACTTTACATTGCTAGTAATTACTTACTCTAGACCTGCGAGTTGTTGTTTTTATGAAAACGCGTGTTTTTTCTCTGAGTGAACACGATGTGGAAGTATCTAGTGGTATGTCTCATTTTATACCATAATGTGCACAACATCGAGAGCGGAATGCTTTTCCCCAGAGAGTCTGAATCACGGAGCATTCAGGATTTGTGTGGCATGTGGGAGTTCAGAGCTGACATGTCACCCTCCCGCACTGAAAGCGTCGATAAACAATGGTATAAAGAACCCCTTCGAGAGGTAAGTCAATGCTGGCTAATTTATAGGGAGCCTATTACAAAACTAGTACTTGTGACCAGATTATTGGACGATCATACTCATAGGTAGGCCCTAGGTAGGGGAGGACGGGGAGAACTGGGACAAGGGAGAGCTGGGACACCGCTAATAACGTCCATTGTTTTGAAAAAATCAGCTGCTAGGAAACATTTTTCTGTGGCCCTTAGTTGCCTTCACCACATATGAGCATGTTCACGGTTACGTGCAACATGGTGTATGGCAAATTGAGTACCCTATTGATCTTTCATGAAATCACTGAAGTATCATTATGTGGCATCATAATATCAAGTATCACTAGGACAGACAATAACAGATATAACAAATTTAGAACATTTCAATTACAGGTAATAGCACAATTCGATATATTCGGAAATCTGAGGTACCCATGCAACACCCTTCAGAACGATACAAGAATCAAGTGTTTTTAACCACCTAGATACGTCTAAAACTATGGCGAACTAACATTTCATTATTATAAATATTTTGAAAAGAACGCTCAATGGTCATATAAACAACGAGAACCACCTGATTTTGATGTATTAAAACGGTCATGTTGTACGTGACAGGATCGGTCACATTTCAAATTTGCAGTGTCTGTCAATTCATCTGCTACTAACATTCCCATGATACACAATGCAACCTCTAAATCGAGACCCCTATCGAGACCCCTATGGAAATTTACTTTGTAAATATAGAATTTGACTGATCAGTGAGAAAAATGTGTTTGATCGAGGGACTATATTTCATCGGTCACAAAATAACGTTACGACCCAAGTCTCTACATACCATGTATGTGTACACGACGTCGTAATACCGTATCCAGTGTGAGTGGGTAAGCGCTGGTAAGCTGGTAAGGTTCAAATCATTTCATATCCACATTGCTGAGTGATATCCCATGTGGGGTGTAAATTGCGCCGCCAAATATAGCATCGGTCACGATAAGGTAATGTACAACATGTTTTTACTTTTACTACTTTCCAAGGAACAATCGTTCTTCAAGTATATATAAACAATCTTAACAACAAAATATGATAACTCATAATAACAGTTTTTTTAGGTCCTACCGTCTGATATAATTGACGTAACGCCCACCGATAAAATGAACGAGGTAATGCTTACAAAAGTCGTCCTGATAAATCTTTGGCATGTTGTGAGTTATAAAAGGACCGATGTGTTCATGTTGTTCATTACATATGAGACAGAAGGTGTGTGTCGTACATTACGACACACACCGCACGCATGTTGCACGTTAAAACGTGACCGATCTTATGAGCGTATATAAGCCACAAAAAACAGATGATGTATGTTGTACATCACGATAATATCGACAGTGCAATTTCTACATTAAAACGTGACAGACTTTCACATGGCATGTTGAACGTTAAAGGAAAAGAGAGGTGACTTTTGTCTCACTTAAAGGTATAAAACCAAGTATGATTCTCGATTAATCGATATTAAATTCTATAATACAACTAAATAAAATGTTATTAAATATATCACATATTCCCCAAATATAGTCTACCCCTCCTTTAAACACATAGGGGCCTACATGTATAAGCGACCCTCACAGAATCTACCCCTACATCCCAGAATATACCGTCCCCCCCCCCCCTTTAAACATAAACATGTGACCCTCCCAGAATATATCCCTCCTTCTCAGAATATACCCCTAATAAACATATATATGCGACCCTTCCAGAATCTACTCCTCCCTCCCAGAATATACCCCCCTATTAAGCATATTTAAACGACCTTCCCAGAATCTACCCCTCCCTCCCATAATATACGCCCATTTTAAACATCTATATGCGACCCTTCCAGAATCTACCTCTACCTCACAGATTATATCCCCCTTTTAAACATATTATGCGATCCTCCCAGAATCTACCCATCCTTCCCAAAATATACCCCCCTTTATACATATATAGACGACCCTCACAGAATCCACCCCTTCCTCCCAGAATAATAAGCCCACTCCATTTTAAACAGCTATATGCGTCCCTCCTAGAGTCTACCTCTCCCTCACAGCTTATACCCCCCTTTTAAACATATTATGCGTTCCTCCCAGACTCTACCCCTTCCTCCCAGAATATACCCCCCTTTAAACATCTATATGCGACACTCCCAGAATCTACCCCTCCCTCTCAGAGTATACCCCTTTTTAGACATCTATATGGGACTCTCTCAGAATCTACCCTCCCCCCCCCTTTCCACTACTATATGCGACGCTCTCAGAATCTACCCCTCCCTCCTAGAATATACCACCCTTTTCAACAACTATGTGTTGCCCTTCCAGAATCTGCCCCTAGTGGAAAGGAGGGGGTATATTCTGGGAGGGAGGGGTATATTCTGGGAGTGTCGCACATAGATGTTTAAAAGGGGGTATATCATGGGAGGGAGTGCTATATTATGGGAGTGGGAGAAAGGGAGGGAGGGAGGGAGGGAGGGAGGGAGGGAGGGAGGGAGGGAGGGGTAGATGCTGAGAGCGTCACTTTGTATAAAAGAGGGTATATTATGGGAGGGTGGGGTAGATTCTGGGAGTGTCGCATATAGTTGCAGAAAAGGTGGTATATTCTAGGAGGGAGGGGTAGATTCTGAGAGCGTCACTTTATATAAACGGGGGTATATTCTGGGAGGGAGGGGTAGATTCTAGGATTGTCACATTTAGCTGTGAAAAATGGGAGGTAGGCCTATATTGCATGTATTGTGGGAGAGAGGAGTATATTCTAGGAGGGTCGCATATATATGCTTAAAAGGGGGATACATTCTGGGGTAGATTCTGAGAACGTCGCATATAGTTGTATAAAAGGGGGTTTAATATTATGGGAGGGAGGGTAGATTATGGGAGTGTCAAATATAATTGTGAAAAAGGGGGTATATTCTGGGATAGAGGGGTAGATTGTGGGAGGAAGGGGTAGATTCTGGTATCCTAAGACACCTCACATAATCACGAAAAGGGGGGGGGTAGATCGTGGGAGGGAGGGGTATATTCTGGGAGGGTCGAATATAGATGTTTAAAAGGGGGTATATTCTGGGAGGGAGGGGTAGATTCTGGGAGGGTCGCAAATAGTAGTGGAAAAGGAGGTAGGTTCTGGGAGGGAGGGGTATATTCTGGGAGGGTCGCATATAGAAGTTTAAAAGTGGGTATATTCAGGGAGGGAGGGGTATATTCTGGGAGGGTCGCATATAGAAGTTTAAAAGTAGGTATATTGTGCATGGGAGGAAGGGGTAGATTTTGGTATCCGAAGACACCTCACATAATCACGAAAAAGGGAGGGGGTAGATCGTGGGAGGGAGGGGTATATTCTGGGAGGGTCGAATATAGAGTTTAAAAGGGGTATATACTGGGAGGGAGGGGTAGATTCTGGGAGGGTCGCATATAGCAGTGGAAAAGGAGGTAGATTCTGGGAGGGAAGGGTATATTCTGGGAGGGTCGCAAATAGATGTTTAAAAGTGGTATATTGTGGGAGGAAGGGGTAGATTCTGGTATCCGAAGACACCTCACATAATCACGAAAAGGGGGGAGGGGGTAGATCGTTGGAGGGAGGGGTATATTCTGGGAGGGTCGAATATAGATGTATAAAAGGGGGTATATTGTGGGACGGGACGGGTAGATTGTGGTATCCGAAGACACCTCACATAATCACGATAAAAGGAGGGGTAGATTGTGGGAGGGAGGGGTATATTCTGGGAGGGTCGCATATAGATGCATACAGCATAGCATATAGCTGTTTAAAAGGGGGTACATTCTGGGAGGGAGGGGTAGATTCTAGGAAGGTCGCATATATATATTTTAAAATGGGGGGGGGGGTATGTTACGAGAGGGAGGGTTAGATTCTGGGAGCGTCTCATATAGTAAGCCTAGTGGAGAAGAAAAGATTCATATAATCTGTCTCGTGGCATGTACAACATATCGTAATTTGGTCAATATCGTACTTTCTGTTGGATCAATTTATGTTGAAATATGTGTAATTTTGATAATTAATACATGAAATATAATGAAGAAAGATAAACATTTTGTGTTTACATAACAATCTTCCTCCAAAAATGTTAAAAACGTGTATAAGCTATTGAAGTCTGTCCCATGTAACGAACGACTTTGAACACTTTATTATCCCATCTGGCAAAATCTGTCTACTATATGAAAATCAAACTGGCAAAGGAATAACGGAATACGGTAAAAAAAATTTAAAAAACTTTCCGGAAAACACAGAGTATGCGCACAATGCCAGTTAATTGAAAAAAATAATGATCAAGTAGAGTGAACCTTAGAGCGTAACGTACAACATGGTGAAACATATTGATTAATTGCATTATTGCAATAAATAATGCAATAAAATCATATATGATTAAAATAATGGCATGTACTTACTTTAGTGCCTCTTAAAAAATAATTAATTACTGCCCCAAACGCACTAATTTCATAATTTGGGAAAACGTGTAACGTACAACATGTTAGTTACCTGCCTCCATGTATGTGCCTTTATTTGCTTAGTGTACCTGGGAATTAACTTGTCGGAATTATTATACAATAGAGCTAGAAATTATCCTCGAGGATATAATGCGAATCATGGCTTGACATCGTTATCAAATTCCACATATAAATGTTGCACCTAAGCGTGAACATGCTCAAATCTCTCCAGAATCAAATTGCAGAAAATTTTGTTAGTGCAATGACAAAACTAAGATTTTTAGTATAAAAAGTTGTTTTCCTGCTTTTGTACAGTACCTCACATTTACTGTGCTTGGGGTGTCTTTGCTGCCTTCTTCATGCATATGTAGGCCTATAAGCTAAATGGTGTTTACTATTTTGATTATTGAGTACGTGAATGGGTTATGAATCTGGTAGGCATGGGGAGAACTTGGACTGTACGTAATGGCATGTATGGGGAGAACTGGGACATGATGTCCCACTTATCCCCGTGAGTGTCCCACTTCTCCACATAAGTGTCCCACTTCTTTATATATTGGATATCCATTGTGTAAATGTGTTCATAAACAGTTTATACCCATTTACATCTGTTTATAAATATCTTTATTTCTAGTATCGATAGATGTAAAGAGATACGTGAAACTGTCCCACTTCACCCCATCAGCTGTCCCACTTCTCCTTGCGATGTCCTAGTTTTCCACGTTTTAAACTTTTTTTTTCAGCAGGTGGAAAAAAGTGTTCCCCATTACTAAAATGGTCAATAATATTATGTAATAATATCCCCAGATTACATGATAGGTACATACAAATATATAAAAGGCATAACAGTAACACACAAAGTAGGGTCAAATGACGACAGTGAAATGGTGTCCCAGTTCTCCTCGTCCTTCCCTAGCCGTGAATACAACGGCCTATGCGAGCGCAGCGAGCTGCTGCAAGCCGATATAGCGCTAATAGGGAGGGACATCCCACAAACACTATATAGGTAGGCCTATAGGCCTACATCCAATAAATTTTAAAATTGTCCAATAAAATTACGCTGAGCCTTTTTTCGTAACTGCCGACATGATAAAAAAATATTTGACCACATTCCACAGTTTTCACTTAGAAAGAAAGATGCTGTGCTAGATCAAAATCTGAGCTAAATTATAAACGTCCAAAAGATATCACCTCATTGTTGTGTCAAATTGTTAAAGGGATACAGAATCCAAAACATCACCCAGACACTTGAACTTTTTGAAACAGCTAAGAAAACTACTGAGATGATGGCGCTGCTGAGAGTTCAGTTTTTAGATAGGCCTACATCATGGCACCCAACGAGTGCCCCGCAATACAGTAACAGTAGCAAATATACCACACATAGGCCTATGCACCTAACAATCAGAAATTTGGGCATATCCTCCGGCCCCTGTTGTTTTTGCTGTTGTTTTTTTAAATCCACGAGGGGGTCATGGCAGAAGAACAATCATTTTGATGGATTTTCATCCTTATGGCTATGAAACTTCCATTTTTACCCTCGGTGCTCCTTTCATTTTTCTTCATTTTTTGCATTCTTTACTAAATTATGGTATATTAACAAAATAGCACGTGTGTAAAAAATTATCAGAAAGGGTCACAGCATGCCTGTTCCACTTACCTCTACAAGCATGCATTTGTTGCAACAATTATGGAATTGAAGGCGAGAGCTGCAGCTCGGGCGGAATAGCCTTGTGTAGACCTACACGAAGGCCTATACATGGTATACATGTATGTGGAGTCAAAGACCGGAAAATCCTGTCGTGTAATGTGTGTAAGAAAGGGTGGCAAATTTGCATGGTTCATCTAGTATCGACATAATTATTCTGCTTTGACTCCACATCTATGTGGTGCACACCGGACCTCTCCAAATGTCACCGGGAATCGCCGATGTCCGGTGACTTTTCCCGATGCCTGTTCTCACAGCATTCACACGCGATCACAGCTACGATCTTGTGTGGCTCATTTTCGTCTCTTAAATTATCTCAATGCCACATCGCGCCATATAGCCTAGATGTGGAGTCAAAGCAGGAGAGCCATGTCGTGTACTGTATGCATTATGCGTGTACGAAAGGGTACTAAAACATACTCATGCATACTATGGAGCCGAGGGAGGTTCGATACCATGACTAAAAGTGTTAAAAAACATTTTATTCTATTTAATTTTTATTGTGAAATGAAATTATCTGCGACCAACCTAAATATGTCCAAATATGTTTGTATAATGAGAAACAAAATATCACAGCTCGTATGTAAACGTTTAATTGAACACATATCTTGAATAATGATGTGTACCATAAGAATTGCGCCATGACATTACAGAGCTCACCACTTATTGTCATGACTATTGACCCGTAGTTTGCTGAACCACATCTTCATGATCATGTTACATGAATATCGCATTATCGTATTTTTTTGACAAATGTGCGATGTGATGTGTCACAAATGCAGACTGGGGGTAATCGCATTATGGACAACAGCGATTGTATCTTAAAATTTTGTTTATGCTTTTAGAAGGCTATATCTAATCATCTGATCATGAGTAGGTTTTAGCCTACGTAGGTCTTATTATTGTATTTTTTATATATTAAATTCATGATTTACTTCTTTCAGAGTGGCGGGACGTTTCCTATGCCAGTGCCATCGAGCTACAATGATATCACCACAAGCCATGAACTACAAAACTTTGTTGGTGTAGTGTGGTATGAGCGTAACTTTTGGGTCAACAATGCTTTTCGTTATCAAAGAGCTGTATTAAGAGTGGACAGTGCTCATTATGATGCTGTTGTGGTTAGTAGTCCTAGTTTACCCTAATTACAAGAACACTATTATTTCTTCTTATCTATCGTTTGTTATATTATGAGTCTTTCAGTTTGGTCTCGCCGCCGACATATATGCCTACATGCACATTTTACTCCCTTATCTCTCTTTTATCCGCAGTGTAGCTTCAAATTGAATGATACTGGTCAGAATGGTAGTTTATATATTTTGAAATATATTTGCCCCTCCCCTGACCATGCCCAGTCACCCGCCCTTATATTATTATATTGATATTGCTCATTTTTCATGGACTGACTGCATATATTTTAGCATTGAGCCCTGACCACGCCCTTACTTACTTACTTACTTGCTATTTGCCCCTCCCTGTAAAGAAACTTCTTTCCACTTTGGTATCATCAAAACTTTGCATCCCACCCAATTCTTCTTAAACAGAAAATGCATCGAGCATCGAAAAATCACCTAAATTCTAAAAAACCTGTCCTGCTCAAAACAGTTGGTTGTCATTTCTCTACTAAAATGTATCGAACCAAAGCAGACAAAATGTCGTATAGGAGTGGCACATAAGACATTTTCACTGCTAGGGGTCGATAGTATCTTTAGATGTTATTCAACCATATATCATGTTGACCACATTGTTTATATTATGGGGTATTGGGAATCATATCTGTTAACATGTTTAAAACATGTAAAATGTCACCATTTGCTTAACCTGATTCACATTGTTTTGTATTAAAATATTGACATGCCATGCTATGAAAGTTTACTCATCAGAACGGTGTATTATATAAAAGCTGTTCAAACCGTTCATAATGATGATTTAAAATTATGTTTTAGTATTTAAATGGTAAGAGAATAGCATCTCACAATGGCGGTCATCTGCCTTTTGAAGTGGAAGTTTCTAATACGTTGCTTTGGAGTCAAATGAATCGCCTGACTATCAGTGTTAACAACACATTGTCCAGCCAGACTTTACCACCAGGAGTGGTGAGCCGACACATGAATTCAACCAGGTAGGTTGGTGAGAGCAGTAGGCTTATATAACATGTATAACTGAAGCTGTTCCAAGCATTATATTTTGATTCACTTATCATTTTAAATCCATACAAAATTTGATAATAAAACGGCAGGATGTACGATCTTACAATTAACTTTTTAAATAGGAAATGTTGGTTGCGCTTGTATTGTTGCATGCCATTGAGGCCTCGTAATTTTTTAATATATACTTGTTGATATAAGGGAATCGCTTTAAATGTTGGTTTATAACTGCAGTTATCCACCGAACTTCATACGGCAAACGGGGCAATTTGATTTCTTCAACTACGCAGGGCTCCACAGAAGAGTACGTCTCTATTTTACACCCACCACCTACATAGATGACATCACAGTTACCACAGAGACAGCAGGCGCAGCATCAGGTGAATAATTATAACCAGGGCGTATATGGCATGTAAAGTGAAGAAGCAGTAACCGCGAATAAGGAATCCCCCACCGCGGGCTGTATTTCCCACACACAAATATGCTACAAATAACTATGATAACAGACACACATATATAATATTAAATAGTTATTTAATATAGAGTCCCAGACGAACCGGACGACTGTCATTATTGTTGTTCATGATATATACAGGACTTCAAACTGTTCAAAAGATTGACGTATGCAGTGCTGCCTATGTTAATGTGCACTTTAAAGAACCCTTGAAGTTATTCATACGGGCTGGATATTACCACACGCATACTCGCAAGCTCAAACACTGCGTCACATTTAATGGTATTAAAATACACCCGTGACTTCAGTCTATTGTTAAAACGGGAGATTCGGATCTACAAATCTACTGCTATTTTGTACTGGTCAAGCTGGGCACAATATACGGGTTTATCCATCAAACTGCATGTCTAATATTTCATCGTTTAGCCATACTGATAATTAAATTGATGTTTTCTATGTCAAATCTTAGAACACCTGCACATATTCTGTGTATTTTAAGTCGAAGAAAGAACTCAATTACAATAGATTCGTAGATCCGAATATACTCGGCGCTTCGCGCCTAGTACATTCGGATCTACGAATCTATCGAATTTCGTTCTTTCTCCTTGACATAAATTGTCATATTTGCCACTTCAAACAATTGAGCGCCGATCACTCCAGCAAGAGTGTAGAGCAAATCTGGACAATCCCACAGCCCGACTAACGTAAAATCAAAAAGCACAAACCTATGCGGCACCCGACTGCTGTTATCATATTTTGTTTATATATATTCAGGAGAATAAAGGGCACTCTTATTGTGCCGGTATGGTCACTATGACACTCCTTGTGGGATTGGGCTGGTAAAGTAAACCAGTACCATATATCTCCACATCGGAAGTATCGGGATCATTATCAATTTAGTAGTAGTCAAATCCTTTATATTACTACTTTTCCAGATCACTGACATAGCTATACATAGCACGCCACCCCTTAAATGCGGATCGTGTTTACAATCAGCATATTCAGCTTCTTTCACAAATCTAAGTATTTTTTACCCACTGAGACTTTACCATGTTTAGCGTGTCTTGATTTCAGCTACTGTGAATTATGAAGTCAAGATCAAAGGAAGATACTCACGCTACAGCAACCGCTACTCGGTGCAGATTTTGGACAAAAGCGGCCAAGTTGTTGGCTCATCTTCGAAATCTGAGGATTCGATCAAAGTGACCAACCCTCAGCTGTGGTGGCCATACGACATGAACCTGAAAAACCCCGCTTATCTGTACACACTCAGGGTATGCTATCATATCATTCATAATAATTATCATCAGAGTTTTGATTGATACTTAGCAAACATATTATAGATTTAAACCAATACATGCTCTAAGCGCCATGATTTCAGGGTAACTACACGATCATATTTTTAAAATCATGATGTATCGCACGTTGCCAGATTGAAGTTTTTACCCAGTTTAACTTATTTCGATATGAATCACCTTGTCATATGATTTAGTTGTGTCATCCTCTATTAATATCGGGATGTTTATATTGCCTTTTTTCGCCGCCGTCGCCGCTGGCTGCGACCCCCAAAAATTAGTATCTTAAGATGGCCGATCACAAATGTTAATTTGAATTCATATGCTGGTACTCTAAAACATAATTTTAAACCAAGGTTTTTTTAATTTAAATTATTTTTAGCGGGGATGGGCGCATTTTAAGAAACTGATTGGACTAGCTACTCTATCCTTTTAAAAAAGTTTTCATATGTAGGCCTATTTGTGTAGGGGTGGATGACAGTTTTTAGATTTAGAGTATGATTTGGGTGGCCTCATGTTTTCGGAACATTTGAGGTTGACGATGAAGACATTATTATAGCGTAGGATATTATTATGTTGTCTAGGAATAAATGCACAGTTGAAGTGTAGTTATATACAATTGTGATGCAGCCGCTGTGAGGGGAGCATTGGGGGGTCAGGAAGAGTCCCCCTTTCAGAAAATATATTCCCCAAACGTCGTTATTTGACAATACCCTTTTTAACCCTTTGGGCCCTCACGATGCATAAAAGCATCATTTTACATCCCTGAAAACAGACTTAATTTTACTACAACCAAGGGTTTCAGAACGAAAATTTCCATGAAACTGGTTTATCAATACATCGGAAAACCCTGTAATTTCACACCCACCACTTCATCATATAGATATGTGTATGAATTCTTTTATTTTCGTTTACAGGTGGTACTTTATCCGTACTACAGCGGGTCGGAGGACATGTACATGCTCAAATTTGGTATTCGTACCGTGCGTACCGCGGGTCACCAGCTGCTTGTGAATGACAAACCTTTCTACTGTAAAGGTGCTGGCCGGCACGAAGACTCGGACGTGAGTATGTTAAATATATCTGTAATTAATTCTCCTGGCACCCAGTTATCAAGTGTCTAAACACTATTAGTATTTGGTGCTGACTTATTGTTTTAGTGTTGTCTGTTGTTGTTATTAATCTTCTTCAACCATTCAATGACGTAAACGCTCCAGAGTGGCCAATATTCATCCGATTTTCACGAACACTGATGGATTACCCTGATTAGGGTTCGAAAATCGGCTAATTTGCATATTCAAGATGGCCGCTACGGCGCACCTCACAAATCGACATGAACGCTCTCCAGTCGCCAATATTCATTCGATCTTCACGATTTTTTTTTCTGAGCACTTGTTCAGTTAGAAAATCGGCTAATTTGCCTATGTAAGATGGTCTCCTTACAAATCGACCTAAACTACAATAATAATATGATCTTCAAGACTGGATTAGGCTGGTTAAGTCTGCAAATCAGCTAATTCGCATATCCAAGATGGTCACTGATTGACCTCCAGAATATCAGACTTGATATAGTTTGCAAGGGTGCTAGTTGGGTCAAGACAATGTGTCATCGAGAAGGACGTTGTTGGCTGGTATAATTCTGACCACAATCTCATTTTATGATTTACATCTTATTTGACAGAATGAAACATATTATTTCTTTTTGTCTTCCATCAGTTCAGAGGAAAGGGTCTGGACTTCCCACTAATTGCCCGGGACTTTCATATGTTAAAATGGCTGGGGATCAACTGTTTCCGGACGTCTCATTATCCCTACGCTGAAGAAATCATGGATCAGGCAGATAGACAAGGAATTATGATTATCGATGAATGTCCTGCTGTGGGGCTCAAATAGTGAGATATATAATTTTACTATTTTTCTCTATTTTATTAACAACTTCTCTGCCGTGCAAACACAAAAAGGTATTAACAACCCGCTTTTCAAGTAATGCGTTACTGTATTTTGTTTTTGCAGAACAGTATTGCATTACCATGATAACTGGTCAGATAATTTAACATGTTTAAAAACAAATAAAATAACATAAATACTAGTGATACGGACGAACTTGTTATATAAAATATATTGCAGCGAAGAGAACTTCAGCAATGCCACCCTTGCTCACCATCTGGAGGTGATGGAGGAGTTAGTGATGAGAGACAAGAATCGTCCCAGCGTTCTCATGTGGTCCATAGCGAACGAACCCAATTCTGCCGCCTCTTATGCGTTCAATTATTTCAAGTAAGACTAAGACATCATTTAGTATCATTCGTAATAGTACCATTGTCGTGTTGTTTTTAATTCATTTATGCTGAAATTACTAACGCTATTTCCAGTTACAAATGACGTGGTATTTATTTGTTTGGAAACTTGTCTGAAATGATTGACGTATGTGTCACAAAGATTTTTCTGTGAATTTTCTTAAACTTTTAGTCCCGTGATTATCGGTTATTAGCAACAATGAAGACTTGAAATGAGTACTTCTCTGGGCTGGGTGGAGGTAACATCACACACAACGCTCGCCCATTATTACGTATGAGCAAATTAAGCAGAAGTTCTCATGCAGATGGTCTGAAAGCGATACGGGCCAGTAAAGTGTACATTAACTATTTCAGATTGCCACAGCGAGTCCGCATGGGAATGTACAACTGCGGTTTGGAGCTACCCACTAAACACAAAACATTTGTATAACCTTTGTACAACGTCGGCCCAACGTCTTCGACGTTGGTCCAACATTGTACAAATGTCATACAAATGATTTGTGTTTGTTGGGTATATATAATCATGATAATGGAGGGTTACTTTGTACAGAGTAGTTGTGAACACTTCACAGGGCTTAAGACCTATACGGATTCAGCAGCAGTTCAGTGTTGTTTTACTTGGGGGATGCATTGGGGTAGATTAACAGCTTGAGCACTGATTACGATTATAAGCTTCAAGTGAATGGCAAATACCCCTTGGTTTAGAAACTATACATGCAATCATCATAAGAATAGGTGCTTTATTTGAGATCTTCACATACAAAAAAATTGTTAATAATGTTTTCTGCCATGAGACGGTTAACTAAAGCTTTTGTTAAATAGGACAGTGATCAGCCATACCAAATCATTGGATCTTACCAGACCTGTTACTTTTGCGAGCAACAGCGACATAACACAAGATAAAACGGTCAGTGCAACTCAATTATTTTTCCGGCCACCCCATAAAACGTTATTGTATACAGATAATGCACTTTCTTAACGTTCTTTATAATCCAGGATGAATTACATTGATTTCCAATTGATCTTTTATATGCCTGTTATTGTGTGAGAATAGATATGTAGGATTATTTTTGCATCAAGTCTTAAAATTCGCGACTTCCAGTTTAAGACACATATATGTGGAACGATAACAAGGGTATAACCCCTATTAGGGCTGAAGGTAAACTTCATAGTGACACAAAAGGCAAACTTACTAAGCAGTCAATTTCAGTGGGTATTCGTTAAAAAATACAATATTCCAAATTGTCTGCTCCTCTTCTCGTAGTGCTCTTCACTCAAGCATTGCAGACTCTAATATGGTCTCGTTAATAAGTAAATGCTTTAAGCTACTGGAGCATATATTGTTTGGACATAATTTATCCAACCATTAACATGATTAAATCACTAAATTAATGGGGGGAAATTACTCATATTTGTTCAATTTGTGACGAAAATATTTGCAAATCTTTATGTTTAAACGCTCATTTAATTCCCAATAAATGTGATTTAACCTGCTAATAAAACAGATTAAAAACGACTCTAGTCATGCTTAGCGGATGAATGGTTAAGACTTTTGGTGACTATAACTTAGTTTCAGAGAGGCAGCTGCAGCATGGCTTTAGAAAGGGCCACTCTTGTTACCCAAGTGATTATCATTGTAAATGACCTGTTGGCATCGACTGATGTTGGGAATTGTATGGATATAGTCATTTTGGATTTCTATAAGGCATTCGACATGGTCTCTCACCGAAGACTGATGTCCAAACTAGACTATTATCACTGATTATGGGGCATGATAAAACATTCATAAATGGATTTCATCATCCCTCCATAATAGAAGTTGGATGGACTTAGCTCGACTCGATTGGTTGACAAACTATAGGGGACCGAGTCTAGTATTCTACCGCCGACAAATCGAAGAATAGCTCAGCCTGTCACATGACGAGATCAGCCAATTGCCACCATCATTCACTTAAAATCTAATTTATGGGTAGAATACCATACTTTGGCCGCTAAAGTTGGAATAGTCTGGAAGACTGCTGTAAAATTGGCTCCATCCTTCACCGCCTTTGAGGCTCGGTTCAAGAAGCTGGAAAAAACCTGACACCTGCGCGCGACAACACGTAGAATGTCCCTGGCACATAATATTCAGATCACGCAAGTTATTGTCTTTTTGATTAATTTGTATCTCTTTTTATTTCAGCTTCAGTTTGTGGACGTGCTCTGTATGAATCGTTACTTTGGGTGGTACTCTGACACGGGGTTCCCCGAAGTTATCAAATACCAGATGTCCAACATGTTAGAGACAGCACACAATGTGACCAACGGCAAACCTGTGATCATCACCGAGTATGGTGCGGGTACTGTAGCTGGACTACATACGGTACGAATGTCTCAACCCCTTTACAATCTATGTTTACGATAGGTTTATTGTTTAATCTCCCTAAATTTAAAATCGAACTATTACGAAATCGCATCTCTGTTTTTGCTATCTTGTGCTTTTGCTATCAGCTCAGCCCTGGCTGCGACCAAATCCGGACTGAATAATTATGCCACGAAGGTCTCCTAAATCAATGTAAATGTAAACTCTTTATTGGCTAGTTACGCGCATGCGCACAAAAAACAAATGGCTGTGATTTTTAACCGGATTTGATTTTCCCCGAACACTTCGAATTCAACGAATACAAAGTGGCGCCTGTACCATAAATATGTATTTTAATATCAGCTCAGGTGAGCTCGGCTACGTTTTAGCTGTACCTAAGCCGAGGGGAACTGACCTCAAAAGTATTTAATGTTTTTATACATGCATACATTGTATACACCAGACCGATACCATGCACCTGTGTAAAATAACAATATCGTGGCATTGATCGCGCCGACACTTTAACGCTCTAGTCAACCCGTTACCTTCTTATGACATTCTTTTCTGAAGTATGTGTGTTGTTTAAATGATTGCTCTTGACAACGTAGGCCTATGTGTCTTCAAATTTGATTTATTACACTAAAATTCAGCAGACGCTCCGAAAGGTAGCGATAGTTTAACATTATGAACTGTCATAGGGGAAGGCGGGGCACAATGGAATACCAGGGCACAAAGGAATATTGTAGTATCTGATCAGCAGGGACACCAAATGAGTAAATTTTATTTTGAGGTTGTGTCTTCTATATGCTTCACTTTCCTCATTTCAAATTTTCAATCGAAAAGAAAACAATAGACTGAGTGGCGGGTAAATGTTAATTTGTAGCTTTTTTGATGTAAAATTATGTACTTGTATTGTGGGCTACAGCTGGATGAAAATAAATAGTTTAGTTTTTTAACTGTGAGATGCCACATCCAAAAGTGATCAATTAATAAGATAAATAGATTGAATTTAATACATTTGACAATGTGGGTGATATTAGGGGGTTTTAAGCTAAAAATCTATATGGGGCACAATGGAATACCCCTATTCCATTGTGCCCCGCTGTTCCATTGTGCCCCAGTTGCACAGTAGCATAATGTAAATGTTAGCATTCTCGGTTTAATATATCTTTTCATCGATATGTCAAGGTGTCCTAATTTACCACTGACTGGGGTGAATTTCGACACTCGCTAATACCTAAGAAAATGGACTGAGAGAGGTCAAATGCTGTGAAAATGTGCACGATATTTTGCTTGCAAGTATTTTCAATTTCATAGCTATCAAAAACGAAATACAATTCCCAATATCTAGAAAAAGAAAGGATGGTGACACCCATCCTACTGGTATCACACACACACGCCCATTCTACTGGTCGCATATCCATCCTACTGGTCACTTACCCATCCTACTGGTCACACACCCATCATAGTGGTCACACACCCATGATAGTGGTCACACACCCATCTTACTTGGCACACACACCCATCTTACTTGGCACACACACCCATCCTACAGGTCACACACACCCATCCTACTGGTCACACACACACCCATCCTACTGGTCACACACCCATCCTACAAGTCTCTTACCCATCCAACTGGTCACACACCCATCCTACTTGTCACACACTCATCTTACTGGTCACACACAAATCCTACTGGTTACAATCCTACTGGTCACATACCTATCCTACTGGTCACAAACCCATCCTACTGATCCAATACCAATCCGACTGATAACACACACATCCTACTGGTCACACCTGTGCTACTGGTCACGCACACTAATACCACTGGTCACACATCCATCCTAATGGTGACACACACACCCTTATCTTACTTGTCGCAATCCCATCCTACTGATCACACACCCATTATACTGGTCACACCCATCCTACTAATCATGCACTCATATTAATGGTCACACACCCATACTGATGGTCACACATACCCTTATCTTACTTGTCGCAAACCCATCCTACTGGTCCAAACCCATCCTACTGGTCATAAACCCATCCTGCTGCTTACAAACCAATCCTACTGGTCATACACCCATTCTACTGATCACACATCCATCCTACTGGTCACACACCCATCCTACAGGTCACACACCCATCCTACTGGTCACACACACATCCTTCTGGTCACAGACCAATCCGACTGGTCACAAACCCATCCTACTGGTCACACACACATCCTACTGATCACACAGCCATCCTACTGGTCACACACTCATCCTATTGGTCACACACCAATCCTACTGATCACAAACCCATCCTACTGGGCACAAACCCATCCTACTGGTCACACACACATCCTACTGATCCTACACACACACACCCATCCTACTGGTCACACACCCATCCTACAAGTCTCTTACCCATCCTACTGGTCACACACCCATCCTACTGGTCACACACTCATCTTACTGGTCACACACAAATCCTACTGGTTACAATCCTACTGGTCACATACCTATCCTACTGGTCACAAACCCATCCTACTGATCTAATACCAATCCTACTGATAACACACACATCCTACTGGTCACACCCGTGCTACTGGTCACGCACACTAATACCACTGGTCACACATCCATCCTAATGGTGACACACACACCCTTATCTTACTTGTCGCAATCACATCCTACTGATCACACACCCATTATACTAGTCACACCCATCCTACTAGTCATGCACTCATATTAATGGTCACACACCCATACTAATGGTCAAACATACCCTTATCTTACTTGTCGCAAACCCATCCTACTGGTCCAAACCCATCCTACTGATCATAAACCCATCCTGCTGCTTACAAACCAATCCTACTGGTCACACACCCATCCTACTGGTCACACATCCATCCTACTGGTCACACACCCATCCTACAGGTCACACACCCATCCTACTGGTCACACACACATACTACTGGTCACAGACCAATCCTACTGGTCACAAACCCATCCTACTGGTCACACACACATCCTTCTGATCACACAGCCATCCTGCTGGTCACACACTCATCCTACTGGTCACACACCAATCCTACTGATCACAAACCCATCCTACTGGTCACACACTCATCCTACTGGTCACACACCAATCCTACTGATCACAAACCCATCCTACTGGTCACACACTCATCCTACTGGTCACACACCAATCCTGCTGGTCACAAACCCATCCTACTGGTCACACACACATCCTACTGATCACACACACATCCTACTAAGCACTCACCCATCCTACTGGTCACACACTCATCCTACTGGTCACACACCAATCCTACTGGTCAAAAACCCATCCTACTGGTCACACACTCATCCTACTGGTCACACACCAATCCTACTGGTCACAAACCTATCCTACTGGTCACACACACATCCTACTGATCACACACACATCCTACTGATTACACACCCATCCTACTGGTCACACACTCATCCTACTGGTCACACACCCATTTTACTGGTCACATTATCAATTTTACTAGTCACAAACCCACCCTACTTGTTTATACTCGTCCTACTGGTTACACACGGGTCATACTACTGGTCACACGCCTATCCTGCTTGTCACAAAGCCATCCTTAGTGATCCAACACCCATCCTACTAGTACTAATCACACACCCGTCTTACTGATCACACACACTCATTAAATAACTTAACAACAGAAAAGTTGGAATTTGTCACATGACATGTTTGGTTGGTAGTTTGAGGTTAACTATCCCGTTGTGCCCCGGTCTCCCCTATTTCGTCGTTATGCAAGTATTTGCTTGCTGGGGACGCATACTTAAAAAGTATTTCGCATTGATTTTCACTGGAAATTTCGATCGATACCAACGAGTACAAAAATAATCTGTACCATCAATTGTTCCACAATCCTTTGATATCTGCTTCTCTCATCGAACTTTTGTGCAATATTAAAAAATAAATTATCAAATTCTTTTGATACTGACGTGAACAGGTGAATATGTATGCGGTGTTGTTGATACTTCCGTGACATGTGAATTAACATATCTCCATGATAATGTCCGTGGGTACTCTCCGGGTGGAGAGGGCTCAATCATAACGAATGCATGGATATATTTGAAAATAAAAACAAAACACAGTATTAGATAGATCATTTCTATTTCAAGACCGTTGTTATTCATCTGAAGTTACCATTGCTGATGCAATTGCAAGTTTCACACACAGAAAAAATCGACCTGATAAAAATTAAACCTGTTAATTTTATTGTCAAAAAAATTGATGGTGATTGAATTGACATGCAAACCTGTGCATTTCATGAGTTTAGTCAGTCAATATTCTTCCTGAGAAAAACACTTCGAATCTACTTAACCCTTTAACCGCCAAATTATTCAATTGGAATTTTCACCCACTTGAAATTGTGTCTCGCTGACGCGATCCACAACTTCAAGTGAGTGAAAATTATTCAGATTTGACAAAATGGAGATCAACTATTTTCAAATCTTACTTATCGATGTGACGTTTTATCTTCAACATGTTTAAAAGCTGATATACCATGTGCTAATAAATACTGTAAAAAACAATTTAATCGGTACCGGCGGTTAAAGGTTTATGCGTTGGCCGCACTCAACGGTTTAATAAGAATCGATGGCTACCACCTGTTCAATAGATTGTGTATACAAGAATGTAGGTGGGAATCAATAGTTAACCTGGAGTGACATTTTTGTTTACAATGTATTCAAATTCCAAATCAGGTATTACGTAACAATTTTCATTAACCCTGAATAGTGGGCCGACCTTTTAGACGGCGGCCCACCATTAAGCAAAGGTAGGCCTATATCATGTATATAGCATTATAATCTTGATAATGCATTCTAAAGGTATCAGTCATCTTTGTTCTCGCAAATATTATACATGCTTATGTCAGTGATGTTCCATCATTAATCACCCATCACCAGGTGAATTAGGCCTATATAACTCGAAAACAAACCCATGTCCAATATTAAGACATGTTTACTGGGTCATATTTACTGTTGGCCTTTTGATTACCAAATTACCTGTTAGTGATGCATGTAAGGCTCCTATATAGTTATTATACGGGACACAAATAAACTGTAAGTTATTTCATGCAAAATATAACAAGTGATCTAGGAATTGACAATTCACAGCTCACTGTGACTGGAAATAAGACTAAATCTGAATACGTATAGGTTAAATGGGTATGATTTGTAATGTAATTCGCTATCATTCAACATGAGGGAAATGCGAGACTGACCAGCAAACACAAATAGAAATATGGCCAATATTAAATCGGGGTCAAACGCTTACCAAAACAAGTTTGGCACACTGTTTTACTTTATTGACTGTTCAAATTATAATAATTGTTCTGCTATACCCGTATATCAATTTTTTTAGAAAAAAATGCCACGAAAATTGTTGTCAACAACGTTAAACTGAGCAAGTAATGAAATTTGTGAGGTGACTGTTTTCTTCAAAAATATAACTACTTTTCGTTTGAAGCTGGAAATTGCGTCACCAATTCCAGACTCAAATGAATGAAAAACATAAACGAACAACCATAATAGTATTGCCATGGTAATACGTCTGATATGGCAATACGTCTGAGCACTGATTATTAGCAGAAAACACTCTTAAACATGTTCTGAAACCATTTACAGATGCCGACATTTATCTTCACTGAAGACTACCAGAGCGAGTTTCTTCGCCAGCACCATGAAGTCTTCGACAAATTTCGAACGTCTTTCCTAGCTGGCGAGATGGTTTGGAACTATGCTGATTTCATGACCGACCAACGTAAGTCCACATTTGTGTGCCTTGGCTCCTACCAGTGCCTCGCGGGGGGAGGGAAGGGGGCGTGGTACCAGGAATGTAATTATGTTCACATAATATTTATTTTAATTACAGCGCTATGTGAGTTTTTATCTTTTTATCATGTTTATAAAATGTACAGGTACTTTTTACGATACCCTACATCTAAATGTACGTAGGCCTATGTGATACCTTCTCATAATATACAGAGTGGTGTGTACAAATTAAGGGACAGTTTTAGGAATCATTGAAAAAAACTAATACTGCAACTGTGATGTTTGTGTTTTTCAGAATCTGATCGTGTTGTGGGGAACAAGAAGGGGATTTTGACGAGACAGCGACAACCAAAGGGTGCAGCTTATGTCCTACGGGAACGTTACTGGAGATTGACTAACGAGACATCTCATTTCACCAAAATCCCAGATAGTCTTGTTTAGGAGGGGGGGGGGGTAATGCTGATGTGTTAACCCTTGTCCTGCTAGGTCCACATACACAAGTATGCGCTTTAACCCTTACAGCGCGGGGATAGTCTATCCCCGCACTGTAAAAGTAAAAATATTTCTAATGGTCGTAGACCCATAACATAGGTATTCAAATGAATCAGAAAGAGCGAACTAGGACATTTATGATGAAAAAAAAACCTTTAGTCTCCATGGTTTGAACAAAAATTATTCAGCGCGTTAAGAGTTAAAGCGTGTTTCAAACCAAATGAAATAACACTGAAATTGATAACATATGTTGTGTCAGAAGGTCAAGTAATAACAAAAACAAAATAAATATCTTTCATTTTAGGTGGGAAAATTGCGTTAACGTTAAAGGAATTAAAAATAGCTACAAACCATTTAGCAGGATAAGGGTTAAAATATTAATATTTGTATCTGCATACTACAAAATATCCCCCTTTTAATCATCAGTAGTAGCTGATACTCATGCTCATGCTCCCATATTGATTCCCGATGTAAAGTAATAACTTACTCTTGTTAAAAAAAAAGAAATTAATGGGCAAACCGTTGGTTTACGAGTTTTGGTTAAACTGTTATAGTATGTAGATGTGAATCTATCCACAATCACCCATTAGCAGACACTGGCATAGTGTGCTATTAAATCGTTAAGGTATGGGAAATATCGAACTGATTTTCTACAAGATCTGTTGATTTAGTTAATTAAATTGATTAGGTTTATCTGCTGAAGCTGGGACGGATAGTGCTGGTATACTCATGTAAATGTGGTTCATCTATTTATGGTATACTGCATTGTGAAAACATAGCTTTGGCTGAATGTGGGGGGGGGGGATGTATGAACCAGTGTTTGTCTGAGCTCGGCTTCTCTTACTGTGATGTAACCCTAGCTTGATATCCAACAAACTGGGGATGTTGACACTGTGGTGGATTGATGCATTGAACCAACACAAGTTTAACATCCCTTGTTTCCGGTTTAATTTTCACTCACTTGAAGTTGTGGATCGCGTGGGTCAAATGAAAGAAAATTTAATATGTCATTCATCATTTCATTCATTTTAATATGAGTGCCTTAACCATGTTAACTGTTAGCATTACCGGTGTGCTCAAGATCTCATGTGTATTTAATAATAATTCAATGAAATAACTCACTACAAATGGCCCTGTCTATTAGTTCCTCTATTTTTACATAGTATTTAACAGACTGTATGTGAAGCCTAATTGATATTAATTTATTTAAAACTGATAAAACCAAGCTTCAGTGGATTGTTACTGTAAAATGTTTTCTCAAAGAAAACGTAGTGAAACTTCTTATAAAACTGGTCGACAAAAAATGTATGTAGTTTTATGGGTATACAGTATTATTCGTTTTTTTATGAATGTGTCTTTTAAATTTATTAAATTGTGCTCTAATATAACAATTTAATAGTGTTGTGTTTGATTGATCAATAGGCCTATATCCATAATATCGGAAAGATAATATAACCGCTGAGCTTCTGAAGTTGCATTCGCTAACATCAGTGATAATACTTTTATTTCAGTGATTTATTTTATTTTAACGTTATCCCTGGGATACTAGGCATATACAAGATATACATTTGCATGTAGATAAGCCTAATTCAAGTGGGCCAACGTTATTTAAAATTCTGCCCATTTAATCAAACATTGAAAACCAATACATTTAAAACATGATCTACCAGGATACACCTACCCATGGACAGAGAAAAGTGGAATCATTGTTTTAAAAAAATCCCAGTATGGGAAACACAGGGTAGGCATAATCTATAATTTTGAGGGGAAACACAGAACTTTATCTGGTTAAATCCAATGCTTACCTTTGTAGAACATGGATTGTCGTGACTAGGAATGATTTTCCAAAACACATGAAACACCTAGACCAGAAAGGTTTGGACAATATAATAACTATGACATTTAATTTTTGTTCCATAAATGCATCACAAATATGAACATTTTCCTAGCTTACACGACACAATGATAAATTGTTGTTTTGATGCTGTGTCGCTGTCTACGACGCTGGCCCAACATTAAAACAACACTGTTTTATCCCCTTGCTGGAATGACTATGAAGGGCCTCCGAAACAGCTCAATGCCCAACTTAAATCATATTATTACTATTATAACCACATTTAAGCTAGTCTGTCTAACGTTTAGCTCGCATAATAACATCATTTACTCTGGAAATCGGATCACACATCACCATGTTATTGGCCTGTTTCAAATCGTAAGTGAGTGCGGAATCAACATGGCGCGGAATGAAATGTCCGGCTGATCCTGAATGAGGGCAATACAAATGACAAACCAGAGTTTTTGCCCTTGGCTATAACGATAAACAGTAGGCCCTAGTCGAGAAGAAACTGTCAAACATTAGTCCCTTCTCCACACATAGGCCTAGATGTCGCTCAGGTAAACCCCCGCTGCATTATTCTCTGAGGTCAGAATGACATTAGTCAATACAACGCCAATCAAAAGAACTGCGTTATTGCACAGAGCCAAAACTATGTTATCAGGACAAATAACTAAACATCATAGGTATATAATAAGCCAGTCTATGCATAGGCCAATTATTTTGGCCTATAGTCTCCACTCATATGCGGACCCAGGGAGGGGGGGGGGGGGGTCGCATCCCGTATTCTCTAACGTTACTCAATGTAAATGTGAACAAAATGTTCCGGGGTTAAGGACAGCAGAACGCAATCCCCGCCACCCCTCAGTAGTATTTAATTAGGCACCAGTGCCCGGCACATTAGACTTGTCACTATTATAGATCTAATCTCTGATATGAAACTGTCGATTTTCAATGATT
Source organism: Flabesymbios commensalis (assembly GCA_964017125.1). NCBI lineage: Eukaryota > Metazoa > Annelida > Polychaeta > Terebellida > Flabelligeridae > Flabesymbios > Flabesymbios commensalis. Next base: position 35,499,049 of record OZ024906.1, on the reverse strand, counting down.
TTACCGTCAATTCTGAACTGCTTTTCAATTTTGCAAGCGGACACGTTGCAGTCATCAAGTCTAACGTTAGTCTATACAATGTAAGTCTGCATACAATTAGCCATGAAAATGTCATCAACAAATCATACCTCCTTTGCAAGTTATTCTATAGCATTTGTAGGGCCTACATGATCAGAATGATGTAGAACAATTGTTATTTATATATGACGCCACTTAATAAAACTATTAATTTACCCGAGTTTTAAGCACATAATTAACTTTTGTAGGCTTTATCAAAATGGTCTACCGTTGATTATGAAATACTACATTTTCAACTCTGTTTAAACTAAATTTCGATTCAACAGTCCTCCAACAGTAGACCTATGTCCCAGTACCAATATATCAATAGACAATGATCGATGTCTAGGCTTAGGCCTACTATAGTGCAGCAGATATAGAAATAATTGTGCCTTTTGTGATAAAAGCATGAAATTTGGCACACATATGCAGTATGGTAGTATGAAACTTTTCAGCTACAGGGCCATCGCAAATTTGTCCCAGGACGCAAATGGCGGCCATTTTTCAAAATGGCCGCCACCGGTGATTATTTTTTCTCCTATACGACACCGTTTCAATGTTATGTGAGTGAAAAAAATGGTTTATTTGTTTTTTTGTGCATATATAATGAGCTAAATATGTATAATAAATGTGATCCATGCAATTTTATTACAAAATAAACAATTATATCGGATATTTTTCTCGAAATATTCCCGCGTACAGCTACTTGTTACGCAAAAACATATTGTTTCGACCAATTGTGGATGCGAAGCTTTACATATTGTGTGGGTGGAGAATTTTTCCAAACACAGTGCTTAATTACATGTCATAATAGAAATATTACACATTTATGTGTGTATAAACATATCTTTTTAAGGGGATAATCCATCATTTTGTTAACATTGAACGGCATAATCTTGTCATAGAAAGTCAGGTTTTGGTGACACGGTTATCACAATAAATTATTGTGTTATATGTGTCATACATAAATACTTATTTAGTGTCACAATTTCCTGCACAGAAACACAGTACACCTGAGTACAGCTTTGAGACATTTACATTGCCCGCAACATCCTTTTTTGCACCCACATCGAAGGAGTTCTCTACAAGCCTTAGTTGCTTCGGGTAAATCTGTCCAAAAAACATCCCACTTTCCAGTGTCCTTCTTCGTCCACCCCAAACAGATGGAGAGGGCATTTCTGGTGCTGCAATGCAATATTGTGACCAGCAGTACCCAGCCTGATATGTAGCCCTCTTCACATGCTGGATCAGAGCAGCCTGAGTAGGGGTTATTATGTCGATGGCTCTTCCTTTCTGAGCAAATAACTCTTTCCGTGCCTGATTCACAGATGTATGGGTAGTGGTACGATCATATAGCAATACAATAAATTGTTCAATTGGTTCAAAATATGGTTTAATTTGTTGAGGTGTTGACCCGAGGGAGAAAAATGCTTCTGTCACAGCATCAAGGTTTTTCGATGTAGCCCAAGCAGGTTTTTTGCCCTTTCCGTGGAAGAAAGAAACTAAATCGCAGCCACTAAGTGCATGAAAGAATGGTAGGGATCTACATTTGCTTGGCCCTAACGTTGTTGCTATCTCATGAGCTGCCAGATATCTAAAATGTTTGCCAACACCATAGGCAATCCACAAATGGATATGACTCAGACGTCGAGAAGCGGCTAAAGCAAGGACTACCACGTCTGTATCAACTGTGCGTATTGTGACTTTATCGCGGGTTTCCTTAACAATGTCTTCCAGATGATGGAAAATATGTGTGTCCGCTTGTGTGCATGGAGCTAATCTGGAAGTGTCACAAGGCAGGTTATAGAGCACATTATCATGGTATGTGCTTAGGATCATTTATCAAAGGGTTATTTGTCACCATTTGAGCAAGTAAAGCGAACAACTTTTTCTTTAAGACGGGGAAATTCATACCAGTTTCCTGGGACTCTTGTGGCTGGCTCCACACGACAACGAACTCCTTTGCCTCGCTTTAGTCTAGTTTCTGTTTTCAAACTATCTGGAAAATATCTATCCCTAATAATATCTACTCTGTTAGAATGTTGTAGGTGTGATTTTATATAGGGCAAATGTTGGTTAGCAAAATCAAGGAATGTTTTCGTTGCAGGACCAGGTTTAAGCATATTAACAGCTGAAGCGCCATCAATTATCACAGCTTGGACAGCAGGAGTGTCTACCAGGTCTGACTTGGCACCAGTTCTGATAGAACCCATCTTTGACAGAGCTGGGGGATATGATAGATTTTCATGTTGAAAAAAGTCATCCAAATCACCATTTCGAATTTGTGATGCCACATACAATCTAGAGAAAAGGGAACAGTCATTTTTTAAGGAAGACACCTGCTGTTGTGACACGGATTTTACTCCACGTGGGGTTGTTGTGAAGAGGGAAATGTGGTTCCTCTTTATCGGGTCACTTATTGGTCTCACTTGATAAATAAGCCTTTCGCGCACATATGCATCATACCGCTTCTGTCCAATATTCTCAATAGTGTGAATACCATCAGCAACAGTTTTGTCTGCTGCATCTCTGGTGTCGAGTACCAGGAGATCACTGCTGTTCTCACAGAAAGGATTACCCATGTCACCTACACTCCTTTGTTCTTGCTTGTGGGATTAGATTACCATCAGCCTTGTTGGGTCCATTTTGTCTTGGTATCTGTAAATCCTGTCTGGGGAGAGTAGCTGGGGGAACACTTGTGTAGCTCTCAGGCAAATGTTTTCTCTTTCCCTTCACAATATCATCAGCATCATTGGTTATCAGAACCTGGTCTAATCCAGCAAACGTATCAGCTGGGTGCTGGAAGAGTGATATGCCAGTCCCGTGAAATAGGTCATGTGAGCTTGTTGAACTAGGATCGTGGTCGATATTGTCTATTGCAGGAGGACAGACAACACCTTTTGTCTCCTAATGATGTCATACTTTGTTGCCCAGCTCTGTAGATATATTAAGCACACGAGACAGATAATCCTAGTTCAAATAACTTGTCCACAAGCTCACGTTTTCGGGTTTTTGAGTGAAGCATTATGCCAAGATATATTGGCAGTGGAGTCTCCCTAGCTGCATTGTGGCGAGGAACATCTGGTGATTGTTTTACTTTCTTACATGCTGAGCTGCTGAACTGGAGAAGCTGCGAAATAGTTAAAGCAGGTTGAGGGGTTGAAGATACTGTCGTCTGTGAGGTAATACTTGCACCGTATAACACCATAGATACTAAGGCCAGCAAGGAAGCCGGTGTGGAGTCACTACCAAATGAACAATTAAATGTCAGCTTCATTTTAAGCATGTCCCTCCTTACAATACTTGCTGCTCTTGATTGCTTCATTATCATTGTCATGCTCACAAGCTTTGTGGAGTGCTTCTCCAATATCTTTATTGTACACAAGAACCACATAACGACCATGTTTATGAGCTTCCATGTCAGGAAAGTAACAGAGTATTCGATCTTTTAATTTTGTTGAATGTACACGGACTGTAATAGTTGTACCAAGCTGTTCTAGTCTTTTAGTATAAAGCTTTGTAAGTTCTGATAATTTAAATATTGGGGCAATACTTTCATCTAAGCAAATTTCTTCAATGTATGAAACAATACCAGCAAACGCTAAGCCATGATTGACAGCATCAGTTCTGTCTTCTGTAGATTTATCTAAGTTACGTGCCTTGTTATACTTCTTGTGCAATAAGATCGCCAGAACTGAGTTTGGCAAGTAGAGGTTTGTTTATAAGTTTGTATCCACATTGTCTGACACGGGCATCAAGCTTAAATGTTAATACATTATGTAAAGTTTTTCCTTCTGCAGATTCATCGCAAAAGAAACATTTTTCAGATGGAGTCTTTTCTCCCTTATTATGGCGTAAATATTTATTCAGTGGACTAGAATAACGTGATGGTATTCGCTTCTCAGCTCTCTGAAGTTTTGTTTTATTGTATTGGAGACGACATGTGTCATGGCATCTCGCATTGTGACAGCGAAATGAAGACTCCATGCCTTCACCCTCATCTAAACTTGAGAGGCTGATTGTTTTCGGTAAACAAACGATCCTATCAAAAGCAAGGAGACTGTCAGCCAAAGTTTTATAACCAGCTCCTGTGGCTTGTTTTCTTGAAAAACCTGGGCAGATCAACGTTTCTTCTGTATCTTGCTGGCACAAAACACATTGTGTCCAATCAACATCTAGACTTTGACGACCAGACGTACTGGGTAGGTTGGTATCGACGACCTTATATGATTTAGACATTGTCAAATATGAGTATTATTTTCTAATCTACCACCACACCAATACCATCTAACACCATGCATTAGCAATTTAGCGTCTACAGGTATACATGCTGTAGGTTGGGACATACCTGAAAAGAAAATAAATATATAAATAGGAGAGAATAACAGACCAATGCAATTTTCGATTATCAGGAACATCATTGATGACTTGTGGCAGTGCATCCCAAACAGTTGACAGTCTGAAATATAAGATAGGCCAGCATGTAGGCCTACATACATATGGAGAGGTTTGCAATTGTCACATCAAGAAGCCTTAGAAGCTACCTGTAAAGTTTAAATGATACATTTGTTTCCCTGTGGTAAAAATGATCAAAAATATATTTTGCAAACAGCCGGCCGGATGAACATATTTTTGGATGGACAAACAAACGGTCGAATAACCAACGTTTTGTCAACACCCGACTTTTACTTGTATTCAATAGATGTGTGTGTGGGGGGGGGGGGGGAAGGGAGGGGTATTAGGTGATATATACGTCCAGATGTTGACTCTGCTGATCCCAATAGACCTACCTACTACTTTCATGGCTTTTTTCTTCTCGGTGTTCGAAATATTCACAATTCCAAGCAACTACATGCCGAATTCATGCTCTTCAAAACGAAAATTCATTATTATACAGGTAAGCTAATGAAAGTTAACAGTGATTAAGATCATTCACCATCTTCTGCACAGTGAGGATGCAATATATAATATTTTTTTCGATTTATATACCGATGCTAGAAAAATATTTAGCGCCTGTCTATGTTCAATGGCAGCCATTTTGAAAAATGGCCGCCATTTCTGACCGGAAGTGATTTTGAATGGCCCTGTAGCTAAAACTGATCAGTGATATATACTCTAACACTGTACCAAATTTTATGCTTTTATCATTAATAGCACAATTCCTATGAAAATAAGCCTGTATCTGCTGCACTACTATGCAGACTAACATTTGCAAAGCTTTCACAGTGCTCAATTCTATTGTTGACGTCACAATTTATATTAAAAGCTCGTGTAAAGTCACTGTTTTACTGTTGTCTTGTGACGTCACATAATCGCAGTTTCAAGGTGCCCATGGATAGGGACCTACCTAGCAGTGGACCAGGCGACCCGCGCGCCGATCAGCGCTAGGGCCTCCCATGAATATAATGGGGAACAGTTTCTAAGAAAATTATGTAGATCCTCTATTCTCACGCTTGGTGTAGTGGTTTTCACTATGAAACGTAGATTGATATCAGCTCATATCGCACTCTTGCTGTAGGCCTAGTTTGAACTGCAATGTATGTATATTTATATTAATTGCAGAAATTGCTAGGGATGGCTTAATTATTAGGTCCTATATATTTATATTAATTGCAGAAATTGCTAGGGATGGATTAGTGGCTGGCTTTAAGATTGAGGTGAATCGTTATATTACTTTTGTGCACATTCACAATATGTTGCGTTTTCAAATAGAGCTTTCGACATTATGACATTTGATCGACCTGTCCTCTATATTTATACAACATCACATGATGTGAAATGAAAAATATAAACAGATACAGTGTAGGCCTATTCTATATTTATAGGATAGCCGAATATTGAATAAATTATTGAATACAAAACGTGTATATTTTTGACGTGACCAATAATAACGTTGAGCATAATATTGTTGTATTCCTGTATCCGTATTTTAGCAGAATATTGTATCTTCAGTAGCCTCATTGCTTGACTTCTCACATGACAGTCACATGATGACCATACGAAGTGCGATCATGTGACCAGCTGTACAGGTAACTGGTTTGTGTAGCAGACGCCTCAGTAACGTGTATTGACTGGTCATATCACGGGTGTGTTCTGCTCTGAACGCCATGACCGTTAGGAACGAATTCATACAAAGAAATAAAAGCATGTTGGCAGTCAAAATGAGCAGTATTTTGACGTTTTTATTGTTTGTCATGTGCTTGGGAAGCTGTGCTGATGGCGGCATGTTATTCCCCAGAGAATCAGAGTCACGCAGCATTCAGGATTTGTGTGGGATGTGGGAATTCAGAGCTGACATGTCGCTTTCCCGCACTGAGGGGATGGATAAACAGTGGTACAAAAAACCACTGTCAGAGGTGGGTTAGATTAGCTTCTTTGTCAGTAGGCTCCAGAGACTCGATCATTACCCATGGCAACTATGTCGATAGGGGCCTACGGCTAGGCCTACCATTTCAGACCACAAATAGACTACTCCCCCCCCCCCCCCTATTGTCTTAGTCTGGATACGTCCCCCACAATTGCATGCTATTTTCAATGTTGTAATGTAATTCAACTTTTAGTTGCCAAGAAATGCTATTATTATTATTATTAGGACCGCCCTACGGCCGGTATCCTATACGTTTATTTTGCCTGAGTTTGTGTCCTATTTAGCATGTTTAGGGGAAAGATCTGTGCTGTGTGTGGGAAACGGTTCACATTTCTGTACACCAGTCCTTATGAACATGTGCAATATAACGTTTCAGGTCCTTAGGTTAAGTACTTTTGTCTTTAACAAATATTCGGAAAAAAATAGTCACGATTATATTTGTGGTTAAGACCTTAAAGGGTTTTGGTTTGAATAAGGTTGGCCCAGCGTCGCAGACGGTGGCCCAGCATTACACCAGCGTTGGGCCAATGTATCCTGTTATCTGGTGTTTCTGGCGCCGGGATGTTAAAGCCTGATACCAGCATAATGCAGCAGGCAGAAAACATGTACAATCACCCAATGCTGTTTCGATGACGGTTCAGCGTCGAAGACTGTGGGTCAACATTGAAACAACATTGGTTGGATGCCACGTGTTTGCGCAAAGTATATGTCCAACAGACCCGGCGATAGATTAGGGTTGGGCCAGCGTCGTAGACGATCGACCGGCATTGAACCAGCAATGGGCTGCAACGCTCGCCCAACATTGAACAGGACTTGGTGGGTAGGCCTACATCCTCTGTACTAGGTACATCGTAGGCAAGTATTGAATGAATGTTGGTCCGCACTGGCGATGGTGGTGTAAGGAGTACACGTCAAAGATATAGGCCCTATTTGAACTTGTCTCCTTGGTTCATTCCTTAATTATATTCTGGACCTTTAGGATTCTGGCCCATAAGGAAGACCAATACACAGATTTTTTTGTCTATATCAATCAAACAGACTAAAGCCGGGCCTCTGAGTTCGGGAACACCTTTTCTAGTTTAACATGTTTAAATTAGTTTTCTACATCAGCGTTAAAAAACCCATAAAATTGTGACACAATTAAGCCTACTAAACATGCTGAACGCAATTTCTGTGAAATGTACAGAATGATATTAAGCTCTTATTTATTGATCATGTCATGTAATTGAGGCTATTTTTGTATTGGACACCCAGGGTTTTCCCCACGGTTGGCGGCGCTGTGCGGCCTCATCCAGCACTCTGGGAGCTCCCAGAATATACTCTGGTGTATAGGTTGGGAGCTCCCCAGACTATACCCCCGGGTATATTTAAGATTATACCTGGGTATAGTCCAGAATATACCCGGGTATAGTTCAGTGGGAGGGGGGGGGGGGTAACCTGGGCGGTTACACCGGGACGAATGCATGACTGACGAGGGAATGCATGACTGACGAGCCCAGGCTAAATCGACATATTTTCATGAACATGATGAAAGGCTGCAATATTCTTCCATTAAAAATATGTATGTCATTTAAAAAATATAAAGAACGCACATTTTTAAGCATACACATATCTGGGTTCAGAAAACAAAGGCCAGATATTTTTTATTTTTTTATTTACCATATACAATGTCATACATTCATACATTCAAATTACATTCTCTCTTTATGAGATAAAAATTAACATCAATTCCATCATAAATTTTGCATATTTAAAACAATTTGTGACTCGCTCACTCCTTTAAAACAAGATTAATACATCATAATGTACATATAAAATTTAAAATCTGCTCAAGTGTATTACAATGTGAGTATTTTTCGGTACGACGAAGAATTTGACAGCGGAAATAAATATCATTTTTTACTAGGGACAATATTGAAGAATAAGTTCTGTCCTTTATATTCACATGATTTAGAATCCAATGCTTGTATATACAAAAAGAAACCAATGATACAGCATAGTTAAGATCACTTGTTAACTTTGTACCAAACACAATATCTTCGAGCTGAATATTTACTAAAAGAGAACGGTTTACTATATGCCAAATTTGCTTTGCCAGCTTACATTCATATAATAAATGGCATATGCTGTCAATTTCATTACATTGGAAACATATAGATCTCATAGAAGTATCCCACTTTGAAACCAACTCTCCGCATGCTAAAATGCTACTCAACACTTTATAGTTAAATTCTGCAAGTTTGTTATCGAACATTTTTATTTTAAGAAAAAATGTATTTTGTCTTTCTTCTAAATTTAAATAAACAGACATGAGATTTTTCCATTTTTCTATATTCATCGGAGTGGAAATTTTATTTATTATTTTTTGGAAAAATATTTCGTTTTATTTATTTCGTTTATATCTGGGGTTTCCTGGTCCATAGCTTTACTATCTGCTATATTCTGATATAAAGCTATAGTTGTAGCATCTATCACCTTTCTAACTTGCGTAATTTCAATTAAAATATTCCTTTTTTTCTTCACTTTATTAAAAATGTAGTCTCCATCTAATTTGCCATTTAAAAATTTTAGATCCTTTACATATACAATCCCAGCGTCAATCCAATTGTTAAAGAAAATAACTTGTTTAACTTTATTTATTTTTATTGAAAAGTGTTCATTTCCCCATAATATCTGAGAATCGTCATTCTGTGCTTCATTTGTTAACATATATGCATCCAAAATTTGACAGTAAAAGGACGAGAGTTTATTGTTTTTAATTAGTTTAGAGTTAAAATGCATTTGCAACAACAACTTTAAATTATCACAAAAACTAAACATATTTCGAGGTATAAAAGACCAATCTTCATTGTTTAGAATTATCCGTTTGAACCATGCTGCTTTCAATGCTAGAAAAAATGACTCAATATCTAACATATTGAGTCCACCTTCACTGACAGGTGCAATTAGAGTATTACGCCTAATTCGATCGCGTTTTCCCCATATAAATGTAAAACACAGTCTTTTCAGTTGATCTATATATATTTTTTTGTGAGCTGTAGTCTGAGCGATCAGAATAAGCTTGGGAATAGCAAGCCTTTTTATAACAGTAATTTTTCCAAATAAAGTTAAATCTCTCTTCTTCCATGCATTAAACAGTTTTTCAATTTCTAATATTTTTTTCTCCCAATTCAGAGTATCACATAAAGCTTGATTGTGGCCTACGTGTACACCGAGACATCTTATAGCTCCATTTATGTTACATGCTATACCATGTATAGTGCTCACATTTTCGAAGTCATCTGCAATATACAAAGCTTCAGTTTTATCTAAGTTTAAGGTCAAACCTGCAACACTTTTAAATTCCTTTAATAGTTTAGTGACGAGTAAAACTTCGTCAGTATTGCGCAGAAATAAAATCGTGTCATCTGCATATTGTTCAAGTTTAATCCGTTTCATTTTACCATTCATAGATATTGATACACCTCTTAGTTCTTGTTTTATATGTTCAGCAAGGACGTCTGTAGCTATTATAAACAACAAGGCGGATATAGGACAGCCCTGTCGTATTCCTCTAGACAGCGAAATTTCCTCAGATGCAAATTATTTTCGAATCTACATAAAGTGTTTTTACACATGTGATAGACGTTGGGCCAAATTTATACTTGTTTAATGTTCGCCATATGAATTGCCATTCTATACTGTCAAAGGCCTTTTCAAAGTCCAAAAATAATAGTAATCCGGTTTGATTAACTGACTTTGCATACGCAATCACATCTTGTACCAATCGAATATTCTGGCATATAGAGCGTCCTTTAACATAGCCTGTTTGGCTTTCGTTGATTATATTAGGTAATATGGGTTTAATTCTGCTTGCAAGTATATGAGCAAGTATTTTGTAATCAGTAGTAGACAAACTTATAGGTCTGTAGTTTTTCAAAAGACACCTATCCCCCTTTTTGAATATCAAAGATAACACTGAACGCTTTTGAGATTCACAAAGCTCGCCTTCACTTATTGATTCGTTATATACATCTACCAATGAAAAAAATACCTTATAGAACTCTCCGGGCAAGCCATCTATACCAGGCGATTTATTATGTTTCAATGATTTAACAACATCCCAACATTCGGCGCACGTCACCATCCCCTCACAGCTGTTTTGTTCTTCCGCATTAAGGCTGCGTTGAATATTTATTTTGTTAAGATATGATTCGATTTGATGCGTTGTTGAATTCGATGATGTGTATAATTTTTTGTAAAAAAATACCATCTCTTTCAAAATTGAGCTATCACCTGTCGCATTATTTCCACAGCTAGTGGTCAACTTACTTATAGAATTATTTGATTGTCGTGAATTTTCTAAACTTGTAAAATATTTTGAGTATTTCTTTAAGTTCTGCTCGTTCTGTCTTTATTTTGTCTGTATTACATGTATTATTTCCGCTATTTTTATCTTTCTCAATTTGTTCGAATCTATCATTTATTATTGCTACTTCTGTCTTTTTACTTTTTGACCGAAGCTTACAATAAGCAGAGCTTAGTTCTTTTAACTTTATCTTGAATAAGTCCCATAGCATTCTTTTATCTAAGATGTCTTTATATTCATTAACTGTGAATCTAAATAACATGTTTACCTGATTTTTATAATCCTCTTCTTCTAGTATTGATACGTTAAGTTTCCAATATGATGGCCCTCTTGTATTATTTTTCTTAAACAACCAAATTTTCAGACAATTGTGATCAGGTACGGGAGCATTATACAGTTTACTCTTGGAGGCATACTCTAACAAGGAGCCACTTAACATTATATAACTAATGCGGCTACGATGGCTAGAATCAGCCGGGTTGATCCACGTGAAACCTTTCTCAGTATTGTTCAAAGCAGACCACACATCAGTAATTGTTAAATTTGACTTCATGGCTAACAAATTTTCGGTAACATGATCTAATGTACCTGAAGTTCTATCTTCTTTTTTACTAATAGTGTTTAGATCACCGAGTAAAATTAAGTTACTTTCAAAAGTAGCATGTTGTGTTACCCAGCTTGACAGATTATTTATAAATTCTCGTCTATCATGTCTATGGGAAGTTTTCTTTGGTGCATAAATACCAACGAGTGTAAAATTTTCATTCTGGATATTACAATTGATTAATATTTTCCTGCCACATTTATCAAAATGTACATCTTTAACTTCAATATCTAAACGTTTCGAAGTACAAAGGCCAGATATGGATATGTCCAATAACTACTATTTATTATGTTGTGTTCTTTGACCATGTTGACTAGGTTGTTTTGCTGTTCATTTTCATTATTTTATAATAAAAAACATGTTTGAGTGTATGTAGAGAGACGACTATTTACTCTACTGCAATGGGTGATGTATTATGAGAACGGAAATTTAATTATCTGTTATATGGTACATGTATATAATATTGCATGTGCGGTTTGGTTAATCAGAAAATCAATGACACTTACACTTACACACTTACACTTACGTAACCCTACCCCTAAATATATGGATTCTGAGCAGCCTATGGTCCAAGATGGACGCTAAAAAATGCCAAGATAATGTTTTCACTTCCTAACACAATAAACATGATAAACTACAAGAAAAACCATGTTCGCAAGAATTACGCAAAAAATTTCAGGAAATTTAATAAGGGTGTATACTACGAGACACAATGGGTGAATATAATAATCTAATTTGGGAAATCAACGGTAATATGTGTGCTTTGTATTTTCATATGGGTAATTATAATATATATGGGAGAAATGAGAAAAATGACAAACTGATGATATACTATCTAATATAAATACTACGTAAATGCGCGTCACTTGCACTGTACCGACCGATAACACAAACCTAACACAAAACTAAATTATAACAACCTACTTCAATTAATTTATTAGCAATTACTTATTTGTAAGTTAATTTCCCCTAAAAAGCACAAGTAATGCTATTGTACACGAAGCCCCAATTCTAACAGCGAAACAGAGCGTACCCAACTGAAAACAGGTATTAGTCCAGCATTTTGTTAACCAATGTTTGTGCTAATTTGTGGATCTAATACTGAAAGGTTTGGGTTACCCAGTGCATGTTCACCCCTACATCCGTATACACGTAGATATCGCCACAGCATTATATTTAGTTTGCATATTCCACCCACATGATAGTATCGCCCTTCAATATCAAATCAAATTTATTACCAAATCCGTACAGGAATCAGGGTACATAATTATAATACATTTACATGCTGATGTATAGAAAATTTTGTTTAAATTTAGAACACATTATGTTTAGGCATGAGAGATTAGTGAACAATGAACTGATGAACTAAATATCTTAAAAAATACTTTCAATATTTAACCTTACCAGCCTTATGTCATTAGGAATCAAGAGATTTAGACAAACTGTTTAGGGAGACAGTGGGAGTCTTGATAACACATCCCATTCAGGCTCACTACGACCTTAAGAACTTTAAAGTCCACTGTTAAACTGTGCTGAAAAATCAAAATATCTTCCTTCTCAGACCCTTCAACTCTCTTTCGAACGGGATGAATTTCCAATAAAGTTATACAAAAAAGTTGAACATTGTAGCAGGAAAAGGTGAACTCACCAGGCTGATCATTTAAGTCTACATGTAGAGATGCAGTAGGGGTGTGCAGCGATTTTGATCGGCCTTTTCTGAAGTTTAGTTGGAATAAGTGTGAGTAGGTAAGACAGTGAGGGTGGGGTAGAGTTCACATGTATACAGGGGAGGGTGGGGTAGAGTTCACATGTATACAGGGGTATCACATCAGAAATATCTCTATGTCAGCTGTGCAGCATCTGAAACATACTTATGAAACATACTTATTAAATGAGTTATTAGCCCTTATCCAGCTCATCACGACTATTGTCATCTTTAATATGTTTTACTGATCGATTAAATCACTGTTATCAGGTTATTGGGAATAAAATTACTGTTCAAATATCAAGATTTGTAAATATTTGGTCTCAAATTAAAGAAATATTAGTATTTTTGATTCGCTTGAGGTTGACCGTTGTGGCTCACGGTAGCGAGATACAACCTTAATTAGTTGCGAATTTAAATAAATTAACTTAAATAAGAGTAAAAGAGTTATTAAATGCTTTATGATTTAACCCTTGACCCACTGAATTGTTAACAGTTTTAATATCGAACAAAATCTAGTCTAGGAAACTAATTTATCTGTTCCCACTGAACCAATTATCATGGAATTTGAGATTCGCGGTCAAGTCAGCCTGTCCTCGATTCATTGGCACCAAGTGGGCCTGGAGGTGACCTTGGGTCGAGTGTCCGAGATGCAGAGTCGGTAAGCAGGAAGTTAGAAAATGAGAACGAGTCTATACAAAATTAAATACACTTCCGGGCATTGAACTTGATAAAGATCCGCAAGTGGTTCAGAAGGAACTGGAGGATGTATGACGACGCGTCTGCGTTTGGGCTTGGCAGCGCGTCCGCACGGGAGGAGCTGTAGGATAATGCGGACCGCATGATTTGCCTAAGTAAAACACTAGTATAATTGGACTGATACTGCAACTAATTACCGCTTAATTAAGTACCCGGTACCAGTATATTTAGACTTGTAACTGATATTACTGTGTTGGTGAAGTACCAGTAGTATTGAACTTATAACGTAACTAACTGGAGACAACTGTGACTTTTCAAGTAGCAGTGAAGTTTTGGGTTATGAGAGATTGACTAGGAAATTTATTTTGGAGGCCATTTTGAATTTTGTTGGCAATTCTGGATTGTGCCATACTTGTAGACCTTTTGACCATGCTCGTTTGTGAGATAGAAGCACCATTGTTATTTTAATTATTGAATAAAGTGCTTCAACTGTTTCTACTGCACATAATGCTGGGCCACCATCTGCAATACTGGCCCAGCATTGAAACAAAATACTTAACCATATTTAACAAAATATTTAACCATATTTAACAAAATATTTAACCACGAACGATTATGTTCGTGGTTAAGAGCTTAAAGGGTTTTGGTTGGAATAATGTTGGCCCAGCGTCGCAGACGGTGGCCCAACATTATTTCACAATTGGGCCAATGTATCGTGCTATCCCGGAAGTGGCCTTTCGAGGGGGGATAAAGCGCCACCCGTATAGCAGTCAGAGTAAACACGGGACAACCCAATTCTGTTTTAATGTCGCATACGATTGACCGGCATTAAACCAGCAATGGGCTGCGACGCTGGCCTAACTTTGATACGGTATTGGTTGGGTAGGCTTACTTTGTGTGTACGAGGTACATCGTATAGACGCGTACACTGACTTATCAGTGGATGTCACAGTACGTTCAGGAGTGAAAGAGACACGCGGCAGCACCGGCGATGGTGGTAACGGAAAAACATTGAAGATATACTTGTCTCCTTGGTTCTTTCAATAATTATATCCTGGACATTAGGATTCTGGCCCATGAGGAACATCAATACAGTTATGTTCACAAAATATTAGGCCAATTTTTGTCTAAAACACTCAAACAGACTACAGCCGGGCCTCGGAGTTACGGAACTTCTTTTCTAGTTATTATTATTATTATTATTATTATTATTATTATTATTATTTTTATTATTATTATTATTATTATTATTATTATTATAGTTGTAACGTCACTTTCAGAACAATTATCAGATTATAAGCCGGACGTGTGTGTCTTTTCTAAAATTTGGTAATTTTCATCCACTGTGAGGTGGGAAATACGGCAGCAATTCACCTGTTCACAGCTCAGTAAACAATGGTGAATGACAATTTAATGATGTTTATTTAGGTAAAGGAGTTTGAAACCAACATTGAGCCAACACCTGATGTTGGCTGTAGACTGTCAGCAGCAGCAACTGTAATGTTAATGGTTTAACCAATAAAGGCGTAACCCATGAACCTAACACGTTGGCCCCAATTTTAACCGGTCAGGGTCCCGTTTTTGGTACATTATTTTCAAACTTATTGTTATTATTATTCCTGCCGCTTAAGAAAATGATAAAAGCTCGTTGGCTTTCCTCGTTTGATTCCTTCTTTAACATGTATAGGGAGGATACGAGCACTCTGACCCACTCGTTAAATCGTCGGAAAATTCTCGCAAATCTAAAGACATAGGGCGCGGTTTTGGTACATTATTTTCCAGATTTCTCGCTCACGAAAATGAACAAAGCTCGTTGACTTTCCTCGTTTGACTCCCTCTTTAAAATGTATAGGGGGTATACGAGCAATTTATTAATAATCAATATAATACATTTTTGAAAAAATGCTCGACTTTGCCCTGTGATCGTATTTGTCCCGATAATATAATAGCATATATGCTGACACTGTAATAGCATACCCTGCAATTATCAGATTATAATGCAATATCTTGACATTACATGTACCTATTACCACTGATTACCTCTGCACATGCTCAGATACACAACTGATACACCTTTTTCTGGAGGTGGAAAACGTGACATAATTTTGTTTTGTTTTTGACATCATTACAATTATAGTACAGGAGGAATGGACCCATTTTTGGAGTTGAGTTGACCCTTAAATTCCTAGAGATAAAAAATATATCACGGGAAAGGTTTAAGTCTCTAGTTTATGGTGGCGTATACCGTTTTTGCCGTACGTGGTCGATTTTTTTTTAAACGTACGTTTGTGACGTCATGTCGCTATGGCGATGACGTCATTTTATGAACCAAGCTGGCCAGACAAACTACGAAATAGGGGTCCTGTTCAAACCACTGCTCAGTATTAGTATGATGCGGTGTCGATTCTTAATGTTTCAGCACATACTACGCATACCTGGTAATAGTTGTATATATTCAATATGTCGTAAATTCACATTTAATGACCATAAAATTACATTAGTCTTTGATACAAGCGAATATATTGTTTTAGAAAAATAATGCACGCGAAATATTGTAGAGAATAAAGTTGTGTGTTATATCTTTAATTCTGATTACGGAGACCCTTGTACAGTTGTAATATATCATTGGAAAGGTATTTATCTCTACATTTCGTGAGCTAGCGATAGTAACGTCAAAATAATCATATAGTGAATACAACGCTCTTTTATGACGTCATAGTTTTCCGTTTTTATCAAGCTCACCTTTGATTTAACAACCATTTATCACTAGGTCTTGATGTCTAAGCATTCCCTTAGAACATTATATTAGTATGGTTATACGCTTGAAATAGGCCTTAATGCGGATGCATTCACATAGGATGGAGTTAATTATCATATTGTATTAAAGCAGCCCCTTGGGATGACATCCATTTTCGTTTTTAATTCCGTACTCAAGTAGTGTATCCCACGGATCATGTTTTTATTTTTTTCAGAATTTTAATATTTTTACAAATATTTTTAATCAACATTTCTATGAAACCAGAAGTAACCCAAACAAACTATTTGTATACCTGAAGGACGATTGAGTGTTTTCACAGCATTGGGTCACATGCTGATGGCATCGGCCCAGCGTTGTGTAGACAATCAGTGCTGACTATAAGACACCAATTAGCGGGGAATGCTCTGATCTTACCGTCTGATACGTGGGAATATGTGATGGAAAGTGCTGAATATTGCTGACTTGTTTTGTTTACATGGCAATATACGACCTTGAAATACAACTATTTCACTCTTTTTCGGTGCTTTAAAATTGTTTTTTTTGACCTTTTCGTATTTTCAGTTAACATCAGTAGGTTATATAGCTTTATATAAATTAAATTTTCAAAATTGACAACATTGAAAATGTCTCACCCCAAGGGGTCCCTTTAATCCTACCGATTTATTGTGACTCAGTAGAAGTACCTGACCAGTATATTCTTATTTATTAGTAAAAATGAGTTATCATGGTTTTTGTGACACACATATAACATGTCGTTAAAGGTCGCTAGGCATCAACATTCCAATTGCAGTTTTTTTTCGAATTTAACCTGTTGTTAGCAAAGCCTGACATTGTAATGCAAAGTCATATCATGCATGAATACAAATTACTTATCGTGATAAAAAATTGTCCTACCCTGACTATACACTACCCCACATCCTGACATAAAAATGTCAGTTCTTGACAAAAAATGTCACAGATGGTATGATCTCATATGATTTCATTTATTTACATTAAAATGGCGTCCACTAACCATAAACTTCCATATATTGTCATATGGTGACATTATAATGCCACATCCTGACATAAAAATGTCACTTCTTGACAAAAAATGCCACAGAGTGATGTTATACTGCAATATCCTGATCTAACAATGCTATATTCTCACATTAATATTCCAGATCGTGATATTATAATGCCACATCATTCTATTATGAGGCCACATTGTGTCATTAGGCTACCATGTAGGCTACTGGTAGTAGAATGCTATATACTGACATTATAATGCCACATTATGACAATTAATTATTAAATTATAATCTAATAATATAAGTACAATATATTGACCATAAAATGACATATCGTGACATGTTAAAGCTACATAATCAAGCCAAAATTGTATTTTCGCTTCTTTATATGTCCTTAATATGTGAACATTAGAATTGTGGAAATCTTTTAAATTTTATAGTACAGTCAAGTTGTGCCGAATAATGTCATAACCTCACACAAATTACAACAGAATGTCCGACAGTGTTTTTTTACTCAATAATAGGTGTTCTTTAACCAAAAAAAGTCTTAAGTGATTCGAGTGGTTGGAAGTATTTTAAAATGCTGTTTCTTTACCCTACCCTCTGACCATCTTTTATTAGGAGATCTAGCTACGTTTCAAACATATAGCTCGTACACATTATTTAAACAGGACCATGATCGCATTATGATTGTATTGGTAAGATTACCAGTGCTTTTCTAAATACTAATAGCTAATGTTTCTCCATGTTTAATCCAGCGTGACTGATATGAATGTGACCAAGTCTATGCTGACAATGTTTATATCAGGAATGCCCAACACATATAACCTTACTTGAAGATCAGACATTGTGTAGTTTTGAAGACTGGATTCAGATTGGTTGGATGTTCATTCATCGTTTTTATGATCTTCTAGTTCATATTTTAGGATGGTCGCTGTGTTTTAAATAATGGCCAAACCCCACACAAATTGCAACATAATTTCTGACTGTTGTTTTCATACTCATAAATACGTCTTCTCTAACCTAAAAAAAGGCTTAAGTGATTCGGGTGGTGGAAAGTATTTTAAAACACTGTTTCTTAACCATACCCTTCAAACATATTTGACTATTTTATGGTGGGATAACGAGACACGTTCTATCAGTGTTATATAAGTATTTTGATATATAAATTCGTACGATTTTATTATTGAGAATATACCAGTGCCTTCTTACAAGAACCCTGTAAGGGTCTGTATAAAACATATTTTAAAAATATCTAACACTTCAGCCGTCGCAAATATGATTATCTGGTACTAGAATCCTGCATTGACTCGACAATTTCAAACTGAAGTACAGGACCATTGCGATAGAGATTTTGTGTTCAAATGACATCAAATACATTCAATCCCTTACTTATCACGGAAGATTGAAGTCAAAATATCCCCGTTACAATATACCTCAACTACACCTAATATACATGTCCAGGCATACATACACTTTAAGAGACAGCTTTTAGAGACAGTGGGTAATATAAGCCTATCATGTATACGTCCCGATTAATTATACTAATAATAACTCAATTTGTACAGTTATTTCCGGTCTTAATTCTACTATTATTCCACCTGTTCTCTTTTCGCTATTTTTCCCGCTGATGTATTCTCAATCTTTTTTTTTCCTTACACTCCCATCTCACTCTGTCTGTCAGGCAATTTGCTTTACTTTTATATTTATATTTCTTTAGTCGATGTTGCTACAATTTATTTTCCGGTACTGTTTTTCTTTGATTTCCCATACTGTGGTTGCAATCTCTTTCTACCACATCTCATTCTTGTCGTCTACTGTGTACCTCTCTTTGTTACCGTTACTTTATTATCTGATGATACCCAAGTTATATTCATATAAATCAGTGTTACATATGACAACATGTTATTTTTATATTCCTTCTATGCTTAAATAGTATGTTTTGAATTCCAGTGCATATATTTTCCCTGTAGTCCGCAGTTTTAATCTTTTCCATTTTTGAGCACCGATTCTAATACATGCAATGTCATGTCAAATTCTAATTGTATACATTTGATAACATTGCGGATTGGGCTTGCGTGGCAGCAGAAAGCTCGTAATTTATAAAATAAAATAAACTAGTATGACATTGAACGGTGTTTCACAAAGCGCATCAATAATGTGCATATTTTGTAAAAAAAAATGAATAATTATTTAATTTATTGCATAAACGAAAAAGTGAGAACAATTTGGCAAAAAATTAATTAGGTATCTTTTTTCATCACTACGTTTTGAAAATAAACGTCATCCACAGCAGACTAAGGCATCAAATAATGTTACCAGGAGGCAAATGGTTATAGTTCATACAATGATATTAAATACGAACAAAAATGCAGCACGATGAAATATTATTAAAAAATATTAATAACAGTGAACACAAAAATATGTGAATGAAATAGTGTAACATAAATGTGTCAAATAACTGGACTTGAATGACTTTCCTTGATCACACATGTTTAAACGTTATTTGTTTTTATTTTATATTTTTAATAAATTCTGATGAAATAATTTAAATTTGTGGTGAACTCGCTTCCAATCATATACTGTACCGCTTCCAGATTAATGTTAACAGTTTCTGATAGATTATGAATAGTTTTGAGCCATTTGTGTGGGCATCATATAAGAATACATGCATACATCCATACATAGCCTTTTTAACATGGGTGGTAATGGGGGGAAATATCATCATCGATTTCAATGCTTTACATCTATTTAATCACTTAAGACTTCAGATATGTTATACGGGACACTTTGATGAGAAGAAAACAGTTGAGTTTGTTTCTGTTGCAATTTGTGTGAGGTCATATCGTTTAAATACTGTACTATTAATTTGTTTTGTTACATGGCAAAGTAGCAAGTGTGCCGAAAGCCACATTTATCAGTTATTCTCGTATTTCTTATTTTAGACATGCATGTCCGAAATTAAATCTGGTCCTTATTTCTCGTTTAACTGGTAAACGCGCAACGCAAAATGTAAAAAAACTTTAGCCCATGAACATGTTAACATATTATGGACATCTCAAAAAGCCTATATAAAAATGATGATTTTGTCCTGATTGTGTTGCGGCCATCTTGGATTTGGCGGCCATTTTGAATGTTTTTCTATGATTTGCTGTTTTGTTACCGGGCACCATTCGATCCGGCATATGGGAAACCCCATGTATACAAGTTTTCACATTTTAGGTACAAAAACTACTGTAGGTCCACATATTTCAATATTATGCCTGGCTATAATGTAACGTAGTCCGAGTTTGACGCAAGGTTCTCATGGGTTAGCTTCAGAGCTGGAGAACATAGCAAAAATGTATGTATGCTGGTAGCCAGTGTACGCTGAGATCAATAATTTCATGAAAAATGCCAGGGTAATTACCCTGTTCAAATGATAAAATCACCGATAAAGACAGGCGTTTAAATCTCCACGTTAAGCCATTATTCGAATCAGATGCAAATCTGTCATTATAGAATAAAAATCATTGATCAAACAGTAACGCTTGAATTCATTGCGCAATCGATCGTTGGCGCACCGGATTTTTGGGGTACTACTTTACGAATGGCAATGATTACAGACTCTGTATCGCACACAGAGTCTGTTACTACGGACTAAATGTGAAGTTAAACTGTTATGAAATGACATCATTTGAGTGAACATTGGATTCCATATGACTTTTGCACTGAATAGTGGTATTTCAGAAACAATATCGTGGATGTTAATATTATGCTTAAGGCAGGCGGGCGCTGATTTATCCTGATTATAGTACCGTATACCCGCGCATAAACGTGAATGCACATATATTTGAAGATCCACTTAGTTTTCTAAAACAGGTGCATGCACTTATATTCCAACACAAAAAATATTTTAAGAAAAAGACATGCGCTTATATTCGAGCACGAAATGACTTCGATAATAAAAAAAAAGAAAAATATTTCAACAAAAAAAAATCAAGCGGTATATCTTACTTGATCATAAAAAAGATTTGCAATATTATGGGCTATCGTGCCTCTCTTATTCAATTCACGTAAACGTGACGTTACGGCCATGCTGCTGTGATACAGATGTACGTTATATTTATTGGTATAGTATCACGTCCATATCGTACATGAAACTAGGCTTTCACACGTTTTAAAGATACCCTGATTTACGGGGCCAAATAAAAAGTTGACCTGGTGTCCTGTATATTCTCGTAGTGCACATGTGGCAATGTTGGAAATAAAATGCCAAAATGACGTAGTACACAGAAACGTGACGTCACAAATGTACGTTTTTTTCCGCAACTCGACCACGGCTCCTAAAAATGAAATATATGACGTTAAACTACAGAATTATACATTTCCAATGATATATCATTTGTCTCTGGAAAAAAAAAAGAGAAATGCTTTCATAAT
This sequence comes from Flabesymbios commensalis, assembly GCA_964017125.1. Taxonomy (NCBI): domain Eukaryota; kingdom Metazoa; phylum Annelida; class Polychaeta; order Terebellida; family Flabelligeridae; genus Flabesymbios; species Flabesymbios commensalis. Next base: position 35,477,082 of record OZ024906.1, on the reverse strand, counting down.
ACAAATTAAAAAATATATAATATTATTTAACCTATGTTATTAAAAAAAATATTAAAGCATGTAAAACAAAAGCTTCACGCCTGATGCATAAAATCAAAGGATGTCATATGTACAAAACATGTATGTCATTTTTATGTGACAACCTAGGCCTTTACTCTATTATTTATACAAATGCAGGATATTGAACGTCATCTACATGTGTATATCGCAGCGGATAAATGATCCACCCTTATAAACATCCAGTAGAAATTGGTGAAAAAGTGACGTCACAACCATCACGACATGACGTCACAAATGCACGTTTTATGAAAAACTCGACCACTTGCCGCAAAAACTTTTCACGCTACATAAAACTAGACATTCATACCTTTCCAACGATATATTATTTGTCTCTAGGAATTTAAGTGTCAACCAATTCCTTAAATAACGTCATTTTTCAGATTTCCTCCTCTACTATTAAGGGCCCTATCATAAGCCGCTGTCGAACCATTTCGATCCAGTAGGTCTAGGTTTATATAGTTTATATGTGCGGGTGACGCCTTCATATTTTAAAACTTTTATAGTGGAATGATGTGGAAAATTATAATGCACAGCTCGCAAAGCTCAAATAATAGGGACTGAAACAATATGCGATGACTATCAGACTATAGGGCCTAGATTTAGATCTAGTTTCGAACTAGATTATTTTTCATTCGTTTGAAACGGACAATTGGGTCAGCCAGCTTTACACAGTTAAATCATGAATGTTATTAAGCAATTCAGCATTTAGTACTTATAATAATACTGTACTGTTTCAGAGTGGCAGTGTCATACCAATGCCAGTACCATCCAGTTATAACGATATCACTACCAGTCATCAGCTGCAAAACTTTGTAGGCTGGGTGTGGTACGAGCGCCATTTCTGGGTCAACAATGCTTTTCGTAACCAACGAGCTGTGCTGAGGGTGGACAGTGCCCATTATGACACTGTTGTGGTCAGTATATCTTTAAATTATTATTATGTATTTATTTTGCTAGTTATTTTTTAAGTAGAATGTAATTTATATCTATGTTGTATGTGTTTTATCTTTAGCTGATTAACAGATAAATTATTCATGCAGTTGAGTTTATTTTTGTTGTATCAGCATACACAATTGTTAACATGGTTAAGAGAAACATTTTATAATATTTACTGATAGATCTAAACAAGATCCTTCTTATATTATCACAAATAAAGGACCAGTTAGGCCCCCGTAACTACTCACAAAGTAACAGTCTGTTCTATTTTAAGAGAAGTTTTAATGGCGAGAGTGCTTCATCGGTATGCTTTAGCCGGAATGCTTTTCCGGATTCGAAGCTGGTTGGCGGAGATTGTTTTTGACGTCAGGACGGGTGTTTCGGACGTCAGATGGGGGGGGGGGCGATTTTTCTGATTGGTTTTAGTAAATGCATATGTAGATGTTGATGTCAACGCATGTTCAAAATTTTGACCCCAGTCAACACGAAAGTTGAACAGTCACTGCCGGAATGCCGAAACATCACCAAAAGTCTATTTTGCATTAATTAGGGCTAACCGCCATCTGATTTGTCAATCATCTCAGTATGCAATGATCAGATCATGCATCATAACTTTTGAACAAATGAAGATGGAAAAATGTCGTCTAGATGCTAGGGGGGGGGGGGGGGGGGGGGGGGGTTGTGTCCATTTTTTTTCGTGAGAGCACCTTCACTTTTCTTAATCTGTAGGATCTCACGGTTCAGAAAAATCTGAGTGTTTCGCTGAAATATGGTACACTTTTTTTACAGCCCGTCAAAGTTGTGGGGCACGTGTGTTTTTGATGCGTAATTAAGATTTTTGCAATATTAATATTTCTTTCATGTACGCCTTGTAATTAAATGTATATATCAACTGTATTACCCATGTGGACTTGATATATGCACAATCATTCACCCCTAATGTAATTTTGTGCAAAAAAGAAAATTTGAGAGTCTTTAGACTATGTTTGTGAGTTTTTCATTGACAAATCTCATGCAATATTTTCCGTATTTTTTTCTATGGTACTTAGATGGTGAAACTTCGCCATAAGTGATATTGCAACATTTTATCAACTACTTTGAACAAATTTGTGATGTTAGTGAAAATTTGTTGATCGTACGTAAAATGTACCTGGAATTACCGGAAATCATGCTTATTGCTGTAATTTCTTTATTGTTTGACATAAAACAATGTCGTTGGTATCTACACCCATGTTTTCACGTATGGGGATCTACAGCTGTCATCAGAATTTTGATATGAGCAATGCTTCTCATATGCAAACATACTGACTTTCACCCCTAAAAATTTGGTGAAAACGCCTTTCTTTCGCTTTTCAACTTTTGCAATGTTTTCGAGCAGGGTTCTATTAATAGAAGCATATTTCAAAATGAGGTTAATTATCCCAATGTGAAAAGTGTGTACGAAATATCTATACATTTTTTATATCTCCCAATTCACAAACCTTGATGTTGCTGTTATTTTCACAAAAGCGGTGGTCTCCCGCTATATAAATAGTACTATTAATATAACATAACCAGCAGCATCCAGTATAAATATTGTCCATCATGTTTCAAGGTGTGGAGATAATTACAGCATCAATTGGTTAATATTGATTGTCATATCTTCATCACAAATATTTATTAAATCTTTCAGACCCCCTCCCCGTGGGTATTGGGTGCTAATGTATGGTATAATCTAATCAAAGGATAGGCTATGGCTCCTAATGAGGGATATTAATTTCACTACTAACCAAATATACTGTGTACAAAAAAAATCTTCCACAGCAGGTGATCTTCATCAAAAAGTTTTAACAATTTGTATTAATTGTTAAACAATGAGTATTCAAAACTAGATTCAGGCTCAACAGATTGGTGCTGCTGTTATTTTCACAAAAGCGGTGGTCTCCCGCTATAAAAATAGTACCATTAATATAAGGTGACCGGTGGTATCCGGTATAAAAATTGTCCATCATAGTTTAAAGTGTAGAAATAATCAGCAGCAGCAGGAAGTGCTTAATATTGATTATCATAACTTCATGATAAATATTTATAAAGTCATTTATGTCCCCTTTGGGCTTTGCCCGCTAATTTATTGTATAATCTAATCAAAGATTAGACTATGGCCCCTGACTAAGGATTTGAATTTCATTACTAACAAAATATACTGTGTATTAACAAAATCTTCCATACCAGGTCAACTGTTAAACCATGAAAATTCAAAACTAGATCTACAAATTGGTGCTGCTGTTATTTACATGAAAGCGGCGGTCTCCCGCTATAAAAATAGTACCATTAATATTTTATAGTTGGGCAATGGTGTAGAGTTATTTTTCAGATCTTAGCACTGACATCTGATAATGGAGTCCTCTAAGCTGACAGACATATCTGATGAAGAGGAACCGTTTGATCCCCGGAAATGCATCATTAATTTTATCAACAGCAAACACAAATCAAAACATTGCAAAGAGAGAATGGATGTAAGCGAATGCGTGATGCTGGGGATGTAAGGAATGACAGTGTTGCTAAACGTATGAGAAGTACTAAAATCTTTGTTCACCATGTAACTAACAGTCACCATGTAGCTAACAAACAATATACACACACAGGCCATCTGGAAAAACTTCAGAAACAGAAAGAAAGTGGTGTTACATCATCGATCGATACGCCTGATGCCATGACATGATGTACACAATAGGATCTTCATCTGGATCAGGGATCCGTGCTCAACCGAACACTGCTGATATACGTAACATTGAATGTATTATATGTGACAAAAAAACATACAAGAGATCGTATGCCAAGTTTAGGATCAGCGAAACCCCTTGTGCAGGGAGATTCCTAAAAGCTGTATATTTCTTACAAGACTAAGCCTTTGTTAGAACATCTGATCTCCAAGGTCCTGAGTTTTTGGGGCTGCTTTGTACTACCATGAGAATTTCATGAGAAAATACATGTATGCATACACAATTGCGGAAGGTAGTAAATCATGTGGCCCATCTCCAAAACAACCTGCATGGTTGAAGTGCTTACCTGAATGATGAATGGCAGTGGATATAAACTCGTGACATCCAGCTTCTCCTTCAAAAGCAATTTGAGGATGATATTGCCTTTTTGTATTCAAACAAATGCAACGAGTCAATCTGTGTATTTATGAGAAGTGTTAACAAAGCTAATCACCTTGTCACAACCATACGCTCAATGAATGCTACAGGTGTGTGCAATGCAGATTCGACCAGCACTCGATGCATATGATTTCCAGTTGAATGATCGGTTTTTTAATGCAGCGGATCTTTCTGCAGCATGTACCAACATGAATATACCCACACCACTACTGTAATTCCTTGGTCATCTAATTAATTTTGATCCTGCTGGCCATGAAAAAGCTGCAGCTACAGTTATGCAACAGCGTGGAGAGGAGTCAGGACTCACAGATGATGACGTTGATGGCCTCAATACAGATGTTCCCTCTGTACCAAGGGATGGAGCACTGTCTACAAATAGTTGTAGGAAGGTGCAGTCCATATTTGAAGTCTTGTACCACGTCCACCATAAGGGTCAACGGAGGACGCCAATGCATCCGATGGATGGGAATTCAGCTCAGGGTCTGGGGAGGGGAGATAAAATACTTTGTAAGATCTTGAATCATGAGGGCTTATGTTCAAGCTATGATGAAGTGAAACGGTATCATCATGATCTTGCAATGTATACATCAAATAAGAATGTTGGTGAAGTATTCATTCCCGACCATCTTGACAAAGATCTGGGGCTATTGATAACCATGAGTCTGGAGCAGTTGCGGACCATGATACAGTGACTGTCTTCTTTCAAGATATACCCCCTTTAATCCCTACCAAGCCAAATATATCTGACACAAATGTCAGTCATGGATCAAAGACTTTCAATACTCTTCTACCTTGTCAAACATTGTGACATGTGAACAAGCCTACCAGACGACCAGACTTACCATCAACATACACAGTTGATACCATTCCTGATCAAACCATTCCAATCGCATCAGCTTGGACATCCTATATAAATGATTTTGCCTTGTCAGTTTCACGATTTAAATATATATCTCAAATCCATATGATGTCAACATACTACCTGAGATAAAGCAAACCATGTCGCCCTGGTCTTCATCAAACTCTCTCTGGACTCGAGAATGTGTTCCAGTGAAATCTATTGCATTTCTTCCGGTTTTACCCCACCCTGTTACTGAATACGCATTGTTGAGCTGTTGCAATCGTTATCACAGAAATCGATACCAATGTACTGTGACGAAACGGTATATTGCATGGTACAGGAAATCAAACTGGCACGACCTACTGAATTTGAAAATATCGTTTAGTAATGGGCAGCTTTCATTTGATAAAGAGAGTGCTGAAATGTATGGGAAATTACCCAGCGGGAATTGGTGCAGAACATATTTGGCTGGAGTCGGGTATGATTGGACCTACAATAATTAAAAATTGGTTCTTAATGCAGGACATTATAATCGCTCACTCCTTGGGACTCTTTACTGGGCAAAAGGACTGCAGCGTATGAATTCAAAGAATTCAACCCCACAAAATATGCTGACTCATTATGTGTCCTTTCAAAGCTCAGGAAGGCAGTTGTAGAAAAGAATGAGAACTGAGCCAGCATCTACTCTCCAGTAATTCCACGAGTCAGCTCGTTTAAATGTTTGTTACACGTCTAGCTGAGAAAGATGAAATTGCACTCTACTGGGCAACATTTCTTGACATGAGCAAGGCTGTCATTACGCGCAGATGGAGAAGGAGATTGGAGCCTGCATCTTGACGCAGTTCAGCGTGCCATGTACCTCTTTGCAGCGTTTGATTCAACAAACTATCTTCGACGGTGCTCATTGTATATCGAAGATATGCGAAGACTGCCTCTGATAGCACCAGATGTCCACCAAAAGCTCAACTCTGACAATTTCGATATCAAATAAAAACCTGGCAAGTTCTCAGCTGTTGGAGGGGATCAAAAATTAGAACAAACAATCAATTTGTCATTTGAAAGAGTGTGTGTGTGTGTGTAGGGTCTGAATCAAGTTTTCATTATGGGCACTGTACCACCACTACTGAACGGCATGAGGCTGAAGTACAAGCAATAATATGGGAAATCTCCAACTTTGGCAATCCCTTCATGGTGCCCTCATCTGACCATGTTCCTGTGCTTCCGCTCCGTAATATAATAACTAAAGAAGCCAAGACTAAGGATATAAGAGATGATCTACTCGCATATCTAGAGAAGAGGAAGACCAAGTATAATTCACGCAGAAACGATGTGTTTATCAGCAAATAATCAAGAATAAGTGCCACCATTCATCGATCTAACCTAAAAACAATGGTCAAGCTCAAAGAGGAAGGGAAATTGAAGGCAGCACCAAAAGCCACCAAACAGTCGTCTCTTAATGAACGGAAGATGGAAATTGCTCATGACAGAGAGATCTCCACTGAGCAACTGCTATTGTATGACATTGTTCCTCCCCCTACAGTCTTTGATGCCTCCGGACTGATGACAAAGCCTGAAAAAGCAGAGTTTATAAAAGAGCTTGAATCTCAGCATCTAGTAAAATATATTTATCCACCAAGTCATCCTAGACTGATTTTGCCACCATTGATTTCATGGCAAATATAATAAAAATTCCAATGAAGAACATAGTACATTTGGAGAATTAGTTATTTCCTTCACTTCAGGGTTTGAATACCTTCATGGTTATGGCCGCACTGACTATGTGTTCGATTTATATTTGGATTGCTCAGCCAAGGACTGTGAACGACAAAGGCGCACCCATACTCCAATTTGCCTCACACGTATTTCAGTTAACACTCCTATCCCTCATAATATGGACACATTTTGGTCTTCAAATGAAAACAAGATTCACCTACAGCAATAATATTGATCCATAAGTCGCTCTGCAATCAGCAGGCTTTATCTAACACATTGTTCCCAGTTGTAGTTGGCCAAGTTTGAGAAGAAGCCGAGTACAGATGTGTCTCGTACCTCCAAACAAACACAATAAGCATTTCACATCTTGACTGCACACCAGAAGAGGCCGTCCTATGCCTCCTACTTCATTGCATGAACTCACTCAATATGAGTTATACAAGCCGTGTTGTGATTTCAAATGACACTGATGATAGTGTTGCCTTTTATATCACCACAACAAGACATTTCACATTCGAGGAATGAAAACACTCTGGCAAGCAACTAGAGTAGCAGATTCCAAACGCTTTCTCCCAGTACATCTCTTGGCACAAAGGATGGGTGAACTCGTGTGTACTAATCCACCGTTATTCATCATTTGACAGGTAGGTTAAGTTATAAAATTTGTCTTATGTGAAGTGGACAACATTTTATCATGATGTGAAGGTAATCGAAAAACTATATTTTTATTAACTTTGCATGGCTTCAGGTTCAGATATCACCAGTAAGATCGGCACAAAGAAGGCTGCCCTACGAGCAGATCCTGCATTAGTTCAGATCTTTGGTAGAGATGTGTCATTGACACAGAAGGCAAGCATGGATGCAGAAAAGTATCTGGTATCCTGTATTAAAAGAACTAGTACTGGTACTAACTTTACGCAACTGGGGACAGAAATCTTTCGATTCAGTAATGAAAGGTCATCTCGAAAGAGCACACTATGCTACTTACCTGATTGTGCATGCTCTTAACCACAAAAATGTGCCTGAAATTGTCCCCGAAAGTTTTGGCTATGAAATAGTGGATGGAGTACTGATGCCAAAGGATACAGGACGGTGTCTTGATGAGAAATGAACAGTTTTTTGTGGTTGTAGAAAATGCGCAAGGGTGACTTGTCTAAGCAGGGACGCTGGAGTCAAGTGTGGACAGTTCTGCAAATGTCACCTGGTTTCACAGGATCATTGCAGGAGCCTATGAAATGAATAACAAATGTCTATATAAACACATGTCTGTTTCCATTTAGGCTGAGAAGCATTGCTCATATTAAATTCTAATGGCAGCTATAGATTCCCCATACGTGAAAACAAGGGTGTGGATACCAAAAATATAAAAGAAATTGCAGCAATAAGTGTGATTTTCGGGTAATTCCAGGTACATTTTACGTATGGTCAACAAATATTTAATAACATCACAACTATGTCCAAAATAGTCGATATAATATTTGTGTTACCAAGTATACACCCCAATATCACTTATGGCGAAGTTACACCTTTCTAAGTACCATAGAAAAAATATAGTACTTAGCTTTTGCAAAATTTACCGTCTCAGAATACGTAAAATATTGCATTAGATTTGTCGATGAAAAACTCACAAAAACACTCAAAAGTATCTCAAATGTTCTTTTTTTCACAAAATTACATTAGGGGTGGATGATTATGCATATAGCTAGTTATTATGGGTAATAAAATGATATATACATTCAATTACAAGGTGTACATGCAAGAAATATGAACATTGCGAAAATCTCAATCACACATCAATAACACCCGTGCCCCCTCAACTTTGACGGGCTGTAAAAAAAAACTGTACCACATTTCAGCGAAGCACCCAGACTTTTATCTGAACCGTGAGATCCTACAGATAGATTAAGAAAAGTGAAGGTGCTCTCATGAAAGAAAATTGAACACGACCCCCTCCCCCTCCTAGCATCTAGACTAATGTGAAAGGTGTCAAAATAATCATGTTTGACATTTCTATACCGTGTATACATGGTATATGATAATAGCAAACTGCTAATTTGCATAAATTCAAGATAGCCACCATATGATCTGCTGATTTACAGATTATCACATTATGCCTTCTAAATCAAGATATAAACATGTATAAAGTGTCAAAATATCAAGGGTTACATTTCAATTCCGTTTTTGTAGGTCTATACTATTATGCTAATAGCAAAAGACTAATTTGCATAAATTCAAGGCGGCTGTTTCCAATACCAACACAATTGCTTTCAGAATATAACGATAAACATGTTACTTAGCTAACAACTTTAGAGGGATGCGAGATACCGATACTAAATTTACATGTATTCATTCCACAATTAATTAGATGAAATGCTGCCATTGTGACTGTTTCTCACCATGCTCACACGGGCTACACAAGTCAGCGCTCATTGTTCAGCATGTTCAGTGGACGACTATTCCAAGTAACGGCCGTTCCCGATGACTCATTCGGTCCGGTTGTGGCTCGAAACTCAGAGGTACTGGGTTCGAATCCCGATAGGGACGGATATTTGTCATCGGTAATGTGCTCCAAACTGTCCAAAGGCCTGGAATGTGCAGTGCTGTTATTAACACTATGCACTATAAAGAACCCTTGAAGTCATTCGAGAAGAGTAGAGCATAGTCCAGAGTTCGGGCCTCCTTCCTTCGCGATATTGCCATGATTGTGCTGAAAGCGACGTAAAGCAATAATCACAACAACAACTTTAAGTAACACGTACAGAAAGACTAAAAAATGTATAGGCTACCGCTATCGCGTAATAATTATTATTTTAAATGTAGGATATATATGCTAAAATATTCATTGTGACGAGAATAGCTTATACCATATGTATTTATCATTCACTACAGTATTTAAATGGCCGTCAAATTATGCTGCATCATGGCGGCCATCTTCCTTTTGAGACTGACATCAGCAGATACCTAGCCTTTGCGGAGGAGAATCGACTGACGATAGCTGTGAACAACACTCTGACGGGGCATACAATTCCTCCTGGAACTGTCACCCGACATACAAATAGCACAGGGTAAGACATTCTCTAATAATATATATTTTTCTCAAATCTAATGACACCACTCTGGGGGTATTGGGATGATTGCTAGTACTTAGAAGTACTTTTTGCCCCCATCCGGGGAGGGTCATTAGGGATCTGTTCGTCAGTTGCATGCTGTTTGGCATGGTACGGAAGCACTAGTCTACAGCAATCATCCAAGGGAAGCTGCAGCCTCCTCGTATCTGGCCATAATCTTCGGACGGATTGCCAGTGATATACCCTGGTTCCTCCGTTCAACTGCGGTGCCAATGCAGCTCTCGCATCTGTGCTGGCGCTCGTGTAGGCCGTAGTAGCCTTAAATAACCGGCAATAGCGTGTTGATGACATTAGGTCTCTCACGGGAAATGAATGGAGTTACCCTTTCTATTGCTACTCCAGGGACTATCTGATCCGAGGATAGTGGAGCTGCGCCAAATGCCACAGAGTTTTAGCATTAAATAGCACAGCGAAACCCAAATCTCCGGCTGTCTGGGCATGTCTGGGGGTAAATCCCCTGGACATGCCCATAACCCCTTATCAAGCGAGCAAAGGAAAACGTTCTCAATAACCCACCATGCCTATCACCCCACCCTCACATCATCATCTGTACATCATTCATCTCATCAATTGACTGCAACGTTTTTTATCGTATTACAATGTCACTTAAAAGACCATTTGTGCCAAAAAGATACGTAAAGCAATGATTTACTACTACTACTACGACACCACGCTGACGGGGCATACAATTCCTCCTGGAACTGTCACCCGACATACAAATAGCACAGGGTAAGACATTCTCAAATAATATATACTTTTCTCAAATCTAATACATCGGCTCAGCAGCAGTGGCCAAAGCAAAAAGATTCCTCTCAAATGCTTGTGTCATATATTCGGCGGCTAGCGTTAGTTAGGTACGTGCAGTTGTGACATTCCTGTTGTTTTAAATCTCAATAATTATTTAAATGTTGTTTTCAAATGTATACGACCACAACAAATCTTAACCCATTCTTCACACATAGATGTCGCTCAGGCAAACCCCTGCTCTCTGAGATCAGAATGATCTTAACACTGTCCACTTCTGATATATGCATAATAAGTTGTCATCCATTATTTCCCTCCATTTTTCTATGGTTTCAGATACCCGCCAAATTTCATAAGACAGACGGGACAGTTTGATTTTTTCAACTACGCTGGCATTCATCGTCGTGTTCGTTTATACTTCACACCCACCACGTATATCGATGATATTACTGTCACCACTGAGACTGCCACTGAAGCCACATCAGGTAAGATAAGAGATATTGTATATCTATGTTATCACTGTCACCACTGCCACTGGAGCCACATCATGTAAGATAAGAGATACTGTATATCTATATCACTGTCACCACTGACACTGCCACTGAAGCCACATCTGGTAAGATTAGAGATACTGTATATATATATGATATCACTGTCACCACTGACACTGCCACTGGAGCCACATCATGTAAGATAAGAGATACTGTATATCGATATCACTGTCACCACTGACACTGCCACTGGATCTTTAGATCTGGAGATACTTTATATCTCTTTAGATCTTTAGATCTGGAGATACTTTATATCTCTATCACTGTCACCACTGACACTGCAGATTAGAGATACTGTATATCTATAATATAACTGTCACCACTGACACTGCCACTGAAGCCACATCAGGTGGGATTAGAGATAATTTATATCTATGTCACTATCACCACTGACTCTGCAGATTAGAGATACTGTATATCTATGATATCATTGTCACCACTGACACTGCCACTGCCACTAGAGCCACATCATGTAGGATTAGATATAATGTATATCTTTTATCTACGATATCACTGTTACCACTGACACTGCCACTGGAGCCACATCAGGTAAGATTAGAGATACTGTATATCTACGATATCACTGTCACTACTGACACTGCCACTAGAGCTACATTAAGTAAGATTAGAGATACTGTATATCTATATCACTGTCACCACTGACACTGCCACTGGAGCCACATCATGTAAGTTAAGAGATACTGTATATCTATGCTATCACTGTCACCACTGACACTGCCACTGGAGCCACATCATGTAAGATTAGAGATACTGTATATCTATATCACTGTAACCACTCACAATGCCACTGGAGCCACTTCAGGTAAGATTAGAGATACTGTATATCTATATCACTGTCACCACTGACACGGCCACTGGAGCCACATCAGATAAGATATAAGATACTGTATATCTATATCATTGTCCGCACTGACACTGCCACTGGAGCCACATTATGTAAGATTAGAGATACTGTATATCTATATCACTGTCACCACTGACACTGCCACTGGAGCCACATTATGTAAGATAAGAGATACTCTATATCTATGATATCACTGTCACCACTGACACTGCCACTGAAGCCACATCATGTAAGATTAGAGATACTGTATATCTACGATATCACTGTCACTACTGACACTGCCACTAGAGCTACATTAAGTAAGATTAGAGATACTGTATATCTATATCACTGTCACCACTGACACTGCCACTGGAGCCACATCATGTAAGATTAGATATACTGTATATCTATATCACTGTCACCACTGACACTGCCACTGGAGCCACATCATGTAAGATTAGAGATACTGTATATCTATATCACTGTCACCATTGACACTGCCACTGGAGCCACATTATGTAAGATTAGAGATACTGTATATCTATATCACTGTCACCACTGACACTGCCACTGGAGCCACATCAGGTAAGATAAGAGATACTTTATATCTATGATATCACTGTCACCACTGACACTGCCACTGGATCCACATCATGTAAGATTAGAGATACTGTATATCTATATCACTGTCACCACTGACACTGCCACTGGAGCCACATTATGTAAGATAAGATATACTGTATATCTATGATATCACTGTCACCACTGAGATTGCCACTGGAGCCACATCGGATAAGATAAGATATACTGTAGGCCTAATATGTATATCTATGATATCTCTGTCACCACTGAGAAGAAACATGTATTTCTTTGCAACTTGAATGCCAGCGTATAGTGGGGGTGCAAGGATATTGTGACACTTTTTGTAATGACATTTAGGCATGCTAATCATGCTAATAAACATAAATATGAAACCTTCTCCGCCAATTTTCTTGAACCTTCACATTTTGCTTCCAGAATTTGTACGTCTTTACTTGGTATTGCTATCGGAAGGAGTATTGGAACGAGGCGAGGCGATATCTTATTTTTATTTATAAATAGAGTAGCTAAATCAATTGTTTCAAATTTACTACTATATGATTAAAGAAGCAGGCAATAGCCTGAGGATCGAAACCCGAGTGATTGTGGTCATTAAATATATTCGGATGTGTTTATTGAAACGTCCATTGTATACATTGTTTAGCAGTTTCATTGTGCACCAGGAATTGTCGTGGTACCTTGTTAGACGGCAAAGATAGGCCTAATCATTAAGTAGAACACGTTAATGTAATATATCAATATTTGTGTGAATGTATATGGTAGGCCTATTGGTAAGCCTTTCATTTTACTGACAACGACAATTACGACCCAATGCCTTCGTAGAATTACAACCCTTAAAATTGCAAAAGTTATACCATTTGACATGTAATATAATTCTGAGAAAATAAACAGAATGTTCAAGGGACGTTATAATTATTAATTCACTAGATGTCAAATGGTTTAAGTTTTGAAATATTCAATATTTTTTTACGAAATTTCCAGCAGTGATACGACATGACTAAAAAAAAGCCTACAAAAGTTAATGGGAATCGCTTCGGAATTGAGTATTCAACGAGAAGCTAACTTTTATTTTGAACAATCCTCCACCATTGGACAGACTATAACTGCAAATGTATCGCCTATAGCCCCTTAAATTTGAACATCATCACTCCATTGTCAGTGACACCTGGTGAAATGCCATTTGCACCATGAATGAAGACTGTCTTGTATCTTTCTTTCGAAATCCCCTGTTTCGTTTGAGCAATTCTTGAAAATGGATTATGTTTTTTTTCTCGTTTATTTGCAAGTATAAGGATATAAAATAAATATGTTATTAATTTTATTCACACAATCTGTGTAAATTAAATGGTCGAACGATATAGCTTTTTCCTGAACTGGTAATATGCACATTTAACTGTGGTTCAAAACACACTGGAGAACAAATTATTATATTTTGACTGGTAAGATATTGACCCGTCAAGAACTAGAAGGGTGAAACTGTAGATGTCTCCCTTCCAGCAGCATAACCATAAATGTTGATAGCTAATAGCGCTGGTCAGTACTTCATGCTTGCGGTACCGGCACGATGCTTTGAACCAAAGCTGGGTTAATGTTGACCCGTCATCTGTGATGCTGGCCCACATTCAGCGTGGCGCCAAACACGGTAACCCAATACTGGGCTAATTTTGGCTCAGTGTCATAGACGGTGGGCCAACATCAGCCCAGAATTGAGTCAACGTCTCGTGTTTCAACGCCTGCACGATAGAAAACGCTGGATCAAAATGAATGGGACACACAGACTCACAGAACGAGACAGAAACACTAAGCGGACAGAGGTAGACCAACATGTCCCCACCTCTGTGTACAGAGATGAGCCTTAATAAACCAACATGTCCCCACCTCTGTGTACAGAGGAGAGACATACAAATAGTTACAAAATCACCCTGGCGATTCTTCAGCCATGAGTGACGATGAAGCATGGTTATTGCAAAATCTCTGTTTAATTTTAACAGCCACTGTGAACTACGAGGTAGGTGTGCGAGGCAGCTACGTCAGTTACGCCAGATACACAGTTCGAGTTTTGGACAAAGATGGCAAGCAAGTCGGGTCATCAAGTGAACGCAAGGACTCAATAACAGTGGCTAACCCCGAGCTGTGGTGGCCGTATGATATGAACCTACATAATCCCGCTTACCTGTATACATTAGAGGTAGGAACAACTGCTGTTTAGCATCACATAACATTGACATTAAATGATCGTATTTGCTACTATGTAAAGAGTCAAAAGTTATCCAGAGACTACTAATAGATCCACATAATTTCACCCACATCATTTTACTTTATACGAAGACTGAATAAGCTTACTAGTAAATACAATACGTTGTCTAATTTGGCTTCACAGTTGAGCCGGCGTCCTAATCGTAGGTTCAGATTAATGCCGACACTGGGAAAAGAAATGTACGAATTATGTATTAGGCTATAATTATATCTGATCATCACAAATTTGAAAAACAGTTTGCACTGAATTCATTCAATTCACCCTGTTCACTGAATATCATCATGAGTACACCCCCAGTACACATGGTAAATACAATGCGTTGTCTAGTATTGCTCCATGGTTCAGCGTCGAAGTTTCAGGATAATGCCGACACTGGGCAAAATATTACAACTGAGTATCAGTTTATGTCTGCCCTACACACTGACACGCCTTGTGCTGTTTCCTGCCGACATACAGGTGGCCTTTCCCTCTATGAAATGCTGGTGCTTTCCATTTAAACAGCAGGTATTATAAATCTCAAATTGAGAAAACAGTTTTCGTTGAATTATTAATTATTTCAAGTTTAAATTATGATTGTTTTCGTCGTGCGAGATAGACAAAATCGTGGCAACAGATTTCAGAAGTCATTGGAACGTTTTTCTGGCTTAGTGGGGGGGGGGGGGGGTATTTTTTTCTACGAAATAGAAACGTAGCTTCATCTCTGATAGTTAGCTCGTTCCCACGAGGTTAGGTTACTCGTTTCTAGGTAACTTTTTAGTATTAAGATCTCTGTACAGTAAAGGTCACGTATTCTCAAAAGGATTAACCTTGCTATCTCACCCAATCACAATAATCCAGTCAGATTCTTTGGGAATACTGACCCAGATAGATTAAAAAACTGTGATTTAGAATTAGTGGTGTTAATAATCCGAGCGCTGTTTCTTTTAGGTGACATTGAATCCATACTATTCGTCTGCCGATGATGTCTACCGCCTTCCATTCGGCATTCGTACTGTCAGCATAGTGGGGCACCAGATCCTGATCAACGAGAAACCTTTTTACTGTAAAGGAGCTGCAAAACACGAAGATTCCGACGTGAGTATAATTATACCTGTGTACGTTACAACCCTTGGGTCGTGTATTTAGGCTTTTTGCTCCTTTTATTTTTATGTTTTGAAAAATACAGTGACCGTATTATCAGAGCAATTAACCTAGATCTTAGCTGCAATTAACCATCGTAACAATACATGCAGTCAGTTACCATATTAGCTCATACCCTTTTTCTCCCCATTTGAAGCTGAGGGACACTGCATGTCGGACTTAACCTGTTAACTCTCTCGTAGGTCTACACACCATGCTACATAGATATATCTATCTATAAAACTTTTGTATAACATTTATACAATGTTGGACCAACGTCGAAGACGTTGGCCCGACGTTGTGAAAATGTTATACCAATGTTTTGTGCTTACTGGGATGTGATGAACTTGTTAATTTGCAGATGTCTATTTTTCACTCTACATAGAAATATTCCTCGTTGTTTGAATTATCAGCTTCAAAATAATGAAAAATACCAATTGACGTAAGTAACAGACGTCAGCTAAATGCTTGACTGATTGAATCTGTAATTTATCTGATCCAGATCAGAGGAAAGGGTTTGGATTTCCCGCTGATTGCCCGGGATTTTCACATGTTGAAATGGATGGGGATCAACTGTTTCCGGACGTCTCATTATCCCTACGCTGAAGAAATCATGGATCAGGCAGATAGACAAGGAATTATGGTTATTGATGAATGTCCTGCTGTGGGACTCAAAACGTGAGTCCCGAGAGGAAGTAGTCCTATTCAGTGCTTTTTCAAAATAGCTCTTACCTGCAAAAATATTTACTACAATTTAGGAATAATTGCTCATTTTTTATTTATTGTGCAACTGCATATTCTAAATAAAGCAGTTTGAATGTTTTGTATAACTGTATATTTATGATATTATAACCGTTTGAGGTTTAAACTTGGACTTTTATCAAATTAATTTGAAGCTCCGAGTCGCGTCAGTAGCAACTATTAAAGCAGCACTAAATATTTGAGCTGTTGAGTTTTGATAACAGCCACTCTTTATACGAATGAAATGAAATGAATCGGGCTTTAGGCCACGTTTGTGCATATATAAGCTAAACTGGGCCAGGAGAACCTCCTGAGAATGGTGAGATGATTGAGATGACACTGCCCTCCAGACACAGGATTCGAAATTCGAGCCCTGGCGGTCTGAGGCCGAGCACGCTACCTCTCGGTCACGGAGGCTCCCCACAATACTGACTTTCACAAGTGGATGGGGAAGAAACATTTTTGTTTCTTTCAAACCGCCGAGACCGGGTTTATACGAATGAGTAAAATTGTTATTCCTAAATCACAAACGTCAATGAAAATATGGAGAGAAATACGGCTATTGTATGTCGCGGTGTATGAGCTCTAAAAAGCAATGTTGCTTTTACATGTCTATATGATTGAGCCAGCGCTAAATTCAAGCGACATTAGATAATGACTTGATTATTGTTGAAATAAATCCGTGTAATCTATGTGGCCATCGCTTTTACATCCTATGATAGCAGGGTTCACATTAGACTATGATTTTCGCGTACTTCATTGTCAATTCTCAACCAATTTTCATGAAATTTTGCAAGCACTCGACGACTACCCTGAAATGTGTAACTGAAAAATTAGGCTTTATAAAATTTAAACCCGTTATAAACTTACATATAACTTCTTTCTGTTTTAATCTTAGTACATGTCAGATAGTCTAACCTTCTAGTAAATACCAATTAAAACTTTGCGAAAGATTCAATATATTGTCGCCGGACACCTAGAATATTGTGTTTACTTATTTATTATACGTACATAAAGCTATCATACTTGCAGCGAGGAAAACTTTGACAACATCACCCTGGCTCATCATCTGGAGGTTATGAACGAGTTGGTGATGAGGGACAAGAATCGGCCGAGCGTTTTCATGTGGTCGGCCGCCAACGAGCCCAACTCAGCGGCACCTTATGCTCTCAACTACTTCAAGTGAGTAACCAACTGTTACATGTAGCTGTTTGACCTGATGTTCTGAGATCTATGTCAGCACTTTGGATGTGGATCTTATTTCTCAGAGCGGTTTACCTGAACATGTGATTGGTCAAGTCCATCTCGACCGATAACATGTCTCAGATCTAGGTCAGTCGCTTTGAGAACTAGACCAACATTGGATGAGCGTCCTGTGTTGTCAGGTAGATAGATGATGACTGTATAAATATCATGTGGAAAATATTCAGAAACACTTTCGTGTGCGGTAGGATTTAATTTTTTTGCTGGATCACACGAATAGAAGTTACAGACTTTATAAAAGGATTTAAAATTACATGTTTTACCAATGTTAAGTAACATGAGTAATTGAATGGCGCTAGTGTTTTCCGAGAAATAAAACGCCGATACATCTTAATAAATTATTTTCAGCGAGGGTGACGAGATGACGTCCTTGTTATTCGTAAATATTTTAAATATGCATTATAATTCAACACCTTTTTCGTGAACAGCGAGCGCAATATTGCTGAAGTATATGATTGGTATATAATATAAAAATGTTTTTTTCAGAACCGTCCTATCACATATCAGAGAATTAGACGACACTAGACTGGTAACCTTTGTCAGCAGTAGTGACATCACAAAAGACAAAACGGTAAGTGATATAGAAAAAGTTCCCCATTGCTGGCGGTAACTTCACTAAGTTAGAAAACTGATTTTATTGATTTGTGATAAGGATCGAAATCATTTAATAGCTTAAAATGGACTATTGCAAGCCTAGGAAACATTTTCTCATCATACTCTTTTAGATCATGTAATATTAAAGGTGATCTATCACCCCTTATATGGTATGAATAATTATGTCCTTATATGGGGTGATTGGCTATCATGTGACCCTCGGAGAGGGTCACATGATAGCCAATCACCCCATATAAAAACACTAGTGCCCCATCTTGTGGCAACTTTGATTTATTTGTCAAAATTTATTCATACTATATAAGGGGTGATAGATCACCTTTAATATACACTTTGATTACCCGGTATGCATAACACTGCATAAGTAAAGTTATTCTATTGCAACTACCATTGCTGTGTATCTTTTCCACCTGCTCGCACCTGTACATGAACTTGTCATAAACCATCCACAGTTATTTTTCAGCTGCAGTATGTTGACGTGCTGTGCATGAACCGTTACTACGGCTGGTACCAGGACACCGGGTTTCCGGAAGTGATCAAGTACGCCATGTCCAACATGCTGGACGTGGCACACGAAGTGACCAATGGGAAACCCGTTATCATCACCGAATACGGGGCCGACACGGTAGCGGGGCTACACACGGTGAGGGCTGCAGCTATAATTATAAAAGCATCCCCAGCAAGCACAAAACATTCGTATAACATTTATACAATGCTGGACCAACGTCGAAGACGTTTGGCCAACGTTGTATAAATGTTATACAAATGTTTTGTGCTTGCTGGGTCACTCCCGTCCTTTATTTAAATTTTCACTCACTTGAAGTCGTTTCTCGCTGCCGCCATCCACAACATCAGGTGGGGAAACTCAGTCAGTCGGCTTTGTCACAACGGGGTTGAATTGATGATTTATTTTCCAATATAATATATTCAATAATTTTACAAATAATATTTTTTTTTAAATGTCTTCTGTTAAATTTCGGAGTTTGAAGACGCGTTTCCCTATCAAGAAATACTATTTAGGACTAATAAAACAGATTAAAAATAACTATAATCTATGATTGGCAGTCAAAAATAAGTTTGGCCCCTTGCGCTTTCCTTAGTGAAAAAAAATCATAATTTACTTCGCGACAAGTTATGAGCGACTTTCCAGTACGTCAGATTGATGTGGAACCCCTCCATCTAGAACCTGTCCACACATGATATCTATACACACAGTTGTTTTTGTCGTTTTACGGTAACCGTTAATACCCGTAAAACATAACACAAACAAACAAATAAGCATTTTGTTTAATTCACGTTTTTCTTTTAGATGCCCACTTTCATATTCACGGAGGACTACCAGATGGAGTTTTTGCATGAATACCACAAGGTATTCGACACTTACCGCAAGAGTTTCCTGGCGGGCGAGATGGTCTGGAACTTTGCTGATTTCATGACAGACCAGCGTGAGTAGGATTAGCCATTTGGCTGCATAAAGATATCATTTATTATTATCTGGAAAGCCAAATAAAGGCAGTAATTGCTCACTTGGAAAATAAGAAATTACAACCTTTTGGTCTTGCACGTCAGTAAAGGTGTTATGGGGTATATTTCATACAACATGGTATGAACCATCGTAATGAAGAAGCTTAAGTTTTCGCTCCGATACACTACACTTGGATATATGTTAAATACATCGGCTAATTTTGCTACACTGTAAAGTGGGAATTGTTGTAAAAATTGATGAATCGCCAACTTACAACAATGTGACATTGAGACTTTTACACAGGCAAAAATGTAGCCTATTATTATGATTATACCGCCGAATCGTACATTAAAATCGTGAATTTTGTGTTCCTGTCTAGATTTAAAAATGAAAAGCTGTCGTCCCACCGTGTAGAATGAAAAATATTTTAGTGGTTCATACTGTGGCTCAGTTTCAGTGACATTTTTATGGCAAACATGGAGCTCGTTTAACAAGAATAATGTTAACAAATCTGCATCAAACAAATCTATAAAGTAGCCCACTAAGTTGTCGCCATCGTGCCCTGGGTAAAAAATGGTCGATTTGCCATTTTTGCTAATTAACCAAATATTTCATCTCTAAAGCCTGTTATTCTATGTGCCAGTTACAAAGCGATTTGTAATTGACACTGAAAGTGTTAATGTTGACATATTATTAGGGAGCCGCTAAAAAGCATATCAATATTATTATTTTGGGGCTATAATTGCAAAGGTGAATCTTGTGGTGGGGAACAGGAATGGCATTCTTATACGATTATACTGCTGCTCTACAACGCAGTACCGACAGTACAGTCGTGCTTGACAAAAGTACAGTCGTGGTTGACGGCAGTACAGTCGTGATTGATGACAGTACAGTCGTGATTGACGGCAGTACAGTCGTGATTAACAGCAGTACAGTCGTGATTGACGGCAGTACATTCGTTATTGATGACAGTACAGTCGTCATTGACGGCAGTACAGTCGTCAATGATGACAGTACAGTCGTGATTGACGGCAGTACAGTCGTGATTGACGACAGTACAGTCGTGATTGACGGCAGTACAGTCAGGATTGACGGCAGGACAGTTGTGATTGATGACAGTACATCCGTGATTTACGAAAGTACAGTCGTGATTGACGACAGTACAGTCGTGATTAAAGGCAGTACAGTCGTGATTGATGACTACAATCGTGATTGACGACAATACAGTCGTGATTAAAGGCAGTGCAGTCGTGACTCACGGCAGTACAGTCATGACTGACGACAATACAGTCATGATTGACGGCAGTACATTCGTGATTGATGACAGTACAGTCGTGATTGACGGCAATACAGTCGTGATTGATGACAGTACAGTCGTGTTTGACGGCAGTACAGTCGTGATTGATGACAGCACAGTCGTGATTGACGGCAGTACATTCGTGATTGATGACAGTACAGTCGAGTTAAAGGCAGTACAGTCGTGATTGATGACAGTACATTCGTTATTGATGACAGTACAGTCGTGATTCACGGCAGTACATTCGTGATTGATGACAGTACAGTCGTGATTGATGACAGTACAGTCGTGACTGACGGCAGTACAGTCGTGATTGACGGCAGTACATTCGGTATTGATGACAGTACAGTCGTGATTAACGGCAGTACATTGATGACAGTACAGTTGTGATTGACGGCAGTACAGTTGTGATTGACGGCAGTACAGTTGTGTTTGACGGCAGTACATTCGTGATTGATGACAATACAGTCGTGATTGACGGCAGTACATTCGTGATTGATGACAGTACAGTCGTGATTAACGACAGTACAGTCGTGATTGATGACAGTACAGTTGTGATTGACGGCAGTACAGTTGTGATTGACGGCAGTACAGTCGTGATTGACGACAGTACAGTCGTGATTGACGGCAGTACAGTCGTGATCGACGGCAGTACAGTCGTGATTGATGACAGTACAGTCGTGTTTGACGGCAGTACAGTCGTGATTGATGACAGCACAGTCGTGATTGACGGCAGTACATTCGTGATTGATGACAGTACAGTCGAGTTAAAGGCAGTACAGTCGTGATTGATGACAGTACATTCGTTATTGATGACAGTACAGTCGTGATTCACGGCAGTACATTCGTGATTGATGACAGTACAGTCGTGATTGAATTACAGTACAGTCGTGATTGACGGCAGTACAGTCGTGATTGACGGCAGTACATTCGGTATTGATGACAGTACAGTCGTGATTAACGGCAGTACATTGATGACAGTACAGTTGTGATTGACGGCAGTACAGTTGTGATTGACGGCAGTACAGTTGTGTTTGACGGCAGTACATTCGTGATTGATGACAATACAGTCGTGATTGACGGCAGTACATTCGTGATTGATGACAGTACAGTCGTGATTAACGACAGTACAGTCGTGATTGATGACAGTACAGTTGTGATTGACGGCAGTACAGTTGTGATTGACGGCAGTACATTCGTGATTGATGACAGTAAAGTCGTGATTGACGGCAGTACAGTCGTGATTGACGACAGTACAGTCGTGATTGACGGCAGTACAGTCATGATTGACGACAATACAGTCGTGATTGACGGCAGTGCAGTCGTGATTGATGACAGTACAGTCGTGATTGACGGCAGTACAGTCGTGATTGACGGCAGTACAGTTGTGATTGACGGCAGTACATTCGTGATTGATGACAATAAAGTCGTGATTGACGGCAGTACAGTCGTGATTGACGACAGTACAGTCGTCATTGACGGCAGTACAGTCATGATTGACGACAGTACAGTCGTGATTGATGACAGTACAGTCGTGATTGACGGCAGTACAGTCGTGATTGACGGCAGTACATTCGGTATTGATGACAGTACAGTCGTGATTAACGGCAGTACATTGATGACAGTACAGTTGTGATTGACGGCAGTACAGTTGTGATTGATGACAGTACAGTCGAGTTAAAGGCAGTACAGTCGTGATTGATGACAGTACATTCGTTATTGATGACAGTACAGTCGTGATTCACGGCAGTACATTCGTGATTGATGACAGTACAGTCGTGATTGATGACAGTACAGTCGTGATTGACGGCAGTACAGTCGTGATTGACGGCAGTACATTCGGTATTGATGACAGTACAGTCGTGATTAACGGCAGTACATTGATGACAGTACAGTTGTGATTGACGGCAGTACAGTTGTGATTGACGGCAGTACAGTTGTGTTTGACGGCAGTACATTCGTGATTGATGACAATACAGTCGTGATTGACGGCAGTACATTCGTGATTGATGACAGTACAGTCGTGATTAACGACAGTACAGTCGTGATTGATGACAGTACAGTTGTGATTGACGGCAGTACAGTTGTGATTGACGGCAGTACAGTCGTGATTGACGACAGTACAGTCGTGATTGACGGCAGTACAGTCAGGATTGACGGCAGGACAGTTGTGATTAATGACAGTACATCCGTGATTTACGAAAGTACAGTCGTGATTGACGACAGTACAGTCGTGATTAAAGGCAGTACAGTCGTGATTGATGACTACAGTCGTGATTGATGACAATACAGTCGTGATTAAAGGCAGTGCAGTCGTGACTCACGGCAGTACAGTCATGACTGACGACAATACAGTCATGATTGACGGCAGTACATTCGTGATTGATGACAGTACAGTCGTGATTGACGGCAATACAGTCGTGATTGATGACAGTACAGTCGTGTTTGACGGCAGTACAGTCGTGATTGATGACAGCACAGTCGTGATTGACGGCAGTACATTCGTGATTGATGACAGTACAGTCGAGTTAAAGGCAGTACAGTCGTGATTGATGACAGTACATTCGTTATTGATGACAGTACAGTCGTGATTCACGGCAGTACATTCGTGATTGATGACAGTACAGTCGTGATTGACGGCAGTACATTCGGTATTGATGACAGTACAGTCGTGATTAACGGCAGTACATTGATGACAGTACAGTTGTGAATGTACAGTCGTGATTGACGGCAGTACAGTCATGATTGACGACAATACAGTCGTGATTGACGGCAGTACAGTCGTGATTGACGACAGTCCAGTCGTGATTGACGGCAGTACAGTCATGATTGACGACAGTACAGTCGTGATTGACGACAGTACAGTCATGATTGACGGCAGTACAGTCGTGATTGACGACAGTACAGTCGTGATTGACGGCAGTACAGTCATGATTGACGACAGTACAGTCGTGATTAACGGCAGTACATTCGTGATTGATGACAGTACAGTCGTGATTAACGGCGGTACAGTCGTGATTGGTAACAATAGAGTTGTGATTGACGGCAGTACAGTCGTGATTAACGGCAGTACAGTCGTGATTGATGACAGTACAGTCGTGGTTGACGGCAGTACAGTCGTGATTGACGGAAGTACATTAGTGATTGATGACAGTACAGTCGTGATTGACGACAGTACATTCGTGATTGATGACAGTACAGTCGTGATTAACGGCAGTACATTCGTGATTTATGACAGTACAGTCGTGATTGACGACAGTACAGTCGTGATTGACGGCAGTATAGTCAGTACAGTCGTGATTAACGGCAGTACAGTCGTGATTGACGGCAGTACAGTCGTGATTGACAACAGTACAGTCGTGATTGACGGCAGTACATTCGTGATTGATGACAGTACAGTCGTGATTTACGGCACTACAGTCGTGATTGACGACAGTACAGTCATAATTGACGGCAGTACAGTCATGATTGACGGCAGTACAGTCTTGATTGACGGCAGTACAGTCATGATTGACGACAGTTCAGTCGTGATTAACGGCAGTATAGTCGTGATTGACGACAGTACAGTCGTGATTGATGACAGTACAGTACAATGCCTTCATCTGTTCATATTATTGATGGTGAGATATGTTTATTATAATTTCAGAGGTGAATCGTGTGGTACAGTCGTGATTGACGACAGTACAGTCGTAATTGACGACAGTACAGTCGTGATTAACGGCAGTACAGTCGTGATTGACGGCTGTACAGTCAGGATTGACGGCAGTACAGTCGTGATTGACGACAGTACATCCGTTATTGACGGCAGTACAGTCGTGATTAACGGCAGTACAGTCGTGATTAACGGCAGTACAGTCGTGATTGACGACAGTACATCCGTGATTGACGGCAGTACAGTCGTGATTAACGGCAGTACAGTCGTGATTGACGACAGTACATCCGTGATTGACGGCAGTACAGTCGTGATTGACGGCAGTACAGTCCTGATTAACGGCAGTACAGTCGTGATTGATGACAGTACAGTCGTGGTTGACGGCAGTACAGTCGTGATTGACGGCAGTACATTAGTGATTGATGACAGTACAGTCGTGATTGATGACAGTACAGTCGTGATTAATGGCAGTACAGTCGTGATTGATGACAGTACATTCGTGATCAATGACAGCACATTTGTGATTGACGGCAGTACATTCGTGATTGATGACAGTACAGTCGTGATTAACGGCAGTACAGTCGTGATTGATGACAGTACAGTCGTGATTGATGACAGTACAGTACAATGCCTTAATCTGTTCATATTATTGATGGTGAGATATGTTTGTTATAATTTCAGAGGTGAATCGTGTGGTGGGAAACAAGAAAGGTCTCCTCACGCGTCAGCGGCAGCCCAAAGCAGCAGCTCATCTGATTCGTCAGCGCTACTGGCAGATAACCAATGAGACGTCTTCCTCTCCGTTCCTAGTTATACCGGACGGTCTGGTGTAAGGCTGATCTGTGCAGCAACACTGGACATTGGTCGAGCTTTGTTCTAAGTTGGATCAGCGTCCGTGTCACACCCGGGATGTGGAGGAAACTGATGAAATGGTGGTTCAGTTTATGGACAAAAAAGCTGATCAAACTTTAAATCAACTTGGTCATCATTCATGCTGCTGAATATGTGATTACTCTGTAATTAAAGGGACTAGCCCAGGTCTAAAATCATCAAAAAATCGATGATTTTATTCTGGCTTCTAAATATGACCATATGATGTAAACATGTCCATAGACTAGAACTGCAAAAGATTTTAATTTTTGTACTGCGCATTCATCAGTTAGGCTAGATATAGAGACGAACTTCCTGATTTCTAATTATTGACAACCATGTCAAAAATAAGAAATACGGGAATTTCGTCACTATATCTAGCCTAACTGGTAAATGCGCAACACAAAAATTACAAAACTTTTGCAGTTCTAGTCTATGAACATGTTTACATCATATGGTCATATTAAGAAGCCAAAATAAAATCACCGATTTTTTGATGATTTTAGACCTGGGCTAGTCCCTTTAAGGGGTCTTTATGCTACTTTCTTTACCACCCTTCAAGGTGCGATGAGCGATGCATTTCTTAGTTTTTTGAAAGGTAGCGGACTTGATATAAGTCTACCTTCGACTGGACATCTACATCAGAATAGTTATTATGAGTCATAAATACTTGCGATAACTTTTGCACATAAAAGTCACATGTGTTTTATGGAATGAAAAGATGCAATATATTATTTATATTTTACATAACATTTAATTATGTATTCTGAGTATTAGGCCTACACAATCATGTTAAACTGGTTTGTGGATCTCTAACACAGCGATACCTGCATGTGAATAATTATCATTCGTCCCAGAAAACACAAGAGGTCTAGTCTATGTTGATTTGATTTTGGTCCGTCGTCTGCGACGCTGAACCAACATTAGGTCAACAAAGGGTGAACGTGTCTCGTATTGGCTGGAGCATTAGTCATTGTACCAGTTTATGTTTATAGTTATTCACCAGGCGGCGTTTACCATGACAGTCTAGGTAGTCCACGTGGTGCCTTCTGGGTATGCCCATAACCTGATGTGAATGTACGGTGGACTACTCCGAGAAAATCTTTTTTTTTTGCTTTGAGTATTTTTCATAGATATTTTGAAACATTAGTATAACATATTTGCATATTATCAACTACTAGTAATTAATGTAGTTAAAGTCAAAACAACGACACCATACGGTACTTTAGACGCTTTAGTGGATTGAGCAACACGTCATAGAGAGGGGATATATTATAACCGCGCTGTTTCGTCTCCTCTGTTTATGAAAGGATGGGTTTCAGATGCGACTGTATGGGTAGTTTGAGCTGAGGTCATCTGATTGACCAGCTGTGGTCATCTGATCGACTGGCTGTGGTCATCTGATTACCCACTCGTTAATTACTGATGTCGAATATTGTATTCTTTATGGATTTTTATTTTTTGAAAGTGAAAAATGTCTCAAATCTGTCATGACTAAAAAATTCATGTAGCATACGTGATCAAAGCTAGTGCAGGTTGTAATATTAATAGTTGTAATATGCGGGCAAGTGTAATAATCTATCATTATCCCAGTGACATTTTGTAGCTTACAACAAGAACACATATGTAGATATATATTATATAGAGTTTGGTACTTTTATTATCAAACAGTACTCATATCATCTTTTTATCTAATTGACGAATATACAGAGAGGAATGAATCATGACAATAAACATTTTAATATTATAATTTTTTTATCATAATATATGGCGTTTTGTGTCGTTAATTTATCTATGGAATTGTTGCGGCTGTAGACATATCAATAAAAAATATTTTGTTATTTGTTCGGGTTTTGAATTGATATTGTTATCTGAGTAAACATGAGACGTCCGCCTAAGGTTGGTTTACCGTCAGTGACGTCAGCCTAACTGACACCAATATTGCCTTTTAGACCACGTGGATCGCAACTATTACGAATATTTTTATTATGTTCCGAGCCTATAGAAAAAGATAATTTTTTTCAACCCTTTACCTCTGATGACGCATATTACCTCGCAGGTGAAGGGTTTATACGAGACGTTAGTTCAATGGCGGGTTGATGCTGGACCAGCGTCAAAGACGGTGTGCCAACATAAACCCAGCATTGGATCAAAGTATTGTGTTTGCTGGGACATTAGGCCTACGCGGTAGTTAAATGTTTTCTGATGGAATATCGAATTCGGTAAAATATCTCAAAATGTAACAGAGCGTCGTCTTTCTGAAGATCGCTTTTCAATTTGTAGGTGCATAAGGTGTACAATTTTGACACTATAATAGATATCATGTTATATCAGTTGAGAATGGGAGCCAACGAGGACGTTTTTTAATGGCTTTTTCAACTTTATTTTTTTGCATTTTTAGTGTATAAAAAATGTTTTAAAAAGCACAGCAAACACCTTAACTTAAATTTTAATGTAATGGGGCCTATCAACGAAAAGCAAATTTATTTTCTTCTGGAAGAACAAAAATCATTTTTCTTTTCCTAATTTTAAACAAAAAACACAATTTTGAAGCAAATTCTGGATGTGACCAATTGCAACAGCACGAAAGCAATTGTAATAGCCCACAATGCTCCCCAATATTATGTCCATATGTCTCGGTTGTGATGAAACAGCTGATCGCATGATTATCAGAGAAAACGGGCTACCCTTGTTCTTTGACACAGACCCAACGACACAGTATAATAATGTAAGTTGAGAAAAACTGTCTCAGGTACAACTATACTTTTGGGGACCATAGTACAACTAGTCTATTTCATACCCGACATCATATCGTCTACTTGGATATGAACGGGTGTATCTGCCACTTGGCAAAGTGACAGATACACCCTTTCATATCCAAGGAGACGATATGTGCCATGTTCTTCCTTTTTTCCGCTGCACTGGTGACAAGATATAGATCAGATCTAACGTACATGTATCATGTGAGGGGCGTATCCAAGGGGGTGGTCGAGCACCCCCCTTAATGACAGAGTTGTGATTTTCCAACTCAATAATTTCCTATAAAATTAAATCACCAGTGCCCGGCATGTTGGTGCTAGCCCCCTCAACACCTATTTATATATTATACACTTTCCCATTTTAGGGCTGGTGTCTGGGATGCATCATTAGCGCCATAAGAGATACAGAGTAGAAAATGAACTGTTGCGGAGTGGGCAAGTGATAGCTACATGTGCCGATAGAAGCAAAATCTTTGCAATGCATTTTTTTTAAATTGACCATTCAAAGCATCCAAAAGTAAGAATTTGTTGCGACTGGTTTTCTTATTTTGCCCACCCTTAGTGTGACCCATTATTTTACTAATATTCACTATTTTAAAAAAAAAAACGTAATGAAATATATCAACTTTTTGTCAGTCTTGGGCAATAATTGAAACGTTGCGCCAGACTTGAAACAACGTTGTTCAAAAATAAATATGCTAAGATTGACGGTAATTATCATAGACTACCTTGAAACAACGTTGTTCCAAACTAAATATGCTAAGATTGATAGTAATTATCATAGACTACCCTACTCTATGATAATTATAACACACCACAAGCACAATGCACAGTAAACTATGTGGATCGCTTAAAACGGACAACGACATGGATCTGGACGTGTTGCTCTCCCAAGCACTAGGCGCTGCATAAAATAAATAGTTTGGACAAACTCCACAGGCACACAGTGTGGAGTTTGGACGTAAGGAGCTGAAATATCTAAGAAACGGGCGGTCATGAAATGTGGCGCTCAAATTACACAGAATCATTCCAACTAATTTTCAATTTGTTCATATCAGTTGATAAACCCACCTTTAATGAGGACCGTCTCACATTATTAAGAAAATCCGATCAGCAGAAAGTGCATTTTATAGCTAATTATCCATTCTCCTGGTATGAAATTAGGTTTCACTGGGTTCAATATTTGTACCTATAAATAGACGTGCGTGATTATCCGAGAGTGACCTTTGACCACCAAGAGATTAGCCACATAGTCATTCAGACTACCTGGTAATCGTATTTGGCAGGAATTCTACAAATCGATCAATTTGTTTCGAAGTACTGCTTAATTTAGTTCATAATGTCAAGGTAGCCCAGATATGAACAATTTACGGAGTATAATGGGGTACGGCCTTCCCCGGAGTTTTCATTCAATGTACACGATATAGGGGAGATCGGGCGGAGTGCCAAACTAAGAAATATATTACATATATTTAATTTATTTTTTTGATTTGTATTACTACTTTTTATTTTTGATATATATAGTATTTATCGAACTAATGATCGTGTTACATTAACACTAAAAATTAGCCATCCAACTTTATTTTGGTTTGTTAAATATTGTATATCTGGTTCTATTTTCCACATGGGTTTACATGGCATATCAAGACAATGCTGATATATCACGCTAAATTTAACAAACACCATATTGTGTTTGGTTTAGTATTTTAGTTTAATGGTCACATTACGTTCGCATCTCAATATTTGATTAGATAATATTTATGACATTAGCTCTCAAATGCAAAAAGGGGAATTCGTAATATTTGTGAGTTTAATGCAAGAAGTGGTACATTACGTTATTATTATTGCAGCACCAAAGAAAGCTGCGTATCATTCAGATATGCGAACATTTATAAAAACAACAAACTATAAAGAGACGTAGATAATTGCCATACAAACAATGCTGTGATAAGTGTTGCGAGAAATTTAGAAAAATATGATTAAATGCAAACACCATATAGATGAGAATACAATTCGCAGCTCATATCATACCACCGAATAAAGCAGGCTTCTAAATATACTTTTTTCGACAATATTTACAATTTACCATTCAATTCGGCATACGAGAGAAAATATTTAAAATTTATCCTATTTAAGCGAAAAATAAAAATTCCATTGCAATCAAAGTCTTTAAAATACATGCAGTTTATAATGAGGTATTAAATAAAACTCTAGACCTATTTTTTTAAATATACCGATTTAGTCGCTAGCAAAAATGGATGATTGCCATGTCGGACATTGGCAGCCATTTTGGTTTTGACAGCTTCATGACATTGAAACGTAAAATAACTATTCCAACGTAATCAGTGTACGTAAATTTGTCTAAAAAAAGAGTATTCGATTCTATGCCTATTATGTCAAAAGGTAATTTTGAAGCTGGCCACTGATTGTGGTTTGAACCTCTAGATGACCTTGAAAAATAAACTAACTATTTGATTGCAATCAGATTCTTCACATCATTTTAAAATAAGGTATTAAGCTAAATTCTAGACCTAGCATTTCAGAATATATAAATTAACCATGTAAACGATAGTCGCTTGTAAAAATGACTGATTGTAATGTCGGACGTTCGTATCCATCGTGGTTGTAACCTCTATATGACCTTGAAACGAAATAAAACAATTTCAACGTAATCATTGGATTTTAGGCCTAATATGTCAAAAGTAGTTTTTTTGAAGATAGCCACCGATTTTGGTTTTGACCTCTATATGACCTCTGGATGACCTTCAAATGTAAAATAAGAATTCCATTGCTATCAATGTATTCAACGTAGTTTAAAATTAGGTATTACATGTAATTTTAGAACTAATATTTGGATTTGGCGGTATTTATAATGCTTTTTGATGATTTTTCGCTTTGTTACCGGGCACCAATCGATTCAGCATATGAAAAATACCCTATATGCTAATTTTTACATTTTAAGTACAAAAACTACCATGGGTCAGTTATTTTGCATGATATTGGATATTTGGTCCTGGCTACAAAGACTGAGCTGATACTGGTGGTAAACATAACCGGCCAAATATATGTATGTATACACTACCGGGAAAAAATATGCAATTTTGATTCAAAATTCCATTGGACGAGTCAAACGAAATAAAATGGAATGAATAGAGCAATGAGCCATGAATAATACGGATGATTGATTCCAAAGACCAGCCATTTGTAGGACAATTGTGGAATCAGTGAAGTGCGACAGCCAAACAAGATGATTTCGATTTCTCCATTGAATGTATATGCGGGTGCATATTATGTATCATAAAATTAACAGTCCAGAGTTCGAATTACATATATATAATAAAAACACCCAAATAATATTCAACATTATCATTATTAAAAATTAATTTGCTACTTAAAATAATTAGTAACAGTATCGAAAATAGAGATGAACTTAATATATTAAATTCTTGAAAAAAAAAAAAATCATTGGCTTATTTCTCCCCATATCACTCTCAATACATCGACACTGTACAGTCATTAGGTCAAATCACGGTAGTGTACAGACAGGCCCGAGATTTCGTTACAAGATGGAGGATTTTGACAGTTATCTTCTGTAAAATTTGTAGAAAATGGTTCATAATTGGCTATTAAACTTAGCACCGATACGGAACTATAAGGGTAAGTGGTAAATTAGTTATTAGGAATTGATTGTGCATATATACGTATTGATATGTTTTAAACTGTATGAGTACACTCGCATAATGCCCGTATCAAAAGATAATGAGTTGATCTCTTGCTAACGCATGGCATGGCCATCGTTCAGCTATTGCTAACTAAAAATGAAGAGAAGAAGAACCACGAGGTAAAGATTATTCGCCAATTACCATGATTTTTTCACCTGCGTGATGGCGAATTTATTTCTCAGGAAATATCATCTCTGAGACTCAGTCTTGAAAAGAAATTGATAAAAAATAAGGTTGCTTTTTCAATTTTCAAAATTTAATTTAATCGTTGTATTTCGATTTTGTATTTCTATATCCAGTATAGCCACTGACATGAATTAATTCAGATACAGCTGGGACTCAACAGATTTTTTTCACTAGAGACGAATTCGAGGATAATAATTGACAATGGGCAGTAAAGTTGTTTTAACAATGTGAAAGAACAACCAATATCAACAAGAGTATATGACAGAGGCCTAATTAATGATGAACTGGACGATAATACTTGCATTAAAAAATATTCTGCCATACGGAAGGGTGCCGAATTAATAAAAGTGAAATAAAAATAAATACCTCAGGAATTTTAAGTGATCATTAGTGAAAGTTGTCCTATTATTTAAAATCGTGGTATTTTCTCAGTGCAATACATAGACCTCCAGTATAGCCACTGACACGAATTAATTCAGATACACCTCAGACTCAAAGGTGTATTTTTACTAGGGACGAAATCAAGGATATAATTGAACAATTAACCGATATCAACAAGAATATCCGATATAGGCCTAACTAATGATGAACCAGAAGATAATACTTGCATCAAAAATATCCTGCCACACGGGAGGGGGGGGGGGGGATTTATAAATAATTTAAAATAAATATCTCAGGAATTTTAAGTGATCATTAGTGAACGTTGTAAGTATTTTAATGACCCACAGCTTTTTTAAATGACATGTTATCACTTTTTATAGGGGATTATGGCATAATTATTATTACAATGATATAGAGACGAAATTATTTTGTCCAAAATAAGAAATCGGCTTGTAGGTTTGTTAAAAAATAATGTTGGTCCACCGTCTGCGACGCTGGCCCACCATTAACACAACATTGGGTCAACAGCTGTTTATGTTTATCTAGCTCATTTAATGTGCCTTGTAGTTCGCGCTCGCTATTAAATGAGCTAATATTGATCATGTTTATGTTTTTTACATTGTTTTTTTTTGTGTTTGCTTAAATAGTTGTACTACTCGGGCTAAATTGTAATACATCTGTCATTAAGTTCATTAAGAAACTGACATTTTAGCCAGACACTCATATCTGGGGGTTTTTCCAAAATTTTCTAGAGGGCATGCCTCCCCTAGGCCCCTGCTGTTGAATGTTTTTTTTTGTGGAAATCTGAGCAACCCCCTTAAATTATTTCTAGATACCGCACTACATGTAGCTTTATCCGTATTAGTGAGGTGCACAACTACACTAAAATGGCGAAGCTGTGATCAATGGCTCTGAAAAATGTACCCTGTTAGGCAGAAAAATCGTAACATGAAACATTTAGAATAATTTAATACATTATCATAGACCCTCCACACACTATTCAAGTTAAACAAATAGAATAAAATAATGAAAAATATATTAAGCTATATCTAACGGGATTTGTCACTTGATTTCATAAAGGGGAACTATTCGCTTAATATAATGCAGCTTATGAACCCCACTTCATATAGCCAAAACTGTGACTGAAAAAAATGGTGCAGCTCGTTTTCAGATACATCGTTAAAATGTTGTGGATTTTTTTCGACATTAGGATGTCAATCACTCTCACCCACCGACATGAAAAAAACATTAATTTCCCGTGTGAAACAAATTTCACGGTCCATGCCGCGGTATGTGGCTTTCCACAATATACAGATTGTGTGCCGTGGTAGTGTGAAGATTCTCATAAACCGCACCAACATGAACAGGATAAAAAAATATTTTTTTTCAGATTGCTCCCATCTTTTTATTGAAGGCGATATATATTAAAGTCTTCCGTATTTTTATAGGTTTACCGAAATGTTGAGCTTTGCTTATTCTCTCCACTATTGAGCAACACCAATGCTCTTATGTGGTGAAGCGACGTCTGGTGATCACATTTTCACCTGCGTTTAAAGAGCCACCTGGTGAAGGGGACAAACTATTTGCAACATTTCAAATATTGATCCTGCCATGTTGGCTGAGACGACGTTGGCCCAACATTAATCGATTGTTTCATGCTTGCATTGTCTTAATCAATTACTGGAATAACTACCATACAATCTTCTGATCAAAAGATTGAAAAAAGTTCAGTTAGTATGTCCAACTGTTATATTGCATGCTCAAATATTATTCCTCACACTTTATCTCGCTCGATCACAATGCTTGTATGGATCATTGTGACCGAGGTATAGGTGATATTTCGACATACCAATACACCCCACCCCCCCCCCCCCCCCGGCAGTAAACCGGAATAGTAACACTCTTTTAGACGCAGATAAACTGATAAATAGTATAGTTTTATCTCAAATCGCCAATATAAAACGGGTGCCAATATTTCCAGATTTAGGCCTACGATGAAGATAATCAACATGAATTGCAATAAGATAACAGAATTATAATAAATATGCAAGATAAAGAATACCGATATACGCCAACACAAATATATCCTGTTTTGGGAGGGGGTATTAGTGGCGAGTACGGATGTGAGCAAATATAGAACAGGGATCAATGCAAACGTCTGAGGAGCGGGTCATTAAACAACAACATTTTAACAGGCTCTCACGCAATAGTAGGACACACATTTTAAAATATAAATCCATTGGACAAATTAAACGCGTGGTGAAAGTATTCTTGGCGTTTCGCATTCGTACTTAGCCTACTAAAATAATGCTATGGCAAGAAAATAAGACAACAGAATGCCTGTTGTGGTAAGATCAATAGACTAAGCTTATTATGGGAAATTGACTTATTCTTCCATTAAATGTACCGCAGATATGTTATTTATGGCTCACCTCTTGGTGTGTGCAAAGGGTCCTGCGATATGTGTACGTCAGTCCGGGAGCTCTCCCTACCCTCGGGTCCCACGACAATTTTATGTGAAACGGCGAATTTACAGCCGTTCACGGTTGCTGTTTCCGCAGCGGCGAAAGGGTCCACGCAAATTGACTTGTTGTAAATCGAACACCGAACTGAACCGCCGGGTGTGAAACGTCTGTGCTGTCTG
This sequence comes from Flabesymbios commensalis, assembly GCA_964017125.1. Lineage (NCBI taxonomy): Eukaryota > Metazoa > Annelida > Polychaeta > Terebellida > Flabelligeridae > Flabesymbios > Flabesymbios commensalis. The sequence goes on along the minus strand of OZ024906.1, from coordinate 35,441,554 downwards.
AGTACCGGCACACGGTGATCCCGTCTGCATTCACGAGACGTTGGCCCGGCGCCGGCGCAATGACGGGCCAGCGTCACGGACGCTGGTCCGTCATTGCGCCAGCGCCGGGCCAACGCCTCTGTGCGCGACAGGGATCATGCATTGTGTCCATGGATTTCCTTTGGTTGTATCACGCGCCCGTCTTCGTATTGAGTTGACAGCGTCTTTTGTTTGGGGAGTGCAGGGCCACAGCCAGCTGTCACTTTCTGGATCGTCGGTCGGTCCCGGCCGGCTATCTGTCCGCACCGAGCACGGATCGTACGTGCAGAGCTGAGCTCGAATCTTGGGATTAGGCCTAAGTGTGTGGAGCGACTTCGTGTTTACGAGCCCTCAAATCCCGCCTCAATGTAGGCCTATACAGAAATATTGTTATGCAAATTTTGAGGCCAAAGCTCTTCTACAAAGCGAATATAGCAGTTTATGTAGGCCTATATACCTGTTTAGCCTACCTGTGCAACGCCTCTTAAAGTTTGCCAGACCATTCTGTCAGGACCTCTTTTACCGCGACCCAGCTTCATTCGTGCGTGACACACTGATTAAAGGGACTCAGGCTTAAATCATAAAAAAATCGGTGATTTTATTTTGGCTTCTTAATATGATCATATGATGTAAACATGTCTATAGACTAGACCTGCAAAAGTTTTTTAATTTTTGTGCTACGCACTTACCAGTTAGGCTAGATATAGAGACGAAATTCGCGTATTTCTTATTTTGGACATGCATGTCCAAATTAAATAAGAAATCGGATTGATGGTTGAAGCAATCCTATCGGGTGAAATACAGCCTCTACAAACCAAAAGCAAATACCACGGCCAACTAATTACTTCTAGGGCAACAAATGACGATGAGAAAAGAAACATTTATAAATGTATTTTGTGCAGTAGGCCTACGATCTACATTTCAAACATAAATAGAAAAGGATGTTCTATCGAACATGTTAGTTCTCGACAGCAGTCTATGATATTGGAAATGGTCAGCCAAACCAAAGTGCAATGGAAAGGCCTCACTCTTTAGGAACCGCCTATACGCCGATCATCACTGCACCAGGTGAGTATGATTGATTATGGTGGCGATCACCACCACTAGCCAAGTGTGTGCAAACAATATACTTATGGTTCATCACGGTCATAGAGAACCTGGTTGTATTTGCTAATTAACACACTAAACTGCACCAGAATTTTTAAGTAGGCCTACACTGCCAGAACATGCATTGCAACCACATTATAGCGTTTGTAGATCGTTCCTTGTTTTTATTCGCCTACCATCATGTGAGCAATTTTCGCAAATCAAAAAAATAGATTCCCCCTACAAATTGGGGGGAGGGACTCAAAACGTAGATACGGGATGTATGCCGTGCAAAGCCACAAGGCAACGATATGCAACACATACATCTAATAGGAGATCATTCATATTCAGTTAAAAAGTAAAAATGTCACCATTTGTCAGAAAAGGCATGAAAAAACTTTTGAAATGACTACTTTTACGTGCGGCTGGACATGGACAACTGGAAACCATTTGAACAATTTCTGATCTAATCACACATATACTGATCACCATAATTATGTAAAATAGCTACATAGAATTTGAAACATTGAAAAAATGCATGATAGTTACAACTAATTCAGGTGAAGTGTATATGATAATATGCATGATGTATGTTTCCTGCGCTAAAACTAGAGATAAATTAACTACATATATTAGCATACATGATAGTTATACATAGTAGCAAAAAAAACTGAAAAATATAAAATAAGTGCAAATTGATTATTATCTTTCCAGTTGAGAAAAAACAATGTTAAAAACTATATGGTATAGTTAGTAGAACACCTTTAAGTAATATTTAATTGTATTCAGTAGGAATACCGACACCCAGAAAAGCGTATAATTAAAATAAGTAAAACCTTTGCAGAATTTATATAATCCCATTATAAATGTAGTTTGACTTTTGTAGTATACCACTAAATATAGCCCATGTATGAAGAAAAGACTGTTAGCATCCAGAGTCATAGAAGCAACGTCAAACATGGGTCGCGATATACCCGCATTGCATTGCATTGCTATGTTCGCCTTCCAAGCGTAATAGCCTACGTTTATATGATTCTGATTATAAGCATAATCATACAGGAACTGTAGAATTATGATGAGTTATAAAATCTATGATAAAATGTCCTTAAAAAAATGTTGCCTATGGCCTTTAAGTTTATGCCTACTCTGCTCTGCAAAGCCAGTAACTGCTGCATTTTCAGGTATAAGGTATATACTGCCTTTTGGCTTCACATGGATTGGTATCACTGCAGTACAATGCTCAGAAAAACAACAGTAACTACTGACAAAAGTAAGTGGTAAGTTGCACTTAAAATACTGCTTTCTGTTTATTTCGGTAGAGGTATGATGTTCATTTTTCTGGTTTCTGTCTGACATTAATTTTTTTTGCGTGAAACAAACAAATTAATCAAGGGGTCTAATACATAAACATGATTACCATACTTTATCAATTCAACAATGTTCAACGTGTTATCAGCTCTGCCATGCAAAGTCAAAATGCAGTAACTGCTTACTTTTCAAGTGAGTAGTTACTGCATTTTGGCTTTGCACGACAGATAAAGATGTCAGAGTACTTTCTGCATCGCCACAAAATGTGATTTTAATAAAGAAGTATACAGATGAGTCTTAAAATCAGTAAAATTTTGAAATTGAATCAAATCCAATTATTTATTGAATTGAAACACAATTGAAAGTGAGTTGAAACCATTAAACGTTAAAATAACAATGCGATAGGCCCTACGCTTATTCATATTACGGACGGATGGATGCCTGCAGAAATGTACATGAACGTTTTTTCATTCACTGTGGATATTTGGATGTTCGAGGAATAGCATAATATTACTATAGACCTTTTTTTTATGAATTCCAAGAATAAGACAAATATTTCTATTTTTGTGTTGAAAAATGGCCTAACAATGAGTACGATTATGTTGACATCAGTCAAACTTCAAATGTCAGCATTTTCGTCACCTCACCATATTCAGATATTAGAGTATGGGATAACATAGCACGCTACATAAAACATTAAAGTTCATGAAATCCGTCAACTAAAAACTGTTTCTACAAGTAGTATGCCCTACTGCGAATCGACTATGCTATTTTTTATATCACTATGTATAATCAGAAATACATAAGAGATAATGTATTGCTGGTATAAAGTATTAACATTAATAGATTCGTATCACTTTGCGTGCTCAATAACAGTTTTTTTCGTGGAAATAATATATACAGATGATTCATGGACCTAAATGTGCGTCGCTAGCATGTAAAGGGTTAAATGATCTTCAGTGTCGACGAGAGGGTCTAGCTCCTAATAGGCCTATATCACATATGGACCATTTCACTCCCAGTTCGAATCTCAATATTATTAAGCCTTTAAATTGTAGGCCTACAACAGAAGCGAGTTTTTATTTTGGCTAACAGGACGCTATCAATGCTCGGCACGTGCGAATGAGTTTGCGCTGATTTTAAGCACCAGCGACGTCACTATTAACGACGCATTTATTACAGTTAAGGACTCGTTGAGAGTCCTGCTTGTGGAACTGGACAGCCTAGACGTCAGCCCAACGTTTAAGGGATGTCGGACCAGCGCGATCAACATTGGCTTGATGCTGAATCTGGATCGACGGCTGTATTTGGTTGACAATCCATATATTGTCATACCAAGCCAAATGGCAGTAACTGCCTGGTTTTCCAGTAAGCAGTTACTGCCTTTACAGAGCGGCATATCGGCTGATGTGGAGCATTGGGCGAACGCTTTCTCGACACTGGGCCAGCGTCGCAGACGCTGGCCCAATGTCGAGAAAGCGTTGGGTGGGTGGGATAGCATATTTAAAAAGGACACGTGCGCTACCGGCGGTCTGAGAACGGGCGCACATGCCGCACGACGGCCGCGAATCCCACCGCGTCCCGCACCCCCGGCCCCGGGAGAACGAGGGGTGGGGATGGCCACCGCGCCCCGCCACGGCTTGGGCGACACCTAGTGCCACATCGATTGGCGGCGCGTGCGCACCGTACTTTTTGCTGGTGCCTGTCGAGCGCGCGTGACGGGGCAGCAGCGACTGCACGGACAGTTGGTAGTCCAGGACTTGCAGGACAAGCGGGAAAGTGATTCCGGTGCTCCCCCTCCCTCCATCTCAGTGGACGAGTAACTAGCAGACAGGTGGCCTTAGATAGCTCCCGGAGATTGGAAGAGCAAGAGACGGTAAAAAGGCCCGCCCTCTGAAACCAACATCAAACTGCACGGATTAACCGTCCTCAGCAGACTTGGAATTTCAGGTGATGAAGAGTGTAAGAAATTAAGGACATTGCGATCTATAAGAGAGCTGTAGTTAGAATCAGAAACGAAACAGAGGATTAACGTGTGAGAGATCATATTGTATTGGTAAAGAAGGCTGGCAAAGCGTGTGTTGGAATGGAATATTGAAGGATTGCGATCGGTGGAATACTTGGCAAGTGCTGTACCTCACATTGGAGCATGGAACTGACACCTGGAGATGAATGTCCTCCAAGTGGTGCATCACGCGGCGTGAGATGTTGTGTGATGTGTGGGGTGGGCTTACAGAGGCCCTCCACCGCCCGCCGTTCATCTGGCACCTCCTCACTCTTCCTCAGGTACTTACTCACGCTTCCACTGTTGCTGCTCCTCGTGGTGAGGCCAGTCACCTGTTCAGGGTACTTTGAGATGACTCTGGTGAGCTTTGTGAATCAGAGAGGCGAGCTGGCGGACGGCGAGTGCTGTCTGGGGGAGCGAGCTCCTCCTCGTCACCCAGATCTACCAGGCGCATGCACGCAGCAGTGTAACACCTACTTCCGACTATGTCTTAAGGAATATCAGATCCACGTCTCCGGCAACTGGCAGTGCACCTTTGGAAACGCCACCAGTGACGTCCTGGGTGGCAGATCCATGTATTTTGATCGGGATGATTCCAACTCGGTACTCAGTATCCCCATTGAGTTTGCCTGGACGGTGAGTGTGCACTATTTCAACTTTGAATACCCAGTAAACAGGAGACGTAGAACCCATGATGTTTTGATGTTGGTACAGCGTCGTAGACGGTAGGCCAACATTAAACCATCACCGGTTCAATGTATCATGTTTGCTGGATAAATTCCTTGAATGAAATCACGTTTTACATATAGCCATCTATTACGTGATCGCTATAAGATTGCACTAGTTACCTTAAACCTGTCATCCACTGTGAAATCCGCATACGATGATAGTCCGTAATCTGATTAATCGTCCGAGGTACCATCATACAGGCTTACACTATACGTTTTAATTTTCACCCACTTGAAGTTGTGTCTCGCTATCGCGAACCACAATTTCAAGCGGGTGAAAATTACTCATATTAAGAGACCAAACATCTGCAAAAATCTTAAAGTTGAAACACTCATTTATTCCCAATAACAGTGGTTGATCTGTTAAAAAAACGAATTAAAAACGATGATAATCCTGATTAGCGATGAAAGGGTTTACCTTTCAAGCACCAATCACAACTCCGATAGTTTTTAACATTTTTATGAGCACTTTAAAAAACATTTTTTGAATGTGGAGCCTGTCTTCGATCAAGAAGATTTAAAAATAGCTGGCCTCGCATTTGCCAAATTAATGTAATTTTCACCCACTTAAAGTTGTGTGTCGTGGCAGTGAAACACTTAAACACTGATAACATGACAGATAAAGGGTTCATAACCCACTATATTTTCTATATGAATATCTTTTATTTTTGGATGTCCGCCATTTTAAAATAAAGCTCTAATATAATATATTACTGTGAATTAAATTTAAACCATTTTGAAAATGCCCGAAATCCTAGGAAACACGACACATTGAAACAATGTGGGTTTAATGTTGGCCCACTGTCTGCGACGCTGGTCCAACATTAAACCAACATTGTTTCAATGTGTCATGCTGTTGGGTCGGCCTATGGATTGGACAGCTATACCAATCAGGAACTGTAATGTGCTCTCGCTCTTTCAATAGTAACAACAACCAATCCATTTTTAATTACATAAATAATAATGAAACATTTTTTCTTGTCCCTCTATGTGTAGAACCGTATTGTATTTTCTCCCTTTTTCAAGATACATAGATTATAGGCTATTTAGAATCAATAATCGATGGCGGAGATGCTACTCTTGATGGCAAATTGTTTAAATTAAAACGAAACAAATATTATCTTTAGAGGTAGGTCTATACAACAAAGGTTTTATTTTGATTCGTGCAGGGCCTACCTTCCCAGCAAGCACTAGTACGTGACCCAATATTGTTTAAATATTGGCCCACCGCCTACGGCACTGGCCCAACATTGAAACAACATTGGGTCAAGTCCTCGTGTTTGCTGGGATTGACTGCTGGTCGTGACATGCAGGGGACCATTCTGTCATACAAATGAAATGAATCGGGCTTTAGGCTACCTTTGTCCACATATAGGCTAAACTGGGCCAGGAGAACCTCATGAGTATGGTGAGATGATTGAGATGACACTGTCCTACAGACACAGGATTCGAAATTCGAGCCCTGGCGGTCTGAGGTCGAGCACGCTACCTCTCGGTCACAATACTGACTTTCACACGTGGATGGGGAACAAACATTTTTTGTTTCTTTCAAATCGCCGAGACCGGGAACCGAACCCCGAACTCTGGCGTGAAAGGCAGCGGTGCTAACCACTACCCTAGGGCCCCCGCCCTCTGTCATACAAAGCCAAACAGTAGTAGCTACTTACTTTTCAAGTAGGCAGTTACTTTTGTGTTACTTCTGTTCGCCTTCTTGCAAAGCTAAACAGTCGTAACTCTTACATTTCAAATAGGCAGTTACTGCGTTCTGCCTCTTGCATTTCACCCTTGGCCTGTGATGCTGACCCTGGTCAGTAGGTGGCGCAGTCCTGAGTGGGTTCGCTCGTTTGGCGCCGCTCTGAATTGTGCGGCGTTTACTCGGCAGATGGCGGCACTATCACCCGCCGTGGTGAAAAAACCGTCGACAAGGCGACTGCAGCTAATGCACTTCCGATCGTTCTAAGTCAGATTTTGCCGATACATTTATCTCCGCAACCGTAACGTTACTAACTACAAACCTCAATATATGGTCCCCTAGCAGGAAGAGCGTCATATGTGTCACTCATTGAAGTAAAATATAGGGCCTATTAATTTTTAATTCCAATGTTATATCTCTTAGCCTGAGCATGTTGAACTCTAAGCCAACACGACACATCTACCCAATGTTTTGCCAAAGTTGGGCCAACGTCGTAGACGGTGGCCCAGCATTGGTCAAACATTGGGCAGATGTGTCGTGTTTGCTGGGAGCTGTTTTTGTTTGTAGGGCTATAGTATAATAAGCAATGATCTGATAAAATATTATCTGATAAATTGGATTGCTTTTAACAAGTGACCGATATTTGGAACAATTTTGTTACCATAATAAATTGTTAAATATATAAACCATTACACACCTGTTACACGTATACTTACTCTAATCTTGATCCCTTACACTCTTGAGATATCTAATCCTTGTAATTTGTGATATGATAATATAGTTATTAATATTCAACATACTTCCTTTTGCATCTGGTATCACAATCATTATAATGATCTTCAGGGTTCACCACAGTGCCGAAAATGCCGGCTGCCCGACCGGATAAATTCTGGAAAAAAAAATTGCATTTTTTTTTTTTAGTTTCGTTTTGTGGTGTCCTTCTATTTGCATTTTAAAGATGGCTGACTGACAGTGACTGATTTTGTAATTTATTGGCTTTTAGTATCAGTTGTTCATCAGATGAACATTTTTTTAAGAAAAAACGTGCCAGATATTACATGGTGGGCAACCACACATGTTGCAAATTTTATGCAGCAGTGTAAGTGTTAGGCTGCTCGCGCGCGCTAAGTTAATATTTTTGAAAGAACAACCAGATGATTTTTTTTCTGTGGGGCACCCTGATTTTCAACATCATACATCTAGCACAATAACTGTCATCGGAGGTAGCAAACTCACTGTGATCTATGAGACTATGAGAATGCATACTTATTGTGATATGATCTACCAAATCTGGATTCCCCGTATTAATTTCATTGTGATCTATGACATCTGACTAATTGAGATCTATTACATCAACTGTTACATGTGATCTATTCTATATAAATTAACAATCACATGTGATTTTACTTTGTGCTCTATCACAGAAGACATACATGTTACAACAAACATTGTGATCCACGGCATCTTAGTTATTGAGATCTATCAAGTGACCCAAGCACCTGTTATCTGATATAAAACATTTTGTAATATTGGTTTTCTTTGGATAACTTCATGTTGATAATATAGAGGGATTTCAGTGACACGCACCTATGTAGCCTATGCTACTTATAAAAATGTCTAGTAACAAAATATATCCTATATACGAACCCCCGGTGCCAAAGTGCTCAATGTGCCATTAAATTGAATGGAAGGTATGACCCTTTAGCTCCGAGGGTATGATAAATTGGAAACAGCACTGAGCCAATGCATAATGTGCTTCTGTGGATCTGGCTTTAGCACGCACGGATCGGTGGTTTTGTCGTGTATTGGCTTTCACAGCACAAGCATAATAGGTGTATTATTGTTTCACCAAACAGTCTTTGACGGACGCGAGTCCGAGACATTGATGTTCGTCCGGATCAGCGGGATCTCGCCATGCTGTCCCGTAAGGAGGAGGTCGAGTGTGGGAAGGTGCAGGCTGTCAGCCAGATATGAGACGATGGTCCGGTTACGGCCAAACACTGAGTAGAAGTATCGTAGACAATGACCCAATCATAATCTAACGCTTTGCCAACGTGTCGTTCTCTACGTGTATAGAGTTGCAGTTTATTATTGACATCTCGTCTGTAAGCCATCGTACGACAAGCGAGTGGTAGGAATAAAGCCACGTCTCCACATAAATGAATGTCATCCGTATCAGTAGGCCTAACTGATCCGTATATTTCACGATCGCGATCGTGAAATATACGGATCAGTTACGGATACGAACACATGAAAGTTATCCTTTTATTAACAGTGTTTAATGTGAAAGCGACAGTGAGAGGCCCCTATGGCTTGAGAATCGGATGCGAATATCGGAGACAAGCGTACGAATCATGCTTGGCATATTGGTCCGTGGTACGAATGGAACGTAGCCTGCTGAATATAAGCCTGAGCATGCACTATGGGTAGTATCAACTAGAATATAGTAACTCATATTAATCCATCGGAGTTAAAGTGTCTTTGCTTTTTTAAATTTAAAAGCAGGAATCCAACTAAAAAATCGTGATGTAGAATATTATAGAATCAGAACTCCCACGACAATAGACAGCTTAACGCAAATTGACATCACGTTGACATGTGTCATGCCAATCCTTATGATATCAAGACTTAACAGAAATTGACATAATATTATCATAACAGCATCACTATCCTTGTGATGTGATTATATCATCACTCTTTATATCACATTGTCATAACAAACATTGTGATATACTTGTGCATGTACAAGTATTATCAATATCACATTCACACATTCATTCTGTGATATTGACCTATATCACATTGACTATTACATAATACCACCTTTCACAACACTTTCACAACACATTTTAGGTTAATTTCAGGTAAACGTTGGCACAATATTGAATATTGTTCTGTTCACTCTATAGAGTGCATAGATGTGTTTTACTTGATATATTGAATTTAGTAGTAATTAAAGAAACTGTAAAGGTGCAGACAATGAATTTTCGTTTTTTTCATCATTTGTCTCTTCAAAGAAACAGTCCAGACATAGCATTCATTGTGATAATGCAACTATGCTTATTTTAGCTGCAGATGACTGCTATTCCGTGCATACAAATGTAAGATTAATTTAACTGTAAAATATTAGCCCATTAGCCTCCGTAGTACAGAAAAGGTGGCCTAAAACAAAAAACATTCATTTATTCTTTAATCATCAATTCCTTCCTTCCTTCCTTCATTCTTTCATTCATTCATTCATTCATTCATTCATTCATTCATTCATTCATTCATTCATTCATTCGTTCGTTCTTTCGTTCGTTCGTTCGTTCGTTCGTTCGTTCGTTCGTTCGTTCGTTCGTTCGTTCGTTCGTTCGTTCGTTCGTTCGTTCGTTAATTCATTCATTCATTCATTCATTCATTCATTCATTCATTCATTCATTCATTTATACAATGATGAAACATGAAAGAGTGCGGTTCCCGGTCTCGGCGGTTTGAAAGAAACAAAAATGTTTCTTCCCCATCCACGTGTGAAAGTCAGTATTGTGGGGAGCCTCCGTGACCGAGAGGTAGCGTGCTCGGCCTCAGACCGCCAGGGCTCGAATTTCGAATCCTGTGTCTGGAGGACAGTGTCATCTCAATCATCTCACCATCCTCAGGAGGTTCTCCTGGCCCAGTTTAGCCTATATATGCACAAAGGTGGCCTAAAGCCCGATTCATTTCATTTTTGAAAGAGTGCAGCAATATTTTTTATTGATGTAATGGTGGGAGTTAGCCCATGTGACCATTCCCTTCAGTGAAACGCTATATATGGCTTATTAGTAGACGACCTATCAATTACCATATCATCAATAACCCACTGATAAAGGTCTCCAGTTTACTAGTCCACGGGTCACTCCTTTCACTTCATTCGGACTGATAGCAAAATATGATTACGATGTTAGGTGATATGACTAAATGTTTGGTGTCGGGAGTTTCGACTGGGATACAGTACGAGGGACAATACGGGCGGCAATCACGACTCACAGAATTCACAATATCAAGAAAACTAGTGCTGTCTCAATGCTGTGCCAACGTCTCTGACGTTGGCACAGCATTGAGACACCACTAGCCCGACGTTCCGCGCCAGGCACGCAATAAGATCGTTCAACCACGAGATCCCGCTGGTAATTATACACTTATATGCCGTTGCTAATGCCTGCAGCGAAAAACGAGTAGCCTATGTCCCATTCATCATTATTTTGTCGTCTATGACGCCTCCCGCACATGCAATAGCTTACACGAAGATGTGGATTTTATTGGCATTTTGTATGTAAAAAAATATCACAAATATAATTTATTTTTGATAATAAAGGTGAAGCTAAAGGCGCAGTTTCCAGTCAGATAGCGTTGTTGAGATCATTCAGCTTAATAAATTGTACTCTCTGATCAGGGACAGACATGTGATCTATTACCGCAATCTATTACTATTTCTATTATTATTACGTTGATATTATTCTATTACTATTACAGTTTTTTTAGTTATATTACTATTACTATTATTCTCCCATCTATTACTATTACTAGATATCACAATAACTTTTTGTCACCATTTCCAAAGGGATAACAAGCTATACTGGTATTATATATTTTCCATATATATCTTATAATAATAAACATCAAAACATATACATTTTAGACTATTTATAAATACACATAAAATATATTTGTATTGATTTAATGTATAATTAGCATTTGTTTAGATATCCTGCTATCTAGAATAAAGGTTTATCACACAACTTTATTGCAATGTGGTCTGATAGCCTTGATAACACTGCGTAAATATCGGATTATAATACTAAGCGGTATATACAGATCCAAATAACTAATATATTAGTTAGACAATGAAATGTTTATTTTATGATGGCTAAGCATTGTGCGATAAAATATAATGGTTGATTCTAGAAATTATATGTTTAAATTTAATAATATGTTTAAATTTGTTTTTTGGAGTAGTCCAATGTGGTTTCTATAAGACCATAACTTACACGCCTCTCGGCAAACATTAGATGTTGTTTTAATGTTGGCCCGCCCTGTGCAATGTTGGTCGAGTACAAACACATCGTGTGTTTGGTATGTGCATATAAACTGTGAGCATCACAATTATTTATTTCAAAAATACTCCATCCCTCCCCCTGGAGATTGAATGGTGGCCCCCTAAGTGTATCGAGCAAACTATAATCACATGTGGAACTAAAAATCGAACCCATCGCCGAGAAGTCCTGTCTACACTTCAAGTAAGCAGTTAGTTAATACCTTTTGGTTTCGCATGGCAGAGCTGTGCAAAATGAAATGAATGGGGTTTTAGGCCACCATTGTGCACATATAGGCTAAACCAGGCCAGGAGAACCTCCTGAGGATGGTGAGTTGAATGAGATGTCACTGCCCTCCAGACACAGGATTTGAAATTCGAGCCCTGGCAGTCTGAGGCCGAGCACGCTACCTCTCGGAGGCTCCCCCCCCCCCACAATAATGAGTCTTTACGAGTGAGCGGAGAAGAAACATTTTGTTTCTTTGACACTTGAAGGCCAGAGTGGGGTTCGAACCCGCGATCTCTGACTTTCCAAGCAGGCAGTTTAACCACTGCGCCAGGGCTGTGCAGGTATATTTGAGGCTTTATGCCACTTTTGGGTCGGCATACAAGCTACCTGAGCCAGGAGAACCTCCGGTCTGAGGATGGTGGGATAATGATAATGTGTCTTAATGCTTGGCTCTCGTTTTGCTGCGGGGAGGGCTCAGGGCCTAATTCATTAAAACAGTTAAATCAAATAAAATGAATTCATAAATGTGTACTTTGTATGGCTGTGGTTTTATAACCTGGTGCATCCAATAAGAGCATGAAGGTTATTTATATATTAACCTCCTTGATAAGAGTAGGGCAGCGACCCGACTTGGGCTTCTTTCTGTCGCGAAATTACCTCAATGTGCATAAATCGGCTTAAAACAATAGCCGCATAATCAATCAATCAATCAATCAATCAATCAATCAATCAATCAATCAATCAATCAATCAATCAATCAATCAATCAATCAATCAATCAATCAATCAATCAATCAATCAATCAATCAATCAATCAATCAATCAATCAATCAATCAATCATATTCACACAACCATACCACTTTGCGCTAGCATATGCTGCTATTATTCTCATGACATTGTGGTTAAGAACAAAATAATATTGATTTAAATATGATCTTCAACAGGCTGCCGCTTATCATTGACCACGTTAATAGGCCGAGTAGCTACGATTTGCAACGATATGAAAGACATCGCCGGCGTGCTTGAAGAGTCGGGTTAAGCCAGTTATTTACATCCTCCGGAACTAATAAGGATACTGAAGTTAATTCACTTGACCAGTGTTGACTGACGCCTGTGATCACTGATCCACGGTTGAATAGGTTGTTCACGCGGTGATAATTACCCTGACAGGGTCGCTCTGTCGTCACCATTGTCACGGCTTGTGTCGCTATTGTCACGGGCACCAGTCCGACAGACGACCGCCATTAATTCCCGCCCTAAACACCCCGGCAGACGACAGAACGTGTGCGTGCGCTTTGTGCAGAGCATGCATTGTGTACAATCAAACACCCCTGTGTTTCCCACTTGTAAAAAACAATATCCACGATCGCAAAATTTTGGCCCAACGTCAGCTTGAAGTCGGTCCGGCCTCTCAGACGCTGGACTGACTTCGAGCCAACGGCACAGATCTGACCATGCCACCCTTTCAAAATCAAAGTGATCGTAACAATTTCGGGTGTTTTCATGGAAGGAAGGATTGCACAACACACTCTCCAATTAAAGGTGACACGTCATTTCTTCACGGCTCCACTGACTGATACCCGTTCTTACGAGATACACGGTGAACATAATTATCGACCAGCCTCTATTTATGAACCGGCAATTCTATCCCAGAGGAGGGGTCGCTTTCTTGGGGGTGAAAACTGGGAGGAGGTTAAGCCCGGGGCTAAGATAAAACTGTCGTGGACTTGGGGAAGTGACAACACTGCTAGCATCCGGTAAACAGTGGTAAACGCGAATAATCCTTCCGCCATGACAGCACGCACCCGATACTGTTCTCAATGAATGCCGTTATCGATCTGTGGATTTTTTATTCGTCACGTTTTTCGTGAGATTTCTGGATTCTGGATAGCTCATTGACTGAGTGCGCTGGATATATAGTATACTATGCCTATATACTGCAAATCATTCAAAGGAATCGAGTGTGTACAGTAGCACTGCGCATGCTGCAATGCAAAACCGAAATGGCAGTAACTGCTTACTTTACAAGTGTAATATAAGAATTTACTGCATTTTTGCTTTGCCTACTTTGCACTATAACAAAACCATTGAGCTAATGAAATCTTTGGAGAAGTGTATAGAGTTCCCTGCATAGTCGGGATGAAAGTCCTGACTCCTGTCGCCATATAGTCTCACCATAGGCCATAGTGTTTTCTATTTTCTTAAACATGTTTAAGAAATGTTTAAAAGGAATTGGGCGTGCATATAATTATAGGCCTACCACCTGTTGTGAAAAATTCTTGTTTATGAAAGGAGTAGGCCCCTATCTAGATCATCCTTGCATAGCAGGTGATGATAAAATGATCACAAAAGTGAGTTGTCATGGTTGCTACTTTAGGTCTACATATTCATAAAATTAAAGGCTTATCCAGTAGCATATCTCCTCATATATATATATATAGTAGCATACTGTTTAAATGAGTCGACAAAAGTTGTTGTATCACTAAAACTTAAGTAAATATACTCCTAGATCCCATGTAGTAAGTAGTATATATATGTAATGTAAAAGCCACTTCTCAATAGAAAAACATAGGCCTAATGAAAACAATGAACTGTGAAACCTTTTAATGAATTAGCATGATCATCCAAAGTCCAACAATAATTACCAAAATAATGAATTTGACGCTCGAGTAATCAGAGTGATTTTTGTCGCAAGGAAGAAAGCGTCAGCGAAATTCATTGCAACACTAAGACATTGAACAGTAGCTGCTTATTTTTCAAATAAGCGGTTACTGCTGTTTGTCCTTGTGCAGTGGGCCTATCAGGTGAGCGATAATAGGGGAATTCCAGCGGGGCAGGCCCGACGCGCTCTCACAGTACTTCCTGTCAGTTGAATTGACACATCGATCCGCGGGATATTAATTGGTCGCCGCTTCTGGACACCAACTCCAACAAACTGCTCGGCGGATCCGGGGGAAAACCTCAAATTACCGGGATCCCGGACGTCTATCTGCGCGTGACGGCAAGCACACTCGTCTAGGCGGGGATTCCACCTAGCAGACACAACACGCTGAATCTATGTTGGTTTAACGTTGGTCCAGCGTCGTAGACGGTGGACCAACGGTAAACCAACGTTGATTCAATGTATTGTGCCTGCTGGTTGCAGTGCTGCTGTGCAAAGGCAAACAACAGTAGCTGAATACTTGGAAAGTAATCAGCTACTGCTGTTTGCCTTTGCCAGGCAGACAGCAGTAACTGTTCTTTAAAAATGTGAGTAGTTACTGCAGTTTGCTCTTGGACAGACAATCAGCAGTAACTGCTAACTTTTCAAGTAAGCAGCTACTGCTGTTTGCCCTTGATGACAGAATCTATGAGGTGGCAGAATGCAGTTTCTGGTGCTACATGACGTCCATCCTGTTTTGGTTTATTGTTGCACTTCCGTCCATCTTTAACCCTTTAGGCGCTGAAATATTTCTATATAAACCAAGAGACCAAAGGTGTTTTTTCAATTTAAAAGCATCATAAATGTCTTAGTTAGCTCTTTCCGCTTCACTTGACATGTTGAATACCTATGTTATGGGTCTACGGCCATTATAATTTTTATAATCTTTCAGTGCGGGGATCTACTTCTATGGACGTCAGATTATCAGTGGTTCAGCATTTAGCAATTTATTTTTTGTCGGATGTCGGTTCAGTGGTCGTCTATTTTTTGTCAGATGGTGACTCAACATTCAGAAGATAAATGTTTGATGGACGTATATTGCCAGATCGGGCTGTAACCAATGTAGACCTACTCTTCTCAGCAAGTGTGACACATTTTCTTTATGTTTCATTAATTTTGGGGCACCGTCTGTAACACTGTCCCAACATTAATCCAACACAAAGAAAATGCTTCGTGTCTTAATGGGGATGGTACAGTGACATATTAAGCCATTGATATTCTGTAGCATGGTCGCTGTTACCCTGATGACATCGCAAGGCTCTGACACAGTGACCTCCATTTTTAAATGTAATAGTTCTAACACGAGCAAAAGTTTTCACCTGCTGAAAATTGCCTAGTTTTCGTAAGCACTTGAAATATTCGTGTCAATTTCATGGCATCCGAGTTTTTCGGTAGGCGTGTCGTTTTTACACAGCTGGTTGTGGAAACAAAATGGCGGTCAGTGTGACTGGGCCTCGCGCAGTAAATGAGTTAGGCGGCCCAGTCATACCGGGTAGGTCGCTGTGATTATTAATCAGCTATGCGCGGCATTGAACATACAAGTCATTCTCACAGGTGTGCATATGAATGAATGAATAAATGGAGGGACGAATGAATGAATACATGAATGAATGAAAAATTCATTAGATCTATTCCGTGCACATACAGGCTAAACTAAGCCTGAGGATGGTGATATGAATTAGATGGTGATCCTTCGCTATGTCTGAACTATTTCGGAGTAGATCAGTGTGTGTACTAGTACCCTTTAAACATGTTAAAGGCAAACAACACGGACGACTCATTTGGAAAGTAAGTGGCCTTTTGTTGCAGCATACGTGCACTTCAACATGCCTCCTCAACATCTAAGATGCTGCGGTTTTTAGATAATACTTTTTTTTCATCCTAATCAGATTAAGTTTATTGGATATAATTATGATGATTTTTACATTGCTTCCATTGTATAATCCATGAGACCAATTACGCTATGAGTCGCAATAACCTTCAACTAAAAACTTTTTCAATAGTCTTAATCATTTGATTGCAAAGGTGTTTTTTTAGAATGGTATCATATCAGAATACACAGTCCTGCAGCTTTATTAATAGCAGTTCATATAGTGCCACATTCCAGCAAAGTAGTGCTATTGGAAAATATTTAAATATTAATGTATTTATTGACATGAATTTAAGCTTATTTAAGTGCGATTATAAATACAAGATGTGGATCGTGCACGACTGGAGAAGTCAAAGCTTGAAATTGGTTGAAAAAATAACAATTTTCTTAATTTATCATTTCAAAACTAGTTGCCCTCAAATAAAGATTGATGCATTGGTCGAGGAAGCGTATTAAATTAACATTTTCAGCTCAAAAGTCTTCTGGGAATTGAATTTGAATTTGATGCAAAAAATAGCACTTAGCGATCGGAGGCGCAAAGACGCCATTAATAAGGACAGGTAGACAAGAAATCAAGTTTCCAGGGTTCGGAATATTTATCAATAATTTATTGGATGTAATTGAAATAAATTTGACTAGCATTAATCTGGTTAGGCCCTCTTCAATCAAAATGGCTCCCATATCTGGATCACTCAGTAAAGACAAACAGCAGTAACTGCTTACTTGAAAGTAAGCAGTTACTACTGTTTGTTTTTACACGAGTGCTGCCCAGCATGACAGATCGTGCCACGATTGTCATCAAACTGAATGTCTGGACTTTTCAAGCACTCCGGAATAGTGAAATTGGCATTTCATTCGACGTCAACCCTTGTACACCAGTTAATATTTCGGTCCATGCACGTCGGTGAATTTACTGTACATTATGATCACTGTAAATTATGTTCTGTAAATTCATCTGCCAGCATGCAGAAATAGCAACACAGAATAGTATGATTAAAATGGCATTTTTTTGTTTCATTAGCAAGTCACATTGTCATGATCAATCTGTAAGATATACTTGACCTATAATATGATTATTATATGTATATAGTGGTCGGGAATCAACACAGAAATGAAACTAATATGGGGATATTTAAATGCTAAAAGTTATAATATAAAAAGTAATTTTGACTTGAAACTGGCTATATGTAAGTGAAAAAACAAACGCAAATATTGGTTAATCAGTGTTAATATTCAACCAAGACGTTAATCCGTTCTTAGATCAACGTATCGTGATTGCATTGACGAATATCAATGACAACCAATTTGTGACAGAAGTATTTATAAACAAAGTAAATTGTGATGAAGTCATGAGATAGGCCTATAACATGTCGTGCGGCAGGAGACTTTTTCATTGCTAATCACGATATTCTACAAGTGTTATGAAAAACAATCAAAATGGGAGCTTGGTCTTTACCATTTCTTGAGAACTTGAACAATGCAAAGCCAAACAGCAGTGAATGCTCAGTTTTCATGTCAGCAGGTAATGGTATTTGATTTTGCAGTGTAGTTTAGACCTGCATCGCGCACACTCCCACTTCAAAATAATATAGGGCTAATTCCGTCTAAAGCATACCAATGCAAATCCTCTCACATATTTTTTCGTAATCTTCTACTTGGGCATTTTATGCAAAATTAATTCAAAAGCAATTAAACTTAACTTTGCGCAGCTGTCGGTGCCCACCCTCTAGGAGTCTCTGATTTGACTTGTCAAAATATTGATACCCCGGGGCAGGGGTGGGTCAGTCATCGAGTCAACTCGTGGCGGTCAAAACTGACCATTGGTGAAAACTTGACCACACTTGACCAGATGACGCTTCCCTCGAGGGGTCATTGTTCCCTAACAATATCACCACGCTCCCGTTCTTTAACCTTTTTATCGCGCACTCTGACATCCAGGCAAATGGGAGACGTTGGCACAATGTTATTTTTATTGATGGTCAAGCGTCGAATACCGATAATCATGCATCATCATCATTTAATTTGTAATTTATTTTTTAATTGATGATTCATTAAATCATTCACACAATCATTAATTTAGCCAGCATTGATTGAGCGTTTCGTTTTCGATGAAATTTACACAAGAAACAAGTTGTTTCAGTGTTGGCTCAAAGTTGTGTGGCTGCTACAAGATTGACCCAATGGTGTATCAATGTTTAGTGACACTTGTGAAAAGTGGTGCATGCAGATTTTACTTTTTCTGACCTCTGACTTAGAGAAACTTTTCGCTATAAACTATGCAAAAAAATCGATTGAATTTGTAAAATATATTCCCATAAATATTTTATATTTCAAGTAAAAAATCCGCCACTGTTGCTTTTAAAGGGTGAGGTAAAGTGTTTGACCATCTCACTCACCAGATGTCGTTAGCGGGGGTGTGACGTGTCACCCTTTTTCTTGGTGGCACTGCGCATGCTCCCGCTGACATGTCCCCTTTCTCCGCAATGCCCTCTGGCCACGGGGCAGGTCACTGTCTTATTTGCCCTGATTCTCCCGGTCAATCACCCTTTGTATCCTGAGGTTCACTTCTGTAAATTCAAATCTCGTTTTTACGAGTACAAATCTGTATCTGTGCTAACCCTTTCAGCTCTCTCGTTGGGAAAATGCACTGCATGGTCTATTTTCAACAAACTCACCGAATAGAAAATGGTGGAAACCATCGCAATAAGGAAGTTTTGAGTATCATTCCAAATATAATCATGATAATACTCGCGTATTTTATTAAATCAAGTCATTTTAATACGACTTGAGGTGGGAATTGTGGCAGCATTAAAAAAAACACAGAAATAAAATCGTAGCCCACGTAGGCCTACGTTTGACCACGATGGCAATAAAATGCTATGTAAATAATATCAAATAATATGCATGTATGTTACGACTATATAACATTTTCTTCAACGGAAGTGAATTTTTAACAGCTTTCAGTGCCCTTAGTGGTCATCTACGTCCTCACAGGCACGAGGCATTGATACAGTGCCGGTCTAATGTTGGTCCATCGTCGCAGACGTTGAGCCAGCATTAGTCCGTCATTAACATTGACCATTATCACTGCATGGCTCTGCAAACACGAGACATTGGCCCGATTCCGGTCTGATGCTGGACCGACGTATGCGGCGCCGACCCAACATCAGACCGGCACCGGGTGTTTACAGAGTGAGCGCTCTTGTATGAATCCCCGTGACGTCCTCACACTGACCAGTGGTCACGCAGTTTCCGGTGAGCCACGCTCAGTCCCTCTTGACCACCTGCGGAGCTCACAAGCTGTCCTGCTAATCCACTAGATTAACCGTTGATAATCCTGTTAAGTCGGCTACCTGTTAACGCCAGGATTTAGTCCACTCCACAAGTGACGATTCCCCTAAATCAGGGATTATTATTCCCAATTATTCTCACTGAAAAGATTGAAATTAGTCTTAATATGTTATATTCTCTCATGTTCATAAAGAGTTAAGTTATATATTTTTCAATGGGAAAGTTAGGACAACGAGAGGGTCGTAGCGCAGTGGTTAGAGCCTTGTGGATACAAACCCTAATTAAGGTACATTTTTCAGATAAATATTGTGTTTTTCCCCGTTCAATGTTGCATGGGACCTTGTTTCAATGTTGTTGTTTTTTTGAGCAAGGCAATTATATTATGCTTCAGTTGACTCACGAATGAAATGGCTCACGAGTGAACAGGTCTAGTGACTAGAAGGTAAATTGTATAGTCGGCTGAAAATTATCAGACTTCATATCAGACTATAAGCCTGCACCTTTACCTTTTTATAATATCAGTCGTGAATGTTTAGTGGGACGACACCCATTTTTAAAAGTCATAACCTATCGAAAATAAAGGTGACCAGCAAAATTAAAATGCAATCTGCTTTGATAATTATTCGGGGAAAAAAAATGTTTTGAGTTTGTTGGGGAGTCTATTATTTCGATGCATTTTTATTAGGCTTAAACATAGCTTTTCTTTTCTGCTAACATATTAGTTAAAACTGGGGGTACCGGTCTTAAAAGGGTGTGCGATGCTAAAGGGATGGTGCCGTGTCAGGGAAGGGATGCTGACAATTACATGAATTACGGGGGAACTGTCCAGTGGCTGTTCAAACTGGACACACCATTCATCCACTCAGGTTCATTTTGATCTAAAAGTTTACTTCTCATTTCATGTTTATCGCTCAATGGTGCTAACGGAAAAAATATGGCGCCCACTGGAGCGACCAATAAATTATTCAGTTGTACATTTTGATTCAATATCAATTTGTACAGCATTTGATATAGGCCTACATTTCAGTGATAATGATATTGAAAAGTGTTGATAAATTAGAAGAAGAGTTGATCTGATAAATATAATGGATCTAAAATACATTTCTCTGGACACAACAAGTGATGTTCAGTTGACCGAATCATTTGACCCTTTGATCGCAATGTGTAATAATTCAAATTTTCGCCCGCTTGAAGTTGCGTGTCGCGACAGCGAGACACAACTCCCGGGGGGAGAAATGACTTATATCCGTTAATTTGAGGACCAACAATTTGCAAATCATGTTGATCAATCACATATTTTACTTTCAATAACCGTAATTTGACGCGCTGTAAAAAAAGGAATAAAAACAATTATTACCTCGGGGATTGGCGCCTGGAGGGTTAATATCCAGAGGAAGCAGTGACTTCTTTCAGGGCGGCTTCCGCCTCACCACTCTCGGGGATTATCTCGCGCCCCGAGAGATTAATGCGCGTGAGTTAATTACCGTCTGCGCGCGACTTCTCCAGCCGCGCATGCGTGCGCGCTGGGCTTTTAACTCTTTAATCTTTAATCGCAGAGTTTTCACAACGTTTGTTTTCCTCGAAGACAAATGCGAAAATCTGAAATGCGACTATTTGAAACATAATATAAAATATCGTCGGCAATTCCAGCCTCATATAAATAAAAAATCCAGCCTGATAATTGAGCAGGACAAAGGTTACTATTCTATTTTAGTGTAGGCCTATATCTCAATGCTGAATTAGCACTGTTATGATGTTTTGTCGGTGTGGTAAACATCAGATGAACGTCTTGCATCTAAGCAAACACAAAGCAATTGTATACCATTTATACAATGTTGGACCGACGTTGGGCCGACGGTGTATAAATTTTATACAAATGCTTTGGTTAGCTGGGATTCCACGGGTAAGGTTCATCGTAAGACCTTATATAGTCCAACTGTTTCATCATGGAACCAACCCTATACAGCTTGCATGCGCTTGAATCGAGCCTGCATTATGTCACTTCGAGGCCAAGTCCGTTAGCTCTCGTTCTGAAGGCTCCGCAAAGTTATTCCTATACACCGCCTCACACTCAATCTAAATTGCTGTCACCAGCCAAGGTTTTTTCCCCTCACTTTTTGTGTCTGTTCAATCATTATCTGAATAATTACATTTTGGAGATTAATAGATACACAGAAATACACGTTTCGGGGTATTTTGGTGGAGAATTTCAATTGACATTAAAAATAAGTAACTCAAACATGTTGAATATAATGTACTGTAAAGTATTTAACCCGTGTACTGCTGTATTGTTTGCTGCTATTTCCCATTCATATAAAGCTGGACTTGCCAATGTTTTACACTGCTTCAAATATTTTATTTATGAAAACATGACACTTTCCAAATTTTGAATAGTTGAGTATCTATACTCACCATAATTTATCAATTTTACTGTCATTTAGGATGATGCGCAACTTGATTTCTGGAAGACCATTGTATATACAGCCCTAGCAGGGCAATGGTTAATATAACAGCTCATCGTCACCAGAGACACATGACACTAATAAGTTAGTGATGATGCATGACGACATAACAGATCAACGTGAACAACAAACGTGATATGGGGATGTATGGTCGGTATAGCATTGAAGCAACGTCTGCGACGCTGGCCCAATAGTATACCTTCACTGGGTCAACGTTGTAACCCCAACAATTCTGAGCAAACACTATGATTGAAATGTGCAACCTTGAATTTATCAATTGTTTCGTTCTTTTCCCCTTAGTGGTGTCTCCATAAATACGAAGGAATGGTATAATAATTATGACACTAATATTTTTAGTTTCACAATGCTTTGTAGTAGAGTATTTTGTTTAATGCAGCATTGTATCCACCAAAGTCACTTTATGACACGCTAAGAACTGATGCAATTTTATTAATTTGAATATTCAAGTAGTTTATCTACTGCTATTTGTTATTACATGGCGACATATTTTTAAATCTGCTTTCTTGCTACGGGGAAGTATTGTGGAAAAAGACAAATCTTCGTATATAAGCATGTTGCGATAATTTCAACTTCCAACAATCAAACTGGGTGTTTCTTCTCATTTTCATGCACCTTGATATATATGAATTGCTGTATCGACTCAATGTGAATGAAAATGTCTGGATTTCACAAAATACCGACAAAATTTCTGACAGTCCTTATTCTAATGGCTTTTAACATTTTCTGTGCAAATAATTGCATTTCAAACATGAATGTGACAGTGTTGCTTATCATGCTCACGGCCTGTGCTGGTTAAATTTGGATCAGCGTCGTAGCCGGTGGCCTAACATTGGGGTCATATCTCGTTTTTGCTGGCGCAGCCCCTAATTTTTGGGGGCCTTTCTCTAGGCACCTTGTGATTTCTTCATTTCAAACACACAGGTAACGTTGTATTCAGAGGTTTGGGTTTTCAGAAATGAACTAAGAAATAAAATAGTGCGGCCTGTTATTATATGCCTAATGGTGTTACTATGTATCAGGTCAACATTAGAGCAGCATTGGTCCAGCACATCGTGTTTCCTTTTTAGGAAATAAAATGAATATTAGGACCTCAGCAAAATGCATGCTTGGAACTGTAACATTTTCAGAAGCAAATACCGCCGATAAACACAAGTGTAGTTTCCGTGACGACCATATCGAGCTCACCCTTGACAACTTTGCATAAATGCTGCTCCAATTCTGGGCAGCGTCCCCTATGGTCTATTCCTGACGACTTCTGTCCAGGTTGATTCGATAGCTCCATCCATCATAACTGCTTGGGAGTCCTCGAAAAGAGTCTTAAGTTATTTGTCGGGTCGCTTTTTTGGTCAGGTTCACATTCTTGGAGCCGTCAGCCTCAAGTGGGGGCCTATTTGTCGTGGCGCAGGTGAGTGTTTACCGGCCACTTCACACACGTTACACGCCCCTCCCCCATCCTGTCACAGACAGGGGAGACATAACACGGCTCCCCTGTCACAGACAGGATGGTGAGGGGGCTCCCCTGTCTGTCAAAGGATGCTTTTTTCCCGGTAAACATGGAAGCTTAGGCCTACCCCCAGCAAACCTTAAATGCAAACTTATGACTTTTTAAGTGAGCTTACTTTTCAAGTAAGCAGTCACTGCTTTTTTACTTTACCGAGCAGCATAGCCCAACGCTGCCAACGTGCATGCTGTAGCGTGGTGCTCCCAGGTAAAAATATAGACATACCCGGTGAAAATGCCATCAGTGCCGCCATTGAAAGAAAACAAAGGACTAATCGGGGATTTATGTCACATATATAAGCACATCCAAAAAAATGGCGACACTAAACTGGAGGGTATTGAGATGACCGGATGTCACCCAGACACAGGATTCTGGGAACCAGTTCCGTGCTCAGGCGTGACAAATGGTAGCGTTAGCACTACACTAGGACCTTTCCTGTGTAATGTCTGACCTGGTAGTCGTTTGTCTCAATGTCTGCAATAACTTTCAGTCAACTGTCAACAGTGGTTGCATACAAAGCGGACATCGAATTTAAGCTTTGATAACTGAAGCAATTGCACGTGGGGCCTACTCATTTTAAATAAATCGTTAAGGTCTCACTCCACAAATTCATGCTCGCATATCATTAAGAGTTAATCCCTTTTTAAATATACTCTTTTCAACAGCCACGGTGGTAGATATTACAGATATATCATTTAGATACCAATTTAAATCGATTCTGTGATGATTTTTGTTGCAAATGCATCGAAATCAGGCTTGAAGTAAAAAGGCTCGTCACACATCGGCTATTCTAGACGTCCTGTTTTAGTCTGCTCAGGGGAGGGTGGGGTATAACCCTACCAGGGGCAAAATTAAAAAAACATGCACTTTCACATTTTTTTTCATATTGGAAGAGAACAGACTGATCGTTAAAATAATATATAGGTTTATTTAAATTTATCCACTTTAGGAGAGCAGGGAGGCCTGAGCGTATGGGTCATAATACATGAACATTGTACATGTAAGTCTATGGGACGTAGGCCTATATTATGTGTGGTGACACGCTAATTTGACCTATATCAGATGATTTTTCAGCCACCATGTGCCGTTGGCCCAGCGTTGGTTTAACATCTCGACAGCGTCACAGATAATGGTGTTACCGTGGGCATCTTTGTTTAGTAATGAAACAAATCCCAGACGAAATTTAAGCAGCAACAAGAGAATACAATAAAGCAATCTTAATGGATATCACCAGGTATACGTTCTAAATAGAGCCTGTATATAATACCCCCAGTTTAAATCAAATGCCAAATATGACCTTGCATGGCTGTATGACCCGGGCTGTAGGACTAACGAAATTCTCCGAAATAAAATGGCATCTCAATTGAACACATATTTCATTATATTTGTTATCGATTATTATTATTGACAATTATTATTAAATTGTTGTTAAATTTAATAATCTTGATGTTTCATTTATAGCTGCAATTACTGACGCAATTTCATTTCCGTTTCAATTGAAACTAAAACATGTATTATCTACATCAAATTAAAAAAATAATAATAATAAATTTATTATCATCTATTAATGTTTGATAACAGCTGTATCTCTCTAATTGTAATCTATTCGCGTATATCTAAAAAAACACTAAGATATTATTATATGCCTTTGTGACAAAATGTAACACTGCGTCCATTTTCTGCTAAATTTATATACGACACAACACTCATCTTATTAAATACATAGAGATACTATCTATAGTTTATCAAATATTAATATTACAAAGTGACAGTCATGATTTTTATCAAAAAATAATATTAAGTGATGTAATTAAGAGAGTTTAAGTGGGTGACGTTAAGCGAGTTATGTGTATTAGTGCCTGGACTGAGAGCCCTGGAGGCTAAACAGTGCAATGCACGCGCATGCGCGCTCGCCAGCATCATCTTCACTATCACGTGACAAGCGCGGGGCTAATACCAGGGATAATAACCGCAACTGATCCTGTAAGAAACGCCCACTGTCCAACGCCCAAAACAAACCGCGGCATCCATTATCACTGGAATTGGGATTGCAATGAAGATTTAATAACATTCAAAAATATGTGTATATAAAAACAAAATTCTCCCAGCAAAAACGGCCCGTATAATATTCTATGATAGTCTATCCCATTTTAAATGTATAAACTCATTGCAGGATCGAGCCCCGTTTATAAAACAGATTTTGGGACATGGCAGCCAACGTGTTGTTATTATGAAGCCTGAGGCCTGAATGACAGATCTGGTGAGCTTTTCTTCTCCGCCCTTGATCTTTTGATTAGTGAATACATTGCCCTACATTTGTAGACATGTGCGCATTCTCAGAAACAGAACAAATAATCTTCAATGAGTTGATCAAATGTGCAAATTAATGAATTCTCACACTGCACGAACACTGTCATCTCTGCTGCTCTATCTCTGGTTATTTCGAAGGTAGACAGCAGTAACCGATCACTTGAAAAGGACGCAGTTACTATTTTTTTCATTTTGCAGGTCAGTATTTGTATTTTTTATAGTCCACCAAAAATAATATATCATCAACTCAATGTATAATCATTTGAAAAGGAATATTTTTTAAACATTAGCCAAAAGGCTATCAATTAGACAATCAGAAGTTTTATTGTCAAACCATTTCATACCATATCATTTTATGATAGCATTTTTGCAATAAGCATGATTATCAGATTACAATTCGCATGAATAAAGCGTTACACAGGACAATAGGTCGCATGAATTTTTGTGAGATGGTTATACAAATGTAGCCCATATGGTATATGATTCTCATGCAAAAGATCGAATATCACTATATACTGGCGTGTAAAGCCAAAAGGCGATAACTGATTATTTTTCAAGTAAGGAGTTACTGCCTATTGCTCTATATAAGATAGATTTATAGGTTAATTTACATTATGGAAGGGTGGGTCTTGTCCACATCTCTATACATTATAGTTCATCATGCTTATTATTATCAGCATAAAGTGAGGTCGTCGCATTTGATTTCATAACTTAATAGTAATGATGGTAATTTGTATTTTATATACATGTACATAAATATTTTTATGACAAATAAGTAAGTAATGTTTTTTAATTATGTCAATAAAAGATATGTCTGTCTGTCTGTCTGTCTGTCTGTCTGTCTGTCTGTCTGTCTGTCTGTCTGTCTGTCTGTCTGTCTGTCTGTCTGTCTGTCTGTCTGTCTGTCTGTCTGTCTGTCTGTCTGTCTGTCTGTCTGTCTGTCTGTCTGTCTGTCTGTCTGTCTGTCTGTCTGTCTGTCTGTCTGTCTGTCTGTCTGTCTGTCTGTCTGTCTGATCTGATCGTCATTTCAGCTTTATGTTGCGCACTGAATCTATATCCGCCCAGTAAACAGTTTGTGGGATCAAGGAAGTTCTATATATATATAACCTTCTATATATATAACCTTCCTTAGTGGGATTCAATTCACGGTTGTAATAAACAAATTGGTTAGACTTTTTACATACGTCCGTCCATATCCGTATTTTGTTATCCGTATATAATATTAATGAGATGAGATATTGTTGTTATCATGGTTATAGGAAACAACGGATGAGATAGTATGATGTACAGGATACATATAGGGCCTAACGTTACATACACGCTCAAACGATACACAATTATCGTTATGTTTTTCAAGACATGATAATTGCCTATTTTTATTAACAGCATGCGTAAGATCTGGGTCGCTCGATTTGAATTAGGCCTATAGTAAGCGATCCGCCATTTGACTGTTTGCCCGCAGTCTTTTGTTCGCTCCTATTATTACCCCAATTATACCCCAGTTCGCGATTAATTTTTGATGACGTGCATGTCGTGTGTTTAAAGCTTGAGTGCTCACCATCACGCGTTTTATAGGCCACTCGGTATTTCATTTAATAACGTAACGTTATCCAATCGTGCTTATTTGGGTCTACATTATCGTGCGAATAATGTTTTTGATGTCTCTCTTTGTCTATCCTAAATCATCCGTCAAAACCACTAAATCACGAGTGTTGATCCCATACCACGTGACGTCAAATACCGTCCGTCATTGGATACGCCTCCAGATCTACACTTTGGACAACATTTTGTATAACTGTTATCATCACTATTACAATATATTAGTCGTTTCTTTTTTTAGAAAATGCTAGTTGAACAGACTAAGAAGTACAATATCAATCAACACGTTGATTTTAACATATACATGGATCAGGCCTGCCATAAAACACAAGACGTTGAACCAACGTAGGCTTAATGTTGGCCCACCGTATACGACGCTGAACCAACATTAAACCAACATTGGTTAAACGTCTCGTGTTTGCTGGGTATGCATTCATGGCAGAACTTGAAATCACAGTGACAAGCAGATGGTGTTATCGAGTTTCACCCAATAGGACAATGTGCTTGCACTCAAGTGACCTCTTGAATTCATTGTAATAGAGCAGGCCAAAATATCTCGGGTTCTGGTTTCTTCTTCATACATCACATAAATACTGATTAAACATATATCCGAACAATAAGCCTACAACTAGAGAGGGTGAGCCCTATTAAACCATATAAACACCCTCGTCTCATCTATTCATCATGATATGTTTAAATAAAAATGTATTTAATACAAAAAGTCATGATTCGTCAAAATAAGGACGTTGGGAGCTATTATTTTCCGATATTTTACTCAATACATCAGTTTTTCATAAAATCGGAACATTTTAATTCACCCTAAGGAGGGAACTGCGTTAACAGTTCACATCTGAGGTTAAATGAAAATAAGAGGACATAGATACCCTGTAGGATATTGATAGATAATGTTTTGTTGGGACTGTTTTGCTTTGCCATTGTCAGTTTATATTTAGTGAATATCGATGTATTAATAGCTGAAATACGATATCGTCATTTTAATTAATGAGTTAGTTTATTAATTACTTAAAGAATAAGATGAATTCTTGGGGTTATCACCCATTGATGAAATAAAGAGTGTAATTATTTTCTATGATGATTGAAAGGTGTTTGAGCGTTTTCGGATCACATTTTCATACAGTTATTGAATCTAGTGTTGGCTTGGTTGCTGCTTTGGTTTGAGATAGATCAGATATTTAGAGAGAGCAACTAATTACTTGAGAAATATCATGACCTAGATCCAGTATATTATATATGAGCAGACGAACACTGTCGTAGCATAAGGCAAATAGCAGTAGCTGCTTTCTTTTCAGTTACCACGATTGCTACTGTTTTATTTGACTTTTTCTGAGTATATTCAATTGTTTGCGTGTATAGTAGCTTTACAAACATAAAACTGTTACAAAATACCCCCCAGCAGTCATTGGAATATTCCATTTACAGAATACTTAAAGTGCAATGGCCACAAAATATTTCATGATTTTTTACAAAGCTCTAGTTGTAGGTTACATTATATTACATTTATAGATGACACTAATATGCATCGCTGAATAAATAAAAGTGGATGAATAATTAATGTGTTTTGCAATTGATCTACATACTAGTATGTGTATATAAAAACCTACAAATAAACATTTTGAGAAAAAATATATTAATTGTAAGCTGCATTTTTTATTTTCAACAATTTAGGAGCAAATTACCAGCATTACATTGTAGATGTAGTTAGAAAGATCTCGCCATCCACCAAGTTTCGCGTTAGAAAGAATCACACAATACACATGGTTAAAATTATATTTTTGAGATGTTGTTTTATTAATGCTCTCACAGAGTAAGTAGAAGTAGAATGATTCAATCAACGGTTATTACGCTAGGTAAGCTCTATTAAAATGCATTTCGGCGGGTTAAATTGATAGTGTTCCACCGGCGGAACTCAACCTTACGGTCCAGATATGTAGTACATGATATTTAATCCAGAACACGCTGTGGCTTTTGCTAAATAATTTAATGTACATCCCAGCAAACGCAAGACGTTGAATCAATGTTGGACCAACATTAAACCAACATTAATTCGACGTCTTGTGTCTGCTGGGATATTTTAGGACGGTTGAACAAATACAGCTCTCAATAGACAAGATCCAAATGACCTATCGAAAAAAAAAATTCTGTCTATACTGTGTGAAAGCCTCTGTTCGCTTGCACGTTTCTATCAATGTTCAAAGAGAGAAATAAAGAGGAAATAAATCGCCAACAACAGCTCGTGACAGAGCCTCATTTTATTTCAGATCTCGATAAACTCCTTCATAACAGCAGGAGTGGTTCTCACTGTGAACGAGACCCTCTTGAATGGAGGCGAGCTGGCAGAGTAGAACAGGCCTAAAGTTCGCGCGCTGTATCACTGGACAGTCTGGTAATATTCCCACTGGATCTACTGTAAAGACAAACGGCAGTAACTGCTTACTTTTTAAGTAAGCAGCTACTGCCATTTGCCTTTATACGACAGAGGGCTTATCACCCATCCAGATTTGTGTATTCTTGCCCTGGATGCGCTAACAGGGTGTAGTACGGGGCGTAGTAATACGTAGTACGGTATAGTGGCGCGAACTACACTCCCCCCTCCCCCCTGATCGATACCTCAACTCCAGACAGTTTCCCTGCAGCAAACACGTATCCCAGGCTGGGTTAATGCTAGGCCAGCGTCTGGGATGCTGGCCCAGCATCAACGCAGAGTGGGATCGACATCTCGTCAAAATCTCGTCAACATCTCGTCTGTCACTAAACAGCAGCACGTCATGGTTATCATGGCTATCAGGGTTATGGACACCGACACAACTCCATCCACGTTTATCATTCTCGAGCTTTTACCATAAAAATGAACTTTATTTTAGGGTAGCATATATTGTGCAGAAGTAAATATAAGTCTGTGATTTTTTTCCGATAAACAATGTTTCTTACTCTCTGCATTTATTCAAGTGATACTCGTAAATTCTGTTCATAAACAGTATGTATACATGTGTGTCAGGCAAAAACAACAACATTATACTGTCATTATCCATAAAACCACCTGCTACCTCTAATTGAATATTTTTCAAATTAATCAGTTATCCTATTAATTAATTTAAATGAGCAATACAATTTGAGTACATAGATTTTAAATTCACAAGAAATAATATGTAGGCTAACGCGATCTTTTCGAAATTAATAGCTAACATAAGTAGTTGATTTATCACAATGAACCTAAAACTGCAACGCATAGTTATTATGCAACCTTTTATTACGAACATTTGAGCAAATGAGCAAATGCGAATCAATTCACCAGCATCCACCATCGACCTGCATAGTTCAGCTGGACCCGTCACGCATGTGTCACCAGTCATTCAGCGGGGTGTTTTACAAATGGAGAGTTCCTGAACAGCGCAGTTTTCTCTTCCGACGTCCAGAAGTAGTTTGTCCGCGGAAGCCTAACACGCGACATCTCATCAGTAAACAATTATAACAAACGCTGGCCCAACGCGTCTTTAATGTCAGGCCAACGTCGCGGACGTTGGCCTGACATTAAAGACGCGTTGGGAAAACTGGTCGTGTTTGCTCGGGAGGGGCAAGGAAAACACACAGAGGCGTTATTGACTGATACAACATGGCCACATGAACGATAATACAGGGAATAGCTACACAGTGCAAAAGCAAACAGCAGTAACTGCTCATTTTTTTCTGGTAAGCAGTTCCCGTTGTTTGTCTTTGTACGACAGAGCGGTGAAGGCGGCTCTGGTGACGGTTATTATTGTCTGGTCTCAACTCCAGAACAAAGTGGCTTAGCAGATAATTAGAATGTTAGCAAACACGGCTTTTTTAAACTTGGGAGTAATCGATAAAGTCATTATTATAGAAAGTAGGCTACGAGCATTTAGGCTGAAGATCTTTATGCAGCTCAAGTGTGGTTCTTTGCACGCTAAAGAAAATAAAGGCATCGACATATTTTATTGATTGCGATTGCTAAAGGCAGAGGTATTTGGGTAATTGTAGTGAGTTGTAGTGTCAATGTCCTCACATCCATCATGTATTTCACAGGCTGGTCTGGTATACTCAAAGTACGACCGACCCAGATATTAGGCATGTAATTGGTCGAGATGGATATCTCGATCAATCACGGCCACATGATTATATATAAATAACTTCATATTTTGCACAAGCATAGGTCTTGACCCACATGGTAGTCGATGAGAATTTCCATTTCAATTAACTTAATTTATTTCCCCTAATTAACCTAATAGGTTTACCCTGATTAGGGCCATAAAATGCTCTCTACTGTAAAAGTACGATACGTGTGGATTATATTATTGTCACGCAGCTCACACAGACACAAGCCGAAAGGCCTATAGAGGTAGCATATATTGAGCGACAGGTTATCTACTTGTTTCTAATGGAAAGATAAATCAGTTCAAGCTTTAACTATAATGAACGGCCGGTTTACAAGATTATAAATTATTAATTATGACATCAAGTTTAAAGTAGAATTATAGCTGAGTATAGCAACCACAATTAGGGCTATATCCTGAAAAGACACGTTACTACAATACTGAGCTACGTCTTGTGCTTTAGAATGGTGAAGGGTCCTAGATTTGCGAGAAAAGATGAAAATACACAAAAACGAGGTCATTTGAGGGAGGTCATGCTTGAAGGTCGGAGTTATCTGTTCCGGTCTGATTACTTGTAACGTGAGCCATCTGGCTGTTTCCGAACTGTTTTATTACTACAGAAAAAGACGTAAGCTTATCAAATGAACAGGTGCAGATGAGAAATCAAGCCAATATTAAATTTTAACGTACTAGTTTATCAATGTGAATGAATTTATCACTGACTTGAAACTGGCAGCAATGTCAGCTTCCAGTGAGTGAGGAGAAATGTTGAGGAGAGCTGCTGTACCCAGCGGGTTATCACTGCCCTGTGTAAGCAGAGTGACTGGACATTGTGATAGATTACTCAATATCCACATAATCAAGGGCGGGTCACGCCGCACACCGGCCAGATAGAGGTCTCGGCTGGCGTCTGTGACGTTGGCCTGGACACATTTGGGGCAATGTTTCGTGCTCAGCCAGAACTGGGGGCGAGACGTATATTTGGTTGTAAAACAGGATCGCCCTTTTTAAATAACGGGACTTTGTTATTTGCCCACTAGCATTGATATTCACTAAACGGTTGATCAAGATCTAGGCACGTGATTGGTTGAGGTGTCCATCTCGACCAATCAGGTGCCTAAGATCTAAATCAACCGATTTGAGCCATCTTGTATTCCTGCTCAGCAGAGACCTATGTGGTGTTCTCCTCTTTTTATGTACTAGATTCAAAATCTTATAGACTTTCCCAACTTCTTAGTTTCTCTTTGACAACGAAGTGTCGTTGCTTTAGTGAAAGTTTCTGTTGTACAATAATTGACCACAATTGTAAGACATGTATCTGGCGAGCTGTTTTTGCTAATATTTAAAAAAAACATTATAACATTGTTTCCGTTCTTATGACATTATTGTCTAGAATGAAATATTAAACTTGTATACAGTACAACTGTCACACATTTAACCAAGGAGCGGAGGAAAAAGGGGTATGGAATTTGAAAGCATACCATTTGTGTTAGGAACGGAACAACTGAAATCAGTCGATTATGGTCGTTCTATTTACATAATTCTTTATAATAATATTAAAGATAAAAGTATTCCTCTAATCATGTTGGCTACCGTCTATTTGATTTGCTAATGGAGGAATATTTGCTGATGTGCCATTAGATTTTATTAATTTTATTTCCGAGCTGTCATGTATAGACATTCTAATCTCTTTATTCGATTTGTGTTTTAAGACTCTCGTGACAATATGAAAAATTTCATTTATCTTTTTCCAAGCGCGTGAGAGAAATTACTCAGACAAAGTTGATATATTTTTTCATATAAAGCATTCTTCTAACATTGGATAACTTCATGTTGTTCAATGGCTAATTTACCATTTAACAAATAATTTGAAACATGCTTTATTCAAAACGAAGTTAGAAAATCAATTGTTGTTATTATCAAACATGTTCTTGGGTGATAATATGGGATATTTAAAGTCTGTTTAAAAAACAATCGCTCAAGTATTATATATTTCTCATGGCACATAATTGAGTTTCCCAAGCGATGTTGTTTTTGTAACATAAGACCCGTTAAATGACGAGATGAGATACAAGTATCTATATCTATGAAGTTGAAATGTGGTCACGTTGTATACCAAATTTCTGAATAGTTTTTTTTATGTACTTAATATGACGATATCTTGCATTGTACATAATAAGTAACAATATATCTCACTTCCTCCTTTGTGAGATTTCACAGTGAGTCGTAAAACAATGATCAGTGTGGAGTGTAATGACGCTGACATATGAAAACACTGACAATGAGTAGACCATGCAATAGAAGAGACTGTACTCGTCAGAATGTGTGCTCTGAATGCAATACCTGTTCAGAAGTAGCTACTCACTTTTTCAAGTAATCAGTTACTGCTGTTTACCTTTGCAGATCAGTGCATCAAAGCTCTGTCAACGATTGTGTAAACATATTCTCGCGGTCTGATAATTGATCTTAATGGACAAGAGGAGATACGTAACGTGGGAGATCTGCGTCCCAGTTAACCGGTAGAACAATGGCCAAGGAGTACGCCTATAGGCACATTCACCGCATCTTTTACTCAAATATACACATATAGGCATATACACTTAATAAGATGGAAGAAAGTCAATACAATTTATTTTCTTGAATTTATCGATTGGTTTGACTCTAAACAGGCACATAGGAATGTGGTCAGACTATGTTCATTGGTTGGTCTCAAGCCTATAAAGTTTTCTTAATGTTAGCATCGTGTTTAGACACTGTGTTTAGCAGTGCTTAGAGTGGTGGGTATAATGACCATGTGACGTTTGTATTGGTACCTGACACTTAATTATATCCTTTTTTTTCATGGACGCTTTCTTTACAAGTGCCACGGTTCTTGTCAGTCCCCCTCCAGGCATTAACAACTGTCCACGTATTAGATAGCGTCTGACGTAACACTAGAGCGCGCAGATACAGACGGCCACCGCTGCAGATTGCCAAACGTCTGAAAAGCTTCTCCGTTTTCTACAGATTTTTGTCATCTACGAATGTTTTATAATTATTATTATATTTTGTCATTTCTATGTATTTTTTTCATTTGTGAAAATGACCTTTCGCCAACCATCGTTTTCCCTTCAGTCAAAATATTTTCATTATTGACAATAAATATGCATGTCTTTCTTAAAGCAATTAATAATCACAGAGATCTGCAATTAAAATCATTTTGATTTAGAGATATTTTTTCTAAGCTCGCACTTCATAATATTTAGACCTTTAATGTCGCAAATTCTGATTGCGCGCGCTATCAAAGTCTTGCAAATTCTGACTTTGATAGCGCTGATAAAGTTGAGCCACGGTAAAGACTAAACGGTGGCCTAACGCACCGCTGTCATGGCTATACCTGGTGGCAGTGTGACAGAGAGAAACAATGGCGACCACATAATGTCCTGTGGTGTCGGGATCATAGGGACACCATGCGGGGGGGGGGGGGGCGGGGGCACACTCCTCGGGGGAGCACCTCTTATGTTGTAGGTGTGGCTGTGACACAACAAGAAATTAAGACGGATAATTTGCTTATGCAAATCTTATGCAATCTGGAATCAACACAATAGGTGTTCCTGCCCGACAGCCTGTCGTTTTTTTCCAGTAGATTGTAAACTCTTCTCCGTGATTTTCTTTGCCTCACTTATCGCCACAGCTTTGACAATCTGCCGAGTATAGTAACCATCTGGAAGGGTGTAAAAAATGAATATTTTCTATCGCAAATGTAGGCCCTTACATTGAATTAAGTATTGAGCTCTGAATCTGTCTCATAACGATTATATTGAGTAAAATTGTTTGTACATTTCATTGTTCGGTTTACTCGTTACTTTGTTGCATTTTTGCTACTATATATAATTAGTATGTCATACATAGCAGCTATTTTTTCTCTGGTTTTGGTGCGGGAAACAAAATGATAGACCCCTATGTTATATTGGCAATGCCTTTTAATTTATTTTTAGTAGTAGTCATTTATATTTTCGAAATACCCATTTTTATTTTGGCAATGTCACTTAACCTGTTAACATGATTTTAGTTGTGTATAATATACCATTCACATTGTCATATGATTTTAACAAATTAACAATCTTGTATATACATGTACATATATCTCTTTCATTTCTATGACAAATAAGTCTGTAATGACTTTTCTTTTCTGTCAATAAAATATCTGTCTGTCTGTATCTGTCTGCATAATAGAGAGAATAAATTGCAGGCCATAAATCATGTAGACGTACACATTTTCACGGTATGAGCGTAATTATTCTGAAGCGTTATCGTCCTTTTAATTCTATATGATTTAGATTAACATATGTTTGCCAAGTACATTATATGTCATTTCATCAAACTAATTAGAAAACACCCGACTGATAAACATTATAATTTTTAAAATATTGTGAAATTATTGTCAAATTATTGTATTTCTCCATTTTATATATGCATATGTCAGGTCCAAAACGACCGTATTAAACGTAAAGGTAAAGAATTGAGAAAGGAGGTTAGAATGTGATAGATTCACACGCTTTTGTTAAAGCAATTAAAGCATCATGTTTTATTAAAATAAATAATGCTAACAACTGCGAAGGTTGATACATGCTAATATAATATTTGTGAAAGGCCTAAAACAATTTAGCAACAATATCTCCGAACAACATTGTATTTTTTTTTTAAAGTTGAATATAAAAACAATATCATATCTGAACTTATGCAGATCAAGCATGTTTTGAAGCCATATAAAACATCATGAGTATATATAAACGAGCTGAGAATAATAATGTAGACGACGACAACATTAGTCCAATATTAAACACTACCGTAAAACTATTTTATATAGATTTGAGAAATCTAAACTTTATACCACCAAACATGAATAAATAGATACAACTGATTGGAAATATTTCTTAAAAAAGACATAGGAAAATATTTTAAGGTTAAGATTTAATAGCAGAAAGAAAATCTGTCCGAAAATAAAACATGAATCGCTTTATAAAGTTAAAGTGCTTAAACAAAAGAAAAGTAATAATATATTTAATAATTTACTCGCGTATATTTGAGTTTGTTTGGAGAACCAATATTATCATATTGTATATTATTGCAGAGATCGTTCACTATGGTGATGGAGACTAGACACTACAGAGAAGGCGCCACAGATACAAGTAAGTGATTTAATATTCATCTCCATGTATATATTGTGGTGCAAAGGCAAGTTTGCAAGTAGTACGGTCACTGCTATTTGCTTTTTCATTGCAGTTCAACCTCATATCAAAGATCTTGGGTTATAGAGATTATGCAATTGGAATTAAACTTAGCTACCGTATGTTCTGCTTTGCAAAACCAGTAAGCGATAACTACATATTGAAAAGTTCATACATACTTGACCGAGAGAGTGCCATTCCCGAATTGCCTGCATTACACTCAGATTATATGACATTTGCTCTCAAGCCGATCGGGCGGGGGCCCTAGGGTAGTGGTTAGCACCGCTGCCTTTCACGCCAGAATTCGGGGTTCGGTCCCCGGTCTCGGCGGTTTGAAAGAAACAAAAATGTTTCTTCTCCATCCACGTGTGAAATCCAGTATTGTGGGGAGCCTCCGTGACCGAGAGGTAGCGTGCTCGGCCTCAGACCGCCAGGGCTCGAATTTCGAATCCTGTGTCTGGAGGACAGTGTCATCTCAATCATCTCACCATCCTCAGGAGGTTCTCCTGGTCCAGTTTAGCCTATATGTGCACAAAGGTGGCCTAAATCCCGATTCATTTCATTTCTCAAGCCGATCATAATGGGAGTAGGAAAATTTCAAATGCAAACGATTGTAAAAGGTTATAATATTCTTTATTAGTTTATCACGAACAACCAGAATAGTCTCTCTAATTTGGTATGGATGTAATCAATATATTGTCGTCTCAGAGCTAAAGGGTCCTATCTGAACTAACTAGAACTTAACCGTACTTTGTTTCTATATCTTAACCCTTAAAGCGTTGATTTTTTTTGTATATACCATGGACACCAAAGATGTTTTTTAATTTGAAATCATCATAAATATCTTAGTTAGCTCTTTCCGATTCTTTTGAATACCTATGTTATGGGTCTACGGCCATTACAAATATGTTTTACTCTTACAGTGCGGGGATCGACTTTAGTCGTCAGGATCTGACATCCACAGACGTCAGATTCTGACGTCTAAAGTCTATCCCCGCGATGTAAGGGTTAATATGAAAATACAGGTTAAAGTTAAAGTATCAAACAACGTTAATTTTTTTCGTCCAGTGCCCAGCATTATCCGTACATGAATATGTTTATTATATCTGTAAACAAGTATTTTTCAGAGTGAACCACGTTTTACAACAGCGACACTAACATTATATAGTACGTATGGATTTAAAAGGACAGATTTATTGATTTTTTATCTGCTTCAAGTTGTGGATCGAGTGGGTTGTAATTGTATTTGAAGGAAATAGTCGTAATTCAATTTTCGCAAGATACCACTGTGATTTATGCCTGGTGGGGTGCAATGACAAAATGGAGAGGGCCGGGGTGGTCTTCAATGTAAATGAATTGCCAGAAAAAAACGAACAATCTCAAATGAGATAATTACGTTGTCGGAACATCGCGTGGACGACACGGATGACACAGCGTGTGCAAAATCACTGTAAAAAATACTGTGACGCTCAAAGGGTCGGCCATCACGCCGCCTTTGATGTGTTGTCCATTAGGGGAGGGGGCATGCGTTATATGAATCCATGTGGTTATCTCTTGTAGTAATTAATACCCACCGCTTGGTTATCTATAAGTGCCACTGTAGTCATCGCCGCTTATGAATACCATGCGACATCGGTAATGAATATTAGACACTCCAGGTCCAAAAGACCGAGTTTGCCGGCTCGTCCATCAACAAATTAACCCTTCAGCACCCAAGGATTTCCTCGCATTTATGGTTCACCGCGGAGTGGGAATTCCGGCAGCAATTCTCACTTGACGGTGAACCAAAATGAATTGTTTTTTTAATTACCTGAATATAAAATCCTAAAGATAATCTTTAAGTGTCCTTAGGGTAATGGATTACAACAGTTTTTATTCAACGAATTTTATTCAAAATATGGTGATATTGGAGCAGAAAGGGTTCAATAAAACCCGCTCGTCCGCATAATACGTTTGGTGATGACATGGATGTTCCGTGTAGAGCATCATTGGTGATAACCAAAGCGGACCTCTCAGAATGGAGTATTTAGTTCGTTGCCACCATCGCATACTTTTATACATACTTCTGGCAGATTTTGGTACATCAAAACCTCATCATAACATTCGAATAGGCCTATATATCTCATTTAATTATCACCTCGTTGTTTAATCCTTTTCTATGTAAGCCTATCATATTTTATACATTTTGTACTGATTTATGCCGCCGTGCAAAGCCACAAGCCAGTAATTGCTCACCAGAGCAGTATTGTTATGTCAATGAGATCAACTGGTGGCATATATGTTGTGTGTAATCCTTTGGTGAAATAAACAATACCATCCAGATTTTCAAGGCGTCAATTCCGGCAGTGATCCTTGTGTATTAGGGCGCCCTCTGTCGGCAATGAGAGTGTTCTCTGACGCGGAATCAGCGGACCGTGATTTCTGGCGGCGATTAATTCCGCGTGTCCCTCTCCCGCGCCAAGCTCGCCGCTCCCAGATCCCTGTTTGTCACGCCGAGTGACAGATACGGCAATTATCGTGTCAATGATCAAATTAGCGCCGCGACTTAATTTAATTATCCATCAGGGGGATTTTTATGCACACTTAATTTCAGAAGTAGAGAGGTGGGGCCGTGTTTGCATATTGGCGCGCGCGCCGCCCCGCGTCACGCGTGACCCGAGCTCAGAGTGTGGACGCGTGAACCCATTGGTCACCGCCGCGGCCCACCCACAAACCTAGCTTCTGCTCGTACGTTTAATAGTATTGATTTGACGATATTCCAATGAGTGAATAAATCATCACCTCTTATTGTGGCTTTCGGACGTCTTTTAATTACTGTTGCTGTTACAAATTGAAATTGCACTGCCCCGTTCAATAAGCAACGATAGTATGATAGATCAGTGTTAAACATGTTAAACTAGCCAATTTCTCCTTTGCAGTTTGGGTGTCCGTGTATTACTATTGTCATGTAATTATTTATTACCTTCATGCTATAGCCTTTTAAAGGTCAATAATGTCCGCATATAATTTTATAGCACAGGACATTTAAAATTAAATTCACACATTTCGAAGATTGTTGACATCATTTAGTATTATTAATTTATAGGCCTATTTAAATTGAGCACCGTAGTTATTTACGATAATCTGCACATAAACTGTTAGGCATGTTATGTAGGCCTGCAAACACTTTCACTCCATCTGATTGCATATTCGAACGAAACAAGAAATGTCAAAACTGACAGAATATTTGGAGATTATTATTTGAAGATCGTTAATCCTGTCGGAATTTGTTGAATGTTCTCTCATAATTATATCCAGTGATACATAAAACGCCGCCAATGCGATACCTCAACAGATCAACATTGTGTAGATATACTTGGCCGATGTTGCACCATCCCTTTGAAGTTATATCTCGCTACCGCGACCGCGACCCACAACTCCCCAGTGAGTGAAATTTACCCATATTTGTTTATTTTGAGACCAAACATTTGTAAGTATTTATGTCTAAGCACTAATTTCCGTCCCAATAACAGTGATTTGATCTGCTAATAAAACAAATTAAAAACGACTATGATTGTGCTTAACCCTTTAACCGCCGGTGCCGCATATATTCGGGTTTTCATTTTTTATTAGCACATTAGGTACCACGTTTTAAATATGGTAAAGATAAAATGTGACATCAACCAGCAAGATTTTAAAAGATTTGACCTCCTTTTTGTCAAATCTGGATAATTTTCACTCACTTGAAGTTGTGGATCGCGTCAGCGAGACACAACTTCAAGTGGTGAAAATTCAAATTGAATAATTTGGCGGTTGAAGGGTTAATATTTAGGTTTGTTAAATCGGAGGCCGTGTATTTTCCAATTTTGCTGAAAAAGACCACCTTATACAATATACTGTGGAAAGGCAGGCAAGTCTAATATTACAACTAGGTTTTTTACTTTGTTTTGTAGCATTTACCACCATATTGTGACGTGTTGGTTGGAAATAATGATTTTATAACTAATTAACCGTCAGTGTTTTCGACAATGTCAGATCTGTCAAATGACACGTTTCGTGCGTGTTATTGTGTTGTAAAAAGAAGATCACGTTGCCACAAGAAGGGTCGTTAGTCATAATCTGAATTAGATCCATCAACACTGACACCTTTCAAGAGAAAACAGTCGGCATTGCAGCCCCAGTCCCAATATGACTTCCCAGACTTTTATCTATGCATTGGTGTTTTTTTGATTGCCGAATATCGTGTTCACCTGTATTTGATTGCATTTGTATTGTTGTATAGTTCTTATTATTTACACAAATCTACTATTTTTAAAGATGACGAAACATGAACAGAACGCCACGTGAATTGTCTCCAACCTTTCCATTTGAACTGGATATTGTCATCTTTTATCACATGTTTGTATAGACTATACACGCATTTCATCCCTAATACTAGAAAACAAATCGCCCCCCCCCCCCTTGGATATGAAAGGGTGTATCTGCCACTACGTACTTTCCTATGGGATTACTAAGTTAACTTTTGATATTAATTTACCTGAACTGATTTTGTCAATGAGATAGACCAGTGGACACCATGGTATAAAATGACTCATGATTCCGATCACGATCCGGTATTTTGTTTCAATATTTGGCCGGCGTCGCAGATGTAGTTTCTCGGACTGGCGATTTCTATGTGCTAGGATATGGTCAACAGCAATGGTCAGATCATACAAACATTCGGAGCTAGCGATTTCAATAAGTTAACTCAAGTCTTTGATGAACTTGTAATTTTATCGAAGATGGCAATACATGATGCTGGCTCAACATTAGCGCAACATTGGGCCAGCACCTCTGACGTATGCCCAATGATGCACCAAAGCTCAATCAAACCAGTTTGACAACCGAGGTTGCTGTTAATTTAACCCGCTGATTTCGCAGCCCACCGCGCGGGCACGCCTAATTAATTATGCATACACGGTGGCCATTTTTATGAAAGAATTTCCCCCGGGTGCATCACGTGATGACAACACTTCAAGGTCCGATATAATCGGGAAGGTCGTCTGGAAAAACTCCACATGAAGGCAATTCTAATTCGAGCTTATTTT
The DNA here is from genome assembly GCA_964017125.1 of Flabesymbios commensalis. Lineage (NCBI taxonomy): Eukaryota > Metazoa > Annelida > Polychaeta > Terebellida > Flabelligeridae > Flabesymbios > Flabesymbios commensalis. Next base: position 35,399,276 of record OZ024906.1, on the reverse strand, counting down.
GCTGTTATTATTGTATTATTTATCTGAACAAACACTAGGCATTTTAAAACTATTAATAAAATATGTATCATACTACAGCTTTAATTATTTTGAAATCTATGAGTGTCGTGCTGAGTAATTGTGTGATATTTGACGTATTAAAACACACCACTACATTATTTCCTTTGTCCGACCACTGCAATCTAAGCCAGTAATGAAGAGTTATTGTTGATCCAGTACACTCCAATTGTCATGGTAGGCCTATGGTGCTATAATCAGTCAGGTGTGACCGAGTTGTTGATTATGAGGCGTCCTAATTATGGTTGGGTGTGTTTTAAGTCAGTTAAAACCCTCGGAGCTCTACATTCTTAGCAGTGAAAAAGGTCTCGGCCTTCGGCCGCGGCCTTATCCACAGCTAAGAGCTCCTCGGGATTTATCCTATACGTTATTGGATTAGCCAACCACCTAGTTTTAATGGTGGTTGTCACGAAGTTAAACCTTGTCAAGTATACATCAATATCATGTTCAAATTAACCATTTATTGCTAATATAGACCAGGTTAGTTTGATAATATTTCAGCAATAAAAATATATTTATAACTGTCGATGGATCTGGTGATTTTAGAATTTTTTGACGAACTTTAGAAACAAAAGTTAGAGGAGAAGGTCGATCACTCTTTAATCCCAGCGGATAGCTTGTTGTGATTAAAAGGTTGATTCGAAGAAGAGAGCATAAAGTGTGAGTGATTCGCGTGAGTGACGTTGACATTTGTGACGAGCCAATAACACGAATTCTGTCGCCTCCGAGCTCAGTCCTCTGAGGAGTTACGTGCCACAGATTGACGTGGTATTGACTGATTGAAAACGCTCAATCGTTTCAAGAACTGGGCGCAAGGTATCCTATGTTGGTCCAGCGTTAAGACAACCAAACGAGCACGAGAAGTTGTCTTTACGTTGGTTTGATGTTGGACCGCCGTCTGCGACGCTGGCCCAACGTTAAACCACCATAGAGTCAACGTCTCATATTTGCTTTTTGATATTGTTATTACCAATCCTTCACAGTCTTCAGGGTATCCGGATCAGCTACGATGATCCAGACGACGTGTGTCAGCCCTCCTAGACACGTGGACAAGGGCACAGGTCAACATCCCGACACGTGATGACCACTTTTACAGGAGGGCCACCATTCAATCTTCAGGGGGGGGGGGGGATGGAGTATTTGTCGTGGACAAATTATTTATTTAAAGCCGGCTCGGCTACGCGCTGAAAATTTATCGTAAGAAGGCATACATAAAAATAATTTGAAGAGTAGGCATATCGCATCTTAGATATTAAAGCCTTTGGTTCTAGTTTCAAGTTTAAAGAACCGGCGAATTTGTTGCATACCATTACTAGACATGTAGCTTAAATAACGGTTATTTTAGATATGCCTACCAAAGACGCTGTCCTGGGTGAAAGGTCGACAATTCTCTTTAATTGCAGTGTAGGTCTACAACAGTAATTTTGTTTAAATTAAACTTGGCAAATAAAAGCTGATACTAAAATCTGTGAGCATATGTAACAGTGCTGCGCCAACAAATACAGGCATATTGGTGGGCTTTCATTTGATTCAGATTTTTATATTTACCATAAACATAATTCATTTATATGGTGAAAAAAATAGTATATAAGACTCCTCCCTGATAAACCCCATCAATGACTAGGAAATTGTCCGTGTACTGTTCCACCATACCACTTTCTGTAAACTGTTGATGACACCATAAAGACCGTGTCGAGGAAGTCTGTTCTACGATGCGCAATAATTGCTTGTTGCATTTACTTCTTTTCCTTTTACATAATATTAGTTTGTTTGAAATAATACACAGCCTATAGCAATACAAATATATTTGATTACCTTGTCAATTAATATTTATATGGGGTACCTGCTGCTAGAACTCCGTCTCGTGCTTGCATAGCTGGTCTGATGGTTCAAACAAATGAGAATTGCGTAACGACTGTCCACGTCCAAATCTCAGATACCATTTTCGTTGGTTTATCAATACAGAATCGTTTATGATTATTCACCTCATGACAGCAAACACAAAACGTTGTACCAATGCTGGTTTGTTGTTAGTCCACCGGCCCAGCATCAAACCGACACTGGTTCAACGCCTCGTATCCTCGTAACTCATCCACACGTAGATGATTACATGTTTCAGTTGCCCTGAAAACCAAAAGGCAGCAACTGCTGATTTTTAAAGTGAGCCGTTACTGTCTTTTGGCTTTGCACGACAGCGTACGTCTGCTGCGTTGAGCCATCACTAACCCAATATTTGTGAGCATCTCATTTTTCTGGATTAACAGAGTATTAACTTGGGGTCCTTAAACAGCTTGTTCTGTTCTCACACGCTGTGCCCTGTAAAATCTCTCTCCCAGGGCCGGTATTTACCATCCCAGCAAACACGAGATACTGACCCAATGTTGGCTCAATGTTGGCCCACCGTCTACGACGCTGGTCCAACATTGAGCCAACATTGGGTTAACGTCTCGTGTTTGCTGAAATCAACCTGACCTGGATATAAATCTTCTCATTTGTCCAGTTCTGGGTTGATGTCTCATTCAACCACAAGCCCTAAAGATAGATAAAACTAGTGAAGTGCTCATGTGGAACAAGCTTCCCCCCCCCCTTAATGAGTTTTCTCTTTCATTTGACACTTACATCAATTGCTATGCGGTGCTACAATGTGCAAGAACGGCGCACAGCGAGCAGATTTGTTGTCGATCGTACTGTATCGTTGCTGGTGAAGTGATTCTGTAGACACATTTCGTAATCTGCATTATTTGAAAAACCGATGGGAATTTATTATCGTCCGACGTCGAGATCAGGCAACACTGAGATCGAGTCCAGCTCTAAATCTTTCTGCATTTAGATCTGCGTCGAGGTTACTGAACTTACGCTGTGCTGCAGATGGGAATATTGGATTTTGGCGCTATCAATATAACCCTGGCCTTTTGCACTACATTCTGGTCTTCATTCAGAGTGGCGTAATTTTTATGGGGTTATTGCTACCTCCATATGCGGGATTTATTCACGCAGATTAGATTGGATGCGTTGACCGTTGTCCTCCTTATTTTATCACAGCTTCTATTCCAGGAAATAAGTTACATTGAGCCCAAGTTGGTTTGATGTTGGGCCGCCGTCTACGACGCTGGTCCAACATCAAACCAACATTTGTTAAATGAGTTTCTTTGGATAGTATTGCTCACCTCCATGCCACAGCAATCGCTAAAATTCTGTTGTGGATTTATTTTTGAGGAAGTAATAATTAATCATATTCTAGAAAGAAGCAGACATCATTTTGTGAACATTTTGATCAGCCTTATACACATTTAAACCAAAATGGGTATTTTTAATTAAGGGTCAAATCTAAAACACTTGGTGGTATATCATTTATATAATGACCAATGACATATGTTCACATACAGCTAGAATGTAGTTGTTTCAGTTGAGATAATCGTAATCAGAATACTTTATTACCGTTACAAAAGGATTCGTATCATCACATGTAGCCTAATAAAGGCACATACGGTGTTAATGATGAACACAGAGAAAAAACAACAAAATTAACAACATTGACAAGCCTAATATTTTACTGTTCCATGTTTGTATCAATCAGCTCTGTTTCTTGGTTTATCATTATATCGTTGTTATTATATTTTGAAAAAAAGCAGATGAGATTGGCATCTTCTCCCACGGAGATAGTCGTGGACCAGGCGACTCGCCCCCAAGGCCGATCAGCGCTACCACGGAGATTGCTTCTGTAGGCCTACACATGTAATAATATTTCCTTTAGTCGTGCGAATTGCAGATTTGAATTTAATAATAATTGAACGGTTCTTGTTACGTAAATCTGATTATTTTTCTTTCGATTAAGCCCGTCATCATGGTCATGTGCGACAGAAAATATAATTAATATAAAAGTAAAAAATTGTTGAAAACAAATAATGTGGCTATTCGAATGTTGGCAAAAAGGAAATACTTTAATTTATCCAATCGCTTACTAAACAGGGTTTTGCCCAGGAGAGTGGAGAGTAGGGTGTATGGATGCGCACGACCTTTGTTCGAATCCACGGTCTCTATCAGGGAGGGGTATCTGAGGCAGGGTGATTAGCGGTCAATGAGTGACCAGTGGTCATCGTCTGTCAGAATCAGCGAGGGTCATTCATCTCACAGCCTGACGCTGTGCGACACAGTCACAGACACGAGACGTTAGCCCAATATTGGCTTGATGTTGATCCACCGTCTACGACGCTGGACCAACATTAAACCAATATTGGGTGAATGTTTTGGGCTTGCCGGGATCCGCACACTAATGACAACAACTACAGTAGACTCCCAAGAAAGCGACCATACCGTGACGTAAACTGTAGTAGACTCACCAGAAAACAACCATACCGTGACGTAAACTACAGTAAACTCCCCAGAAAACAACCATACCTTAACGTGAACTACAGTAAACTCCCTAGAAAACAACCATACAGTGACGTAAACTACAGTAAACTCGATTTATTATTTTATTTATTCGATGCAACATTAATAGGAACCCGAATAAGTTTGTTTGTGTTTAAAATAACGAGGCCGTCCCGATGGCCCATTCGATCCTGCTGTGTCTCGAAGCTCAGAGCTACTGGGTTCAAATCCTGGTCGGGTCGGATGTTAGTCATCGAGGTTGTGCCTATACAGTGCTCCAAACTGTTCAAAGGCATGGAGTCTGCAGTGATGTCTATGGAACTGTGCACTATAAAGAGCCCTTGAAGTTATTCGATAAGACTAGGGCATAGTCCCTTCCTTCTGTCACGATATTGCCATGATTGTGCAGAAAGCAACGTAAAGCAATATTCACTTGAAATAACGACACGTGTATAGATGACAGATATTTTGTAGTGTGGTTCAGCTGGGAAGGTCTATATCCTAAAACTTTACATGGGACATATAAACGTGTAATATCAATTTATGAATGGTGATAACGGCACCAAAATTGGTCTGTGTATGCACCTGAGGGTACTGTGAGAACAGCATGTTAGTCAAACCCTAAATCAAAATGACCTTGATATTTCAATATGACCACCATAATATGTAATAATAGGCCAGCTGCTATTAAACTGACCCGTTCAATAGATACTTGTCAGTCACCACACTGAACACATGTCCGCAAAAATGCATTCCAATTTCTTGCTTCCAATCTCAATCTGTTTTTTTTAAATCCTTTTTATATCTGATTGATGTCTGCTTTGGATGTAATTGATTTGTCTCGTTAGTAAAATTGATTTTTTTGTGAATTATGTTTATTGTGTCCCTGCTTCCCGTGTTTCTGTTATGAATGACGAAATCATATTATATTGAGTAATAACAGATACACATTTACATACATTATTTAATTTATTAAATCATCTTTCCTTTGAAAATATACTGAATTGTTAAAGGAAGTTTAGTGCTGAAAAAAAATTTATTAGTACCAGGGACACGTTGAGCCGTCATGGTGTGGTAAGCTGTTGTGACATGGCACAACGCACGCTGTTGTCATCGTAATAATTTCATGCATCTTAATTTATAATTAATATTATCACATGAAAGGCTGGATCAACACCGAAGACAATTTACTGGACTAAATGACATAGCATTACCACCCTTGATTCCAGAGATATTTTTTACTGCCACTATGTTTCCAAATAAAAAATTATGTAGACATAAAATAACATAATTTCTGAAATTGTTCTTCCACCTCAAAGGCGGCCATTTTGAACTGTGGAATGACATAAGCTTTACAATGTTAAAATAGGACCAACATTAAGTTTCTCGTGAAAAATTATGCTGTAAAAAGATATTACAAAGGAATATATTAGAATTTCTTCATCAGTTACAGTTTCAGTATTGTATCAGGCGGCCATTTTGGATTTTTGCAAATAAAACACGAATGAGGCTTTGAAACTTAAAAAGAAGACCTGAAATGAGTTCCCCGTAAAAAATTAAGTGAAAAAGAGGTATCACAAAGGAATATATGTTACCTTCTTCGTATGTTGCAATTTTTGAATGGCCTCTGGCGGCCATTTCGAATTTTCGCGAAAAAAAACATGTTCCGCTCCTGGGAAACTTTGGGACTTTTTACAGGTTATTAAGGATGACCATCTGAACAACTCCTGAAATTTTTAGCTTTATATTATTTTTTTCCATCTTTAGCCCTGAAAATGCCTAAAATTCCTGGACTAATCATACCGTGACGTAAACTACAGTAAGCTCCTCAGAAAAAAAACATACCGTGACGTGAATCACAGTAAACTCCCCAGAAAACGACCATACCGTGACGTAAACTACAGTAAACTCCCTAGAAAACAACCATACTGTGACCTAAAGTACAGGTAACTCCCCAGAAAACAACCATACAGTGACGTAAACTACAGTAAACTCCGCAGAAAACAACCATACAGTGACGTAAACTACAGTAAACTCCCCAGAAAACGAGCATACCGTGACGTCAACTACGTTAAACTCCCCAGAAAACGATCATACCGGGACGTAAAATGACGTTGATTCAACGTCGCAGCAACGCCGTGTGCCCAGTGGGTGGCGAACTTAAACCATTCACTAGGGCTAGCACCCAGTACGGAAAAACTTTATTGTAGAGCCAAACTCTGTTGTAAAATGTGTTAAATCGATGGGAAACGTCACGTTGAGAAAACATCACTGATTTACTGTATTGAGGACAGCCAATGTCCATTCATCAATCAGTGTTCAATGAGAACAGCGGCTAATTCAATTGGTCGTCCTCCCGTCTTGGGTGGTGGTCACTCTGAAGGACAATGAGCTGGCCGCGATGACAGCTTTATTAATCTTCTCTTCAATACACTGAGCCTAATTGAACCAAAATATGTGTGTGTGTTGCTGTTATTAATTTATTTTGTTTAATAAACAATAATGGATCGCTTGATCTGTATTGATAAAGAAACAGAACAATATAAGCAAACAAGTCAAATCTCATTTCACGTTCAGTTTAGGCTTATAATACATCATCGTTGTTTTGGAGAAGTCATTTCCAGTTTTCAAATCGTATAATATGCCTCTCGCTTATTTGGTTGAGATCACAGATATGCAAACAGCAAAAAATGAACCTATGAATAATACATTCTTAAACACGGTTACCGTTTCAACGAATTGGGATGAATATTTAAATTTTTAACATTATTTTTTTAAATCGACATTAATTTTATGCCATTTATTTAGTAGGCCCTTATTACATCAGAGTGATGATTTTCATTTAATGAATTTGTAAAAGTGAATAATTAGATGCAAAAATGGGTGTCGCAATCTAACTTTCAATATGCACGCATAAATGCATAAATCATGTTGTCAAAAATTGGCCGTTTTACATGTATGATCAGATTGGCTTCAAAGGGGCAATTCCTTTTTGACACTATCGCTGTATTTTATCAGCTTTTAATTTGAATGGATCATTTTTGGCCGTTTTTGTCCTTGTAGATCCCGGCCCTTTGATTGATCGTACCATCCACTCCGGCCTCATTCTACCAGGACCTGAATGGCACACCCTGACGTCTAACGGCGCCACCACCAGCATAGTGTACAAGCTGCGTGTACGCTGCGACCTACATTACTACAACACCACATGCACGAAATTCTGCCGTCCAAGACACGACAAGTTTGGACATTATACCTGTAACGAGCATGGCGACAAAAAATGTCTGCCAGGCTGGATGGGCGCTAACTGTGACAAAGGTAACATGTTTTGAGACTCACCTGCTGTTTGCTTTATTCCCCTATTCTAACTCCAATGTAAATCACTGTATTATGGCGACAGTACTGGTATTTCTTTGTTATTAAAACACTCTTGTAGCCATTTTTTAGAAGTGAAATTTAAGGATAATCAATATGTTTTCCTCTTAAATTTTCACAAATCCTAGTATTTTTCAGTCAGTTGAAATTGTGGATCGCGAGAGCGAGACAAAACTTCAATTGATTAAAAATTCAAATTTAGTAATGTCAATGAGTTACTTACGCTGATTAAACTGCAGGTTATCAGAGAAATAGTATGTTTCTCCACCTCTCAACGTTGGTGCCCAATTTATTGTACTTATGTTACGTCTTGTGCCAGGCACTCCATCTCCATGTGCTTTACCTTACTCAGGTGTAAATGAGAAACTGGCAGGACAGATATGACAATGTATCTGTGTATAGGCCTATGCCAAAGTCACAGCACCAATATGGTTGCAGGGCTGTAGGGATTATGTGCTCCCCGGGGAGTTTAAATATCACACAGCAGGTCCAATCACTAGGGGGTGAATGTGCAAGTCGGATGCATGTCTCAAGACTCGATATCAGACTTTAATCTCTCCATGTAACTTTTATTAAGTGAAAAATAAAGCATTTGGCTACTTTACTCCATTAGAAAGAAGTATATCTCATTGAAAGATTTTTTGCTGTATAGTAATACAGAGAAAGGCTGCACAAGCCTTTCTTTGTAGATCCCATTATTATATAACGTTTCTTACTGTGCATATAGCGTACTATGTCACTTTTATCAGTTAATAAACAAGTTAATGCAATATAATTTACAGAGAAAAACATACATCTGAAGTATGTCTCATCTCTTGGATGACTTTATTGTATTATAAGATTGATATAAACACGATAAAATGATATATTTTACGGCTTCTGTACGGTTATGTGTATAGGCCTACATGTGAATTGGTAATTTATGCTTGTTTTTCTTTACAGCCATCTGTAAAACGGGATGCCATAATTTACATGGATCATGTGAACGACCAGGTGAATGCAGGTGGGTAATACACAAGGATTATTTATATGATTGGCTAAAGTAACTGCACAACAAACATTTACTAAATAATTATTTTGCAAAACATCCTATTTGATTTTTGTGTTGCAAAACATCTTAATCGCCAACGTAACATGTTCTCGATGTTCAGCAATTGACGCACTGTACACCACAGACGTGCATATTATGATCATTTATAACCAATGGCGAACATTTAGACACATTTATTCTTGATTAAATCAAACGATAAGGATTTGTTATTGCTAAAATATGTGTCGTATTCTGTTAAAGTTTTGGGTCGCAGCATCTATAGCTAGACAGAGCTTCAAGTAACTGGAGATTTCAGTGTCAACAGTTAAATGTTTGCAAGACTGATGAGACTGGTCCATTCAAATTCACTCTGAGCAGCTAAACAGATGCTAATGCCACGAAATTGAACAAAATGAGCAGTTTTTCTCCTGAACGATCACGAAACCGGCCCTGCCTCTGGCTCCGTCTTAATCTCTAATAAACACGTGTCTATTTTCTGCCACTAATAATTACGCGTGCAAAACACGCTGAGGGGGTGCTAACCCATTACCTTCTACATGCTCTAGTTACGCGCATATATACACAAAATATTTCGCATTTGTCCTGAAAAAGTCGACCCCAGCGTGTACAAAATGTAATCTGTAACATCACTAGTCCTGTTTTTGCCTGTTCATCACAGCCCCTGGCTACGTCGTGGTAGATATCAAAAGTATAATCGTGCACTATTAGACGTAATTAATAGCGCCTGTCTTGAGAGGCAAAGGGTTAAGGAGAGGACAAAATATAATTATGGCACTTAAAGGGGCGCTTCCCCACCCGGTTATAATTGAGCCAAGGTAGAATCACTTTATTTGAAGTGACTTCAATTTCGCAGCCTCAAATTGCATTCCTGAGGCCTGGTCAAAAACCGGCGACTTTCTTCTGCGAAAGACTATCTCCCCCTTCACCCCTTAGGGCCCGTACCTTCCTGTGTTTAGTGTTTCCCAGGCACTCCCCACCTCCGGGAGGCCATTTTGTCTCTGTTAACTTGATTAGCGCGCGTTACGTCTGCACTGCAGCAAGACTACGTCACGGGACGACGTGGAGTGTCACTAAACATCGGATAACCAGAGAAACACAGAAAGGTTTAGATGCTTAGCTTCAGTTTAATTGTGTACAAAAATAGAAATATTTCTTGTATATGAAAAATAAGTATTTTTCTGTTAATATATATGGCCTACATATTACGTATATGTTAAATTATTATTAAAAACAAAATAGCGTCCTGTCGCATTCAAGGGGGTTATATTTGCCACTCATTAGAGTGGCAAATATAACCTTTTGACTGCGAGGACAAGAGACGGTGGTCAGGCCAGGTAGGCTTTCAGGGGCCTTTACTGACCAGCCACTAATAACTGATTGTATGACTAATTGTATGTATATACAGGGAAGTTCAGTGAAACAATAAAATAAATAAATAAATATATATTAATCTAGTAATAAATTCAACCATAGATCTGGAAGCATTAGACCTTTTTTTCATTATTGTCATAAAAAAGAGAAGTAAGCTAACTTAGACGTTATCCATACTTTGTTGCTTACCATGCTTACGGTTTAATGAACACTAAGAATCGCATCAATTGTGCTATCTTTTATCTGATTAATATTACAGAAGAAAAATACAAATTGCGGATACAAATTGTGGCTGCATAATCCTGATTCTACAGAAGAGAGCACTTCTCTTATTAATTATTTTCTCAACTATAGATGTTTTTTTCTAATTTAACTTTAAAAAGGGAAAATTAACAGCAGTAACTGTTTACTTTTCAAATAACCAGCCACGTCAGGGCAGAATTTATGTCATAAACTGATCATACGTTTTTTGTTGTTTTTCAGATGTGCGTTTGGCTGGGAGGGTGCCCTCTGTGATCAGTGCAAGCCTTACCCCGGGTGTAAACACGGCTCGTGTCAGGGCTCCCCCTGGCAGTGTGTCTGTGCATTAAACTGGGGAGGCATCCTCTGTGACAAAGGTAGGTCTTCACACATTGAAAAAATAAGCCAGATATTTGTTGAGTGCGCAAAGCTCTTACATACCCACATAGTTTATCACTTGAGTATGAGGGTATCACTGGTGTCACATTGTATAATGTGATGGAGATAACATCATAGTTATATATGCTGCTATTAATGTGCCTGCTTGTGCGATATACTGTAAATCTGGTAATTTTCACATGTTTAGATTTTCGCGAATTTGTGATTTGGGGACTTTTCACGAAATCTAGAATTCGCGAATTTTCAATTTCGATGATAGGGAGAGCTATTATAATAATAATTTCGCGAGACTCTTAAATTCGCGAATGTGTCGTCCTCGCGAAATTCGCGAAAATTCAAACCTCGCGAGTTTTACTAGATCTAAAGTAGTAGCGCAGACGACTATTAAACATGGCGACCGCTTTAACTCCATTACTTGCTGGAATTGATGGCAGCTTCAACAGTGCTCAAAACTAATACACATACCTTTCTTCAAACCAATTATACAAATAATGTATTTCTTATTTTCAGCTATGAATATTAAATACTGTTGATTGCAATTGCAATATAATTTGGTTTTAAACTGGATTAACTTGTGGCAGTAGACAGTAGGCTGTGTATTAAATAGGATCAATACAACTTAAGTCACGAAACTCCTTAGAATATCGTCACAAAATGTGTGATAATCACTAGAAATAAATATTTTCCGAATTGAATGATGTTATCAACTAAGAATCTATCACTTTTCTCATTTCCAGTGTTATTTTATTTGGTTTTAAGCCACTTGAATCCGTATATATATAGTGTTAAACCAGGAAACATGCGACAAGGACCAAAGTCCGATCAATGTTGGGCCAGCGTCTTAGACGCTAGCCCAACATTGATCTGACTTTGGTGGAACGTCTTTTGTTCAGCGGTCGTTCTGTGACATTGTACGATTGCCAATTTTCTCACTGTGGACCACTCGCATTGTCTAATTTGAAGCCAACACCTTAGATCCTTGTCCAGCATTGAGTCAATGTTGGCTTAGTCTCCTCGGGAACCACTTAACTTGATGTTTTTCCTCGACATCAGTTCAGATTGTTTGTTCTGTGTCACGAAAATCCAAAGGTCTAAGAATGCACTGGACTCACATTCGTTACTATGGGGTACAAACTTATAAATTGTGTAGCTTTAGCTAGCTAAATCCTGCCAATGCTGCCAAACTCAAGGCGAGCTGAGTATTTGTGTAAGTACCCTCGACCTGTCGCACCGGAAGGGTTCAAGAAGTCACGAAACGAAGAAAAGGTGCCCCGGAAAGTTGATGGGGTGGTAACGGTAAAAAACGGGCGACATGATGACGTGGCATTATCTAAATTGGATCTCTTTTGAGCTCGGCGCCGAGGTGTAATTATTGGGACCTTAGTCGCAGGTGGCTGCGGGGTGCTGGAGGACGAGAGTGGCCGCTGCTCATGGCGTGGAGGGCTGACCCAGCAAACACAAAACATTTGTATAACATTTGTCAATGATGGACCAACGTCGAAGACGTTGGGCCGGCGTTGTACACATGTTATACAAATGTTTTGTGTTTGCTGGAAAATGCAACACAGGGGATATGAGCACGTTTTGGATTAATGTTGGGCCAGCGCCGGCTACGCTGGCCCAACATTACTCCTGCATTGGCTGATGTTTGGATTTTAAATAAACATAGGAGGAAAACCAGAGGCTGTACATTAATAATTAGATTTTAGTGACATGTCTCATCGTGTTTTTTGCACACGTTTAAAAATATTGTAACTTGAGGAATTTCATTGATTAGATAAAGCGTGTGTCTCATCAAGCAGCATTCGAATAGTGTGCTTTGCTGAGAAAATAAACAGTTTTAACCCTTAAAGCGCTGACCTATTTTTATAAAAACCATGAAGACCAAAGTTTTTTTCAATTTAAAATCATGTCTTAGTTAGCTCTTTCCGTTTTGAATACCTATGTTATGGGTCTACGACCATTACTAATATTTTAATCCTTTCAGTTGCGGGGATCGTCTTTATACGTCAGAATTAGACGTATAAAGACGGTCCCCACGCTAAAAGGGTTAAATTTAAAGTAAATCTAAAAAAAGCGATAAGTTATCGATTGAAATAAACTATCATGATATTTTAAAACTGGCACAGGGAGTTCCGGTCAGAGATAAGAGAGATAGAGAGAGAGAGAGAGAGAGAGAGAGGTCCAACATAGTCTGATTATTGGTTCAGCGTCGACACATGATTGTCATGATTTACACAAAAAACACATTTATCTTTTGTTATAAAATGATGTCAGTTAGGTAACCAGTCCCTCTGTAATTACCATTGCATGCTATGACATCATATCTTTATTCACATTACAGTTTTATGAGCCAAAATAATATAGGATTGCTGCAATTGTCTGAAATTAATTTCATTTAGTTTCTCGAAAATTATGCGACATAATGATGACAGTGACAACTAAGTCAATCTGTATCCATCCATATCGTTTGTTCTTCTCAGACCACAATGGGATTCTGCATTCGCAGCGTGATCGCGGTCATTACGCGGCCATTCGTGGGGAATTGTAATCACGATTCGGCGGTTATTTTTATGACCAAATTACCGCAAATATAATGAGGCGGGACAGAAATATGTGAATAATTGACGAGGTGGGGTGCCGAGCTAACCTCAGAACATGATATTTAAAAACTTCACTTCCACGATCCAAGTGTGCTGATGGCGAGTTGGTGTGGATATATATTGGTGTAAAAATATTGAGCCAGCTACCCACTGGGCACACAACGCTGCTGCGACGTTGAATCAACGTCAATGACGTTGATTCAACGTCTCAACAACGTCGTGTGCCCAGTAGGTTTACTTCTCTGGAAGGGCAAAGCTACAAAGTCTTTTTTGGCTTTGAACGGCGATATATTATAAACATACAGAATCACAAATCGAACGCAGAACACACACTCGTGGATATTCTACGTGGATATTCTTTTGAAGCCAAAAGGTAAAAACTGCTCTTACTTTTCACGTAGGCAGTTTCTGCCTTGTGAATTTGCACGGCAGATATGAGGTCACGACGGCGAACAGATCGTGATCGTTACGGTGACGGTGATGATCAGACAGGGGTGATTATGTTATTGTTTATTCAGTGCCGACAAAACATATGTTGAATAATAACCGTGTTGGATCTGGAAACACTCGTCCGCTGCGGATTGCTTTTTGACACGGCGCTATGACATCTGCAACGAGCACCTGTCAGTAAGCAGGTGAATAGCGGCCGGTGCGCGGGTGAGCTTCAACGGAAGAATAACAAACATAATTTTATACAACAAAAATCCGAATACAAATTCGTGATAAAAGTCCAAAAAAAATTAAGATTCATCTTTTCTCATTTCCATTAAAAAAATTAGGATTGATCTTAACTTATCTATAACATGTATAATGCAAATAAGATAAGATCACTCCTGAAAAAGTTCACCAGGGAACGTGCTATGAGACCACCTTAACCCTTTAACCACCGGTGTCGCATATATTCGGGTTTTCATTTTTTATTACCACATTAAGTACCACATTTTAAATATGTTAAAGATGAAATGTGACATCAATCAGCAAGATTTGAAAAGAGTTTACCTCCATTTTGTCAAATCTGAATAATTTTCTCTCACTTGAAGTTGTGGATCGCGTCAGCGAGACACAACTTCAAGTGGGTGAAAATTCAAAATTGAATAATTTGGCGGTTAAAGGGTTAAGCGTTAAGCTGATAGTTAAGTCCATATTAACCAGTACATACATTTGCAACTTTGATCATAACTTCATTTTATAGATCGTTTCAGAACACTGTCTCAGATTGATTTTGGAGCGCAAAGGGTCATTTAGAGTGTATTTAAATAAATTCATTTGATGGACTGATATCAATATGTCGTCACACGTGTTTCCCGATTCGGACAAACGATTCTGCCGAGATAAGTTGATCAGTCGTCCCGGTGATTAAAGGGTGTGGATCTGCTGCTGACAGATCCGCACCCTTTAACCCCCGTGGACGTGTTGTGCATGTGATCTCTCGTGTATTATTCCGTGCAAAGCCAAAGTGCAGTGTAAGCAGTTACTGCATTTTGACTTTACAGATCAGTATTGTTTGAGATCACGTGTGAGGTCATGCGTGATGTCACGGGGCAAAATAAGTAAAGTCACACTGGATTGGTAATTCTACCCCGTGTATTCAAAGCGTAAATAACTGATATATTTTGTATACCTACAGTAAAAAATAATTGATGTCACTTGGACACATGGTGCTCATCAGATCTTAATTAAAAACGTGCATAAATTTAATAAACCAATCGCAAAATGATGACAATTTCTTGAAATACCTATATAGATACAGTTGAATAACTTGATTATTTATCATAGTCAATTTCCTAAAAAAAAATATTTTTCACTTCACAATTAGTAGTAAATACATTGTATACAAGGTGGCGGGTTTTAAACCCGTTGTGAAATATGAAGTGATATATATAAATAAGCGCGGGAAACATATATTATAATCTTATCTTTCACACTTTTACGTTTAAGTGTAATCTGGTAATTAATAAAAAAATTAAGGTAATCAACATTATGTTATTTATGGGATATCTAATTTTCATAAATAGATTAGATATATTTTTCATTATTTGAAGCTGGATATTGCGTTAGCAATTCCAGCTTCAAATAGATGAAAACTAGTAACAAACAAGTATGACACAATTTATTCAAAATGTTGAATGTTGTATTTTTTCAGACCTGAATTACTGCGGTCGTCACAACCCGTGCCTTAACGGTGGGTTCTGTAATAACGAGGCCTCGGGAAGATACACCTGCCAGTGCTTGGCCGGATACTTTGGCAGAAACTGCCAGTTTGGTGAGATGCTATCTGTTTTATAATATTACAGCAACAAACATCAAGCATATTAACCCTTGTCCTGCTGAATTGTTTCAATTGTATTTTTCGTCATTTGAAGCTGGAATTACTAACGCAATTTCCAGCTTCAAATGACGAAAAATATAGATATTTTTCGAAAATATACATGTTCTAAATTGAGTTATTTTACTAACTGAACATCTACCACAAACTGTATTGCCATTTCAGTGACATATTATTTGACTTAAAATATGTTTAAAACCGTAGATATCCGGGTCTAGCAGGACAAGGGTTAATTAGGTAGTTGACCCAAATTTGAGACACCTCTCAGTGCTGCCATGGTGTGGATAAAGGTTAATATGTCTAATAAATGAGTTTCTATTCTTGATCGCAGCGTTTATAAAAGTGCACTAGCGGTAGTGAACATTATTAGAAAGACATTTACTATTATTCTAATCAGGTTCGCTTTAAAATTACTCTATGACGGGAAGATCATATCACATCCCATCCCATCCAGCCCTACCCTGACATTATAGTCTCGTTACCTATAATAGTCACTGGCCATGCTGACGATGGACCACCATTAGCTCATTGTCTAGTGTTTCGCTTATGAGACATAGCTTAGCAGCAATATGAAAACATACAATTTGCCAGTGTGTAATCTAAGCAAACAGCACGCCAGTGTGGTCTCCAAGACCTAAATATAGCAGTTTGATTCCTCGCTGATGTGGATTTATTAGGTGGCTCAATATTTAGTGATCGGACTCTGCCAATTAATTGATTTATAGCACTGATGTATGGTGATGATTAAAGCACCATAGCCTGCAGCTGAGCTCCTAAATGTAGGCGTTTGTATGGTTATAAAGAGGATCTCAATTAAAATATATTACAATGCAACTCACAATCGTCATGGAGCAGAATCATTGTTGACAACAATTTCTTCCTGAGATTAAAAACAATATTCGTACCATTATATTCAGAACCCTTGTAGTAAAATTATGTTTCGTTATCGCTTAAATCACTGGCTATCTTTGATACTTTGTCACTATTTATATATAGACCTATGTGCACGCCTGATCAGCTTCAATAAGCCACTCAGACATCCCCATGGTAATATATATCATCCTTCACACACATGGTGTGGCTAAAGAGTAATCAAGAAAAGTTGGTACGATACAGGTTCAATGTTAACCCACCGGCCACGAAGCTGGCCCGATATTAAACCTACATTGGGACCACGTTTACTGTGGTCTGCTTACTTTTCAAGTAATCAGATACTTTTCAAGTAACTGAATAGTGTCTTTTATTTTTGCAGAAAAGTATAATTGTTTTCTTATTGACACTTTATTTAATACCTGTTAAAGGTTAAACGTGTCTTCAATCAGGACTATTTGAAAATAATCACCTTTTAATTTGACAAATCAGAATATTTTTCACTAACTTATGAGTGAAAATTTCAATTGAATCGCTTGGCTATTAGATGGTTAATGGGCGGGGGCTCTAGGGTAGTGGTTAGCACCGCTGCCTTTCACGCCAGAGTCCGGGGTTCGGTTCCCGGTCTCGGCGGTTTGAAAGAAACAAAATTGTTTCTTCCCCATCCACGTGTGAAAGTTAGTATTGTGGGGAGCCTCCGTGACCGAGAGGTAGCGTGCTCGGCCTCAGACCGCCAGGGCTCGAATTTCGAATCCTGTGTCTGGAGGGCAGTGTCATCTCAATCATCTCACCATCCTCAGGAGGTTCTCCTGGCCCAATTTAGCCCATATGTGCACAAAGGTGGCCTAAAGCCCGATTCATTTCATTTTCATTAGATGGTTAATGTACCCAATTGCCCTTCAATTTGACAAATCCGAATAATGTTCACTCACCTGTGAGTTAAAGTTTCAATAGAAGCGCTTGGCTGTTAGATACATGGTTGCTTGGTTGCTATACCCAAGTGTAATCAAATAACATATTTAATGGGTATATATAACGTGAAGGCCTTTTTTATTTAAATTATCAATTTATTTTTTATTTCAACTTCACTTGTTGAATGTCAGCCTTCGCGGTTTTAACAATTTAGCTAAACGAAATAATGATCTTTTGATTGTTTTCTAGCGGAGCAGGCGTGTGCAATCGATCCCTGTCAGAATGGCGCCACCTGCGAAGAAAACAGGGGAAGTTACAGCTGCGCATGCGCCCCGGGATTTTCAGGACAAAACTGCCAAATTGGTAAAATATTATAACTTAAGAACTACTGTTTTTATTGAATGTATAATTAAAAAAAATATTTATGATGATTCTGAAACGCACATAAGCTTGTAAAATACACCCGCTGTATACAGCTCATTGGTGAGCTTTTTGTCACTACTAGCACGATATGTTCATAGTTTTATCAATACCTCCTGGACCAGCTACTTGCATGCATACAAATATTTCTGGTTTCATCATAGTTCCTGTATCATCTTCTTAGTCATTCCAGCAAATTAATGTTCCGTCTCAATCGCGCTCAGTATTATCATGTTTGTTTTAAAGATCATGCATTATGTTTCTTCTCCATCCACTCGTAAACAATTTTGTGGAGAGCTTCCCATTCCGTCATGGGCAGATGTAGATGCTTCCGTAATGTCGAAACAGTTGGTCCTGTCCTCGATGGTATGTGAGCCTATGTGACTGACTGACTGACTGACTGACTGACTGACTGACTGACTGACTGACTGACTGACTGACTGACTGACTGACTGACTGACTGACTGACTGACTGACTGACTGACTGACTGACTGACTGACTGACTGACTGACTGACTGACTGACTGACTGACTGACTGACTGACTGACTGACTGGCTGGCTGGCTGGCTGGCTGGCTGGCTGGCTGGCTGGCTGGCTGGCTGGCTGGCTGGCTGGCTGGCTGGCTGGCTGGCTGGCTGGCTGGCTGGCTGGCTGGCTGGCTGGCTGGCTGGCTGGCTGGCTGGCTGGCTGGCTGACTGACTGACTGACTGACTGACTGACTGACTGACTGACTGACTGACTGACTGACTGACTGACTGACTGACTGACTGACTGACTGACTGACTGACTGACTGACTGACTGACTGACTGACTGACTGACTGACTGACTGACTGACTGACTGACTGACTGACTGACTGACTGACTGACTGACTGACTGACTGACTGACTGAATTCATTCGTTCGTTCGTTCGTTCGTTCGTTCGTTCGTTCGTTCGTCGTTCGTTTCGTTCGTTCGTTCGTTCGTTCGTTCGTTCGTTCGTTCGTTCGTTCGTTCGTTCGTTCGTTCGTTCGTTCGTTCATTCATTCATTCATTCATTCATTCATTCATTCATTCATTCATTCATTCATTCATTCATTCATGCATTCATCAATCCATCCATTCATTCATTTACCCCCTGTTTTACCTCCAGACCTGGACGAGTGTACCTCTTCTCCTTGCCTCCATGGAGGCACATGCCTGGACCAGGTGAACGGGTTCGAGTGCCAGTGCGTGGACGAGTGGCTCGGTCCTCAGTGTCAGCTAGACTCCGACGAGTGTTCGGGTCGCCCCTGTCGCAACGCCTTCCGCTGTCGCAACTTGATGGGGGACTACGAGTGCGAGTGTCAACCAGGCTGGAGAGGCAAGAACTGCGACTACAGTGAGTGAAAGTGAAAATAATGACCAGCAAACATGTGACATTTATCCATTGTTGGTTCAATGTTGGACCAGCGTCGTAGACGAAGGACCAACATTGAGCCAACAATTGGCCACTGAGTCGTGCTTGCTGGTTAAATAATCATATTTATACACACCCAACAAACACAAGACGTTGACCCAATGTTGTTTTGATGTTGATCCAGTGTCGTAGATTCACAACAAAATTATCATAGGTTTGCAGTGAAATTAGTGTGGAACAGTTTTGAGATATGCTGATATTTGTCAATATTAAATAAAAATAATCTGTTATTTCTAGGGTCATATAAATGATTTCACATACACTTAACAACCCACAAAACAATTCTTAGTTGCAGAATACATAAAACAAATGTACGATGCTACAGTACAATAATTATGATGATAAATTGATCAATTAATCATCGGCGCTGGCTGCTAAAAAGCTTCGTTGAACAGTCAATAACAGTTTACTGTAGACTGAGCATTTTTTTCCGGGGTTGCTGAGTTGCACAATTAGATAAACTCTGTACGTCAGATTCCTTTCTAAGAAGCACACCCAAATATTTTTTAAATATCACGATGATAAACGGCAAATTTGATTGACTGATAGATAAATAACGAGTGGACTAAAAGGGTGTAAAAAAACAAACGGCAAGTAGGTAGACTGGAACAATTAGCGACAAAATTGCCGTAACAGCGTCGGGCAGGCGTCGTACGGCTCCGGCCCTACGCTGATATGGCACTGGTATCTCTCGAGGCAAGGCAGAACCCTCCCCACTGGGAGATGCTGGCGCAGAAATCACGGCCATGGTTACCGGAAAATGAGGTGTAATTTGGCGTCAGCGACAAAACGCCTGATTGAGACGAAGCCTTCCACTCAACGCCCGCGGGACGGCGACTATGGTACGATCCACAGCCGTCTCGCCACGGTAACGGCGGCCTCGAGTGGTGCGAGTAGGCGGGATGAGCGCACTTACCGCTGTGGTCGTAGTCATACGTGTAATTTACCCTAAACATCATAAACAGGGCGGCATGATGATGTTGATACATATTTTGACGTCATTAAAGGGCTGTCTGCACTAGTCCACAGTATGGGTGAGAGAGTCGTAGTTCCTTTTACCACAGTCGCAGTTTCAGCATGTCTCATCCACGATATATCGTCGCCTCGGAGCTAAAGAATCCTATCTGCCACTCTAACGAGTGTCAGATAGGATCCTTTAGCTCCGAGGCGACGATATGTGTTTTTCCCAGAATGTCCCACGTGGTCGTAGCTAGGCCTATATAGTTCGTTGTTTTGCTCGATTCATGATGAGGGAATGTCCTAATATCCAGAGGATTAAGTATATCACCTTGGCCCATGTGATAATATATTATAGGTAACTAAATCAACGATAGATGCTGGCCACGTGGGAAATTCAGATAATTCTCACTTAAAGCTATAACCTCAAAGCGATAGTCCACTGAGAGTGCTATATGTGCACTGTGATGTATTATTATCCAGAAACACAGCGATGAATAACTATGCCGAACAGGCTAATAATGTCACTAACAAAGTCCACGTCTCATTATGTGCAAACGAACAGAATAATATTTGACAAAAGTACTGTTATTTTTAGAAAAAAAAATTATGCTTGAAATAATTTTACTATGAAAATACCCTGATTTTAATGTTATTTTTCATATAAAAATGCAATATAGGCAATACCAATGCTGTGCAGTGCCAAACAACAGTATCTGCTTACTTACTGCCTTATATTAGGGCGGGGGCCCTGATGCAGTGCATGGAAACTGCCTGCTTGGAAAGTCGGAGATCGCGGGTTCAAACCCCGCTCTGGCTAATGATATCACCAAGTAGGTGTCTTTCCCACATTAGCAAAAGCTAGACCAACATCTAGACGTAGGCCTAGCTTTGAACCAATATCAGGCCAGCCTATCCAGATTGTCAGGTTGTTTGTATTGAGATCCATGTACGTCTTTTTTTTCAGATATCAATGATTGCGAGCAGGATCAGTGTCGCAACGGGGGTACTTGTGTGGTGAGTACTTGAGTATAAACCAGGGATCCATCCCACTAGTGATGTCGTATCTTGACTTTCTCTCATTTTTATTGGGAAAGATTAATCCTAACTTTTCCAATGAAAATGAGAGAAACAGAAAATGTTAAGATTGATCTATCTTGACTTTCTCTCATCTTAACTCTCATATCATGGGAGCAAGTTAAGATAAAAATCAACTTTGATATGTTTGACTACGATGGGTCCCGTCTCATAGGAATTAAAATGTTTAAAATAATCAGCATAGAACAATGAGATATCACCGTAGCCTAAAATGTGGATAGTCGATATTATTTCTACGATTGGTACGTTACGGTTTCTAATTTTAGAAAATACGGCAGAAAGTGGTATTTGTAAATCACCGCTCCCAGGAGGTGGGGTGAGGGGGGTTGGTGGGTCGTAAATCATTTTTGCCGACGACAGAGTTAGTGATTTGAGATTTTCTGCACCGCCGGCCAGCCACCGTCGTATAACGACCATTCGCTTAACCATGTTAACAGCTTAATATATAATGTTCCTTGAAGAGATATCCCCATCAAAAACGATTAATTGGACAATCAACTTTGTGATATTTGTGGTGTGGGATAGGTGTGGGATATGTTTTAAACACACACCACCGCTAATCAAACGTTAGACTGGTGTACTCCACTGGCCCAACGCTGTATTCATACCGGGCCAGCGTCTCAAACGCTGTCCCGGTATGGATACAGCGCTGGGCCAACATTCTGCGGTAGCCACCATCTCTGCGTCGAAGTTAAATTGTATTTATCGGTATTTAGGTCACCAACTGAACGCCTCATAACATTAGCATTTAGAGTGCCCCTTAATTGTCAAATGTCACTGAATAGTGCCTCTTTGCAACATATGGCATCAGGACTCATTCTGTACTCCATACAAAAATATCTAGACAGATGGGGATTTCATTAGCCCATCCTTATTTTAAGAATTGGATCCAATGGCTTGCGAATCGGAGATAAATGTACCTGACGACGCCAGTTTGTCATGCAGTTACGATACGGTACGATTTGATATTTCTATATCGCGTACTTCTAACTTGGGGATTCGAGCTCTCAAGCGCTCTACAACCGTACGTTGAAGTCGTAATTTAAGCAGGACCGAAGATTTATATTTTACAAAATTTGTATTTTCATCTATTTGGTCTTTAGGTTATATTTTTTGATACAGTATGTAAATAGCCAGTTTGTAAATGTGTAAAGAGGAAAACATGTAGCTACTTACTTTACAAGTGAGCAGATACTGCTGTTTGCTTTTGCAAACAGATGTGTACATGTCGTTCTATTTGGTCGTTTTAGTTATGTTTTTTTGCAGTTTGTAAATTGACCGTTTGTAAATTTGCAGTAACTGCTTACATTACAAGTATGCAGCTACTGCTGTTTGCCTTTGCGTAAGCAAAGGCAAACAGCAGTAACTGCATACTTTTCTAGTAACCAGCTACAGCTGCTTGTCTTTGCTTAAACCCTTGTGCATGCATATTTCGTTGCATTCCAAATGTACCATAAATTACTCTTACACCATTTTTTGTTGGGTGCTTGCAGGACATGGTGAACGGGTTTTACTGCTCCTGCCAGACGGGCTACGCCGGTGACCTATGTGACCTAGAACTGGACGAGTGCACTAGCTCACCCTGTCAGAACGGGGCGCACTGCCGCGACCTGGTCGGCGGGTTCGAGTGCACATGTCGCTACGGTTACTCCGGAACTCTTTGCGAGGTGAGTTCTGTGATTGCCACCGAAAACATAACTTAGGATTAGTATTTGTGCTCGCATTTCGTCAACCTTTTATTTCAAGTCTACAGCTGTTCTGATTTTGATCTCAAGAGGCTCTGTAATCTAAATACTGGTAGGCCCTACATGATTCAATCACTTGGACGTTTTCAAACTCAAAGTCACTGACATTGCTACCCAGCAAACACAAAACATTTGTATAACATTTATACAATGTTGGTCCAACGTCGACGACGTTGGGCCGTCGTTGTATAAATGGTATACAAATGTTTTGTGTTTGCTGGATATTAAAAAATGCAATTTGAAAAATACTTTTATTTTCAAAAAAAATAATAGTTTGCATCGATTAAAACTGAAAAAATGTGTTATCATTATTGTCTCTGTATCTTTCAGACTGACATTGACCTTTGTGACCCTAACCCCTGTAAACACGGAGCTACCTGTTTTAACATAGAGGAGGACTACTACTGTAGATGTACTGAAGAGTTTGAAGGAAAAGACTGCTCTACAAAAAGAGACTATTGTCGACATAACGTCTGTCAAGGTAACAACTGACCTGTATAAATGACGTTCGCCAATTGACAGAAAACAGTTTCCTTTGTCAAATAAATTTGAAACATAAAATGAAAAAAAAGGGTAGGAATAATTTTTGTTTTTAAATCATGTGCAATTATGTCAGCAATGCCAGTCTCAAATAAAAAATGTAAAGGACTGATGCAAAAATGTCAACAAATTTAAAGCACATAAATATATTAACGTTAAGAACTAACAGATAGGTCACATAACATATAAAAAAACATTACCCATTGTCATACAATCAAGCTTTCAACCGAATGTACTGTCGATGAAATTGATGACATAGTTTGTGACAGATGCCCCAATAAAATTTCAAATAACGAGTTTTGAAGCTGTAACGTCTGTTAGCGTTCTTTTGATACTGAAACCAATCACTATGCGGCACCACAATGCAATAATTGGATCAATCAAAATGTATTTAAATAGAGTCGCCACCACAGGTTGGGTGGGGGGGGGGGGGGTATTAAACAATTAGGGCAAGGGCCAAAACTTGTTTGGTCCTCATATCTCACTGTTTTCTCTCATTTGATTCCAGTGGTGGACAGCTGCACGATCTCCATTCCCTCCAACACCTCTGTGGGAGGGGTGGATCTGATCCAGTCCGGGGTGTGCGGTCACCATGGTAACTGTGTGAGTCACCCAGACGGGGGGTTCAGCTGTCAATGTGACCCCGGCTACACGGGGGTATACTGCCATGAAAGTGAGTGAATCCATAAGTTATCAATTTAGTATTTATGATCAAGAGTGATCTATCATAACTGAAGCAGCAAACATCCAGATTGGCATTTTTGCTATTAAATTAGAGCTGGCCATTTTGAATAAAATACAATTATTTTATTCAAAATATCCAGATGACGTCACCAGGTATACCAGAGTATTTCTACTTGAGATTTGAACGGTAAGTTCTGAACCAAAAGCCAACAAGTTTTGCCTATATCTAATTTGAGCAATGTATCGTTCCCATCGGTATTTAGCAAAGCATGTATCTGCTATTTCAAGCCTTGTCATGCTGTTTATAATAACTGACATCAAATATATATGTGAACAGAGAACAAAGTAACCCTTGGTCTGCTAGGTATGTATTATGCCGTATGTAAACGTTTTCATGCAAGCTTTATTCGAAATATTAAAGTGCCACTGAAATGTTTAAAGTAGCTTGTGCTCCAATAGGGCGGGGGCCCTAGGGTAGTGGTTAGCACCGCTGCCTTTCACGCTAGAGTTCGGTGTTCGGTTCCCGGTCTCGGCGGTTTGAAACAAACAAAAATGTTTCTTCCCCATCCACGTGTGAAAGTTAGTATTGTGGGGAGCCTCCGTGACCGAGAGGTAGTGTGCTCGGCCTCAGACCGCCAGGGCTCGAAATTCGAATCCTGTGTCTGGAGGACAGTGTCATCTCAATCATCTCACCATCCTCAGGAGGTTCTCCTGGCCCAGTTTAGCCTATATGTGCACAAAGGTGGCCTAAAGCCCGATTCATTTCATTTTTTTTTGTGCTCCAATATCCCTTGGAGTTCTGAAATAAATAAAAAAATCACTTACTTGAAGTTGTGTCTCGCTATCGCGACCCACACCTTCAAGTGGGTGAAAATTGTTCATATTTGTTTAATTTGAGATACAAATTTTACAAATTTTTAACATATAAATGCTCTATTTCATCTGGATCTGTCATAATTCGTCCAGATTTGAAAACTTCCGAAGTAAACTCTATTGTTCTCTTTTTTTTCAGACATCAACAACTGTTTGGTGAATCACTGTCAGAACCAGGGCACATGTGTCGACGGCATCAACGCCTGGCAGTGTATCTGCCCTCCAGGGTGGGAAGGCCAGTACTGTAATATCAGTGAGTATCTCCCATAGTAACGCCTGATAGTGTATCTGCCCTCCAGTATGAAAGGGCGAGTACTGAAATATCAGTGAGTATCCCCCATAGTAACGCCTGATAGTGTATCTGCCCTCCAGGATGGAAGGGCCAATACTGTAATATCAGTGAGTATCCCGCATAGTAAAGCCTGGTGGTGTATCTTCCCTCCAGGATGGGAGGGCCAATACTGTAATATCAGTGAGTATCCCCCATAGTAAAGCCTGGTGGTGTATCTGCCCGCCAGGATAGGAGGGCCAATACTGTAATATCAGTGAGTATTCCCCATTGTAACGCCTTATAGTGTATTTGCCCTCCAGGATGGGAGGGCCAATACTGTAATATCAGTGAGTATCCCCCATAGTAAAGCCTGGTGGTGTATCTGCCCTCCAGGATGGGAGGGCCAATACTGTAATATCAGTGAGTATCCCCCATAGTAACGCCTGATAGTGTATCTGCCCTCCAGGATGGAAGGGCCAATACTGCAATATCAGTGAGTATCCCCCATAGTAAAGCCTGGTGGTGTATCTGCCCTCCAGTATGGGAGGGCCAATACTGTAATATCAGTGAGTATCCCCCATAGTAACGCCTGATAGTGTATCTGCCCTCCAGGATGGAAGGGTCAACACTGTAATATCAGTGAGTATCCCCCATGCTAAAGCCTGGTGGTGTATCTGCCCTCCAGGATAGGAGGGTCAATACTGTAATATCAGTGAGTATCCCCCATAGTAACGCCTGATAGTGTATCTGCCCTCCAGGATGGAAGGGCCAATACTGTAATATCAGTGAGTATCCCCCATAGTAACGCCTGATAGTGTATCTGCCCTCCAGGATGGAAGGGTCAACACTGTAATATCAGTGAGTATCCCCCATGGTAAAGCCTGGTGGTGTATCTGCCCTCCAGGATGGGAGGGCCAATACTGTAATATCAGTGAGTATCCCTCATAGAAACGCGTGATAGTGTATCTGCCCTCCAGGATGGGAGGGCCAATACTGTAATATCAGTGATTATCCCCCATAGTAACGCTTGATAGTGTATCTACCCTCCAGGATGGGAGGGACAATACTGTAATATCAGTGAGTATCCTCCATAGTAACGCCTGATATTGTATCTGCCCTCTAGGGTGAGATGGCCAGTACTGTAATATCAGTGAGTATCCGTCATATACTGCCCACTGCCATGGAAGGTAAAAAGGCAGTAAGTGCTGATTTTTCTTATGACTTCGCACATCACACTATACTAAGCACGGATTGTAAAGTGACTGTCTTACAACATTTTACCAGAATTAAAGCAAGCTTTTCTAATCGGTTAAATGCTAGAAAAAGTAATCAGACTTTACATGAAATCTGATCTAAATATTCTAAATTTATTTCTACCAGGAGTTGTAACGTTACAGATACTACGAACTTAGCAGTTCAACCCTTATAGTCCCTCGTCTCATTTATGCACCACTTGACATTTATGGATTTAAAAATACATCAAGTGCATTAAAGTGACAATTTTTCAAACGTATGTGAGAGACTTACCCTTTGCGTGTTACAGACCAGGACGACTGCACCAGCACCCCTTGCCGACAAGGGGGTACCTGTATAGACGGAGTCGATGGCTTTAGCTGTATCTGCAATCAGGGCTGGAAAGGCAAGACATGTCACTTACGTGAGTATAACCTCCACCCCCTGGAAAATGAAATAATTTTTTTCAAATCAAATGAGCAGTCAGCACAAAAACGAGCACACAAAATTAACCCTTCAAGCTCCCTGGCTACATGTATGTACCACGTGGCATTTTGAATAAAATTCAATGAAGATAGCCTTATATTCACCTAGAGATGAGAATTGCGGCAGCAATTTAAATTTCAAGGCGAAGACAAATGAGAAAGAAAACGTATGTGTTTGGAGGGTTACTTGCAAAGCAGCCAGTATAATAGAAGATGTTTTAAAGTTTAGTTTTAGAATAACCTTTGGAGATTCTCTACGGATTTTACAGTAACATACTGGGTTCTCCAGAAAGAACTTTTTAACAAAGCAAAATTAAACAAAATCAATGCTCTTTATATTTGGCCCAACATAACACTTACATTTAAAACCGGACGTGTTGTGCCATCTCACACGAGATTTTGACCCTGAGTCAGCAGTTACTGTGTTTTAGCTTTACAGACCAGCATTTATGTTGTTGTTATTCACAGGAGACAGTCAGTGTGATGAGCACACCTGTCTACATGGAGGTACCTGTCTTGACCTTCACAACACCTTCACCTGTCAGTGCCCCCAAGGCTGGCGCGGACACACCTGTAACACACGTAAGAACGCATTGTCACCTGCTTTGGTTGCAACCCAGTAAACAAAAAACATTTGTATAACATTTATACAATCAACGTTGTAAAAATGTTATACAAATGTTTTGTGTGTACTGGGAATGCTTCGACTACGAATTATCCTGTTTGTTATAACTTTAAACCCTTCACTCGCTAAGTCCTTTGAATAAATTTTCACTCACCATCCACAACTTCAAGTGAATAGGAATTACTTTTATTTGGCTATTATCAGATTAAACCTTTACATTTCCTACTTTTTCAACACTAATTTATCTCACATTTATAAGATAAAAGATTACGACTAAGGTTGTGCTTAGTTAAACCACTGTCAGTGACGCATAATGCGATATGGAGCAAATGTTCAAAACTTTTTTTTCAAATAAAATGATACGGTGGCAATTCACAACCCAAAATGAAAGAAAATATGTTGGAAGTCCTCGGGCAGATAAAGGGTTACATGGTATACAGTAGAAAGTGTGTTCAATTAGCGCGATTAAAAATTGACTCACCTCAAATTTGATAAATCTAATAATTTTCACCCACTTGAAGCTGTGGATCGCGTCAGCGAGACACAGCTTCAAGTGGCTGAAAATTACAATTAAAAATAAATATTTTTGGCGTGAATTGTTAGATTGTCGTAACTCTCCGGTGGCGACCGATTCAAAGTAAGAGGTTTTTTAAGCAGGGTTTAAAGTAAGTGAGTCGTTGCAAGAGCGCACGTGCAACACGAAAACTAAAACAGACTATTTCAGTTATTGTTGTGACAGAGGCACTCCTTGCAGTAGAGTGAGCATAAGGCCAAGTTACGTAACAGGTGATTCTTTATTTAGCTTTGGTACACTTACAAACACGCACTCGCAACGATTCATCAGTTTTATTTTATTTGCCTCATCATAACACCTCACTGATTTGAATATCTAGTTTCTCACCAAACTTTTTGAAAGTTCTTCCGACACAGAAGATATGCTTTTATTTTTTCATGACGTTGGCCCTTTGTTTTTTTTCAGGAGAGACACACGCCTGTGACAGTAGCCCATGTGGTAACGGGGCCACATGTGTCAACAGTGGGGATTCCTTCACCTGTATTTGTAAGGAGGGCTATGATGGCCCAACGTGCGACCATAACGTGGACGACTGCAATCCTTATCCTTGGTAAGTATGCAAAAATTATAAGCTCTTTTTTTTAATATTTGTCAACGTGTTGCGAATCGCAAGCCGGGACACGTGACTTGACACGGTAAAATGTTGAACCACCACTGGAGCAACTTCCACTCATTCGGTCCGGTTGTGGCTCAGAACTCATATGCACTAGGTTCGAATTGTGGCTAGGCCGGATGTTTGTCGTCGAGGTCGTGCATATACAGTGACCCTAGCTATCCAAATGCCTGGAGTGTGTAGTGTTATCTATAGTGCTGTGCACTATAAAGAACCCTTGAAGTCACTCGATAAGAGTAGGGTATAGTCTCGAATTCGGTTTCCCTTCTGTCGCGATATTATCATGATGTGCAGAAAGCTATGTTAAGCCATATTTACCCACTCAATCATATTCATTCATTCATTTCATATTATATCATATTATATTATAATTACTGTGTAAAAATTCTTAAAATACACCACGATGTGTGAAGAGTTAATGAAATCCGTTTCGACACAATATTGTTACAAGCAGCTATTGCATTCTCCGTCGATACCAATATTAACCTTCAAAACGCCAAGTTTGGTAAAGAGATTAAACAAATGAGCTCCCTTGTCATGCAAATGATGTATTATCTCCATTTCCAGCTACAACGAGGGAGTGTGTGTGGATGGGATGAACTGGTTCTCCTGTCAGTGTGCTCAGGGATTTGCCGGTCCGGACTGCCGGATAAGTAAGTGAACATTCACAGCGTCCCGTCGTGCCTAAAGGGTCATATCTGCCACTGTGGCAGATATGAAACCTTTAGGCCCGAAGCGTTGATATGTAAATAATGTAATATTAACATAGATCCTGTGCAGCTAATACATAACTATTAACTTTATAGGTTAGAATGTGCAGAACTCGACTTCTAGCAGCCAGAATGTCGTATGTGTCATGCATTTCATTGGGACTTATGACACTCTGGCTGCTAAGGAGCAACAATGTAGTATTTATCAGGTTACCACCAATGCATAACCTCTGTTTTGCTACGCACGTATGAAACTTAGTTTTCAAGCCACTTTCAAATCTTATATAGCGCCCAGGGCTATATAGCGCCATTGAAATAATAAAATGTTTGTTGTTCAGGTAGATGCTCAGTATATTGAAAGTCAATTTTGGTCGACGTATATTATCCGCAAATAGACATATTTTTCGTCATTTGAAGCTGGAAATCGCGTCAACAATTCCAGCTTTAAATTGAAGAAAAATTCCACCTGATAATATTAAATTCAAATCTGCACAATGATTAAATGATATCTTCTTTTGTTTACTATGTGGATCACTGTTTGTAAATCATACGAAATAACTTCAGCCACTCCGTGATTAGAATGTTTTTTCATTGCATTATTTATTGTTTTCTCAGATTTGAATGAGTGCCTTTCCAACCCCTGCGCCTATGGGAGCACATGTGTGGACGGTATAGGTCACTTCAGCTGTCTGTGTCCTCAGGGGAGAACTGGCGACAGATGCCAGTCAGGTAGGTGCAATTCATTCATTCATTCATTCATTCATTCATTCATTCATTCATTCATTCATTCATTCATTCATTCATTCATTCATTCATTCATTCATTCATTCATTCATTCATTCATTCATTCATTCATTCATTCATTTATTTATTTATTTATTTATTTATTTATTTATTTATTTAATTATTCATTCATTCATTCATTCATTCATTCATTCATTCATTCATTCATTCATTCATTCATTCATTCATTCATTCATTCATTCATTCATTCATTCGTTTATTTATTTATTTATTTATTTATTTATTTATTTATTTATTTATTTATTTATTTATTTATTTATTTATTTATTTATTTATTTATTTATTTATTTATTTATTTATTTATTTATTTATTTATTCATTCATTTATTAATTCAGCATTTACTATATACTACATAATCGAATTATATGTAGGCCAAGATGTATCATTTTGTGTCATTCACAATTAGGATAAAAACTGCATACATTGACCGAAAATCACGTCTTAAGTCCAAGACAAACATCGTCAGATCATCATCAACCGGACCATAAAAGCATCCGAGGTCTCCCCCGACATTTCATGTACTTTTGGAGATTCGTATCATTCATTACATTATTGAGTCTCGATATTGCCGGGCTGCTCTAAAAATTGTTTGACGCAAACTTGTCGACTAAACAATAGCGTTTGTTGTAAGCCTCATATTCCGGTGGAGAGATGTGTCCATGCTGCGTTGTTTTGAACATGTGAATCATAATTATGTTTGACGGGACAATAATTAAATTATTGTTGTTATTTTTTAGTATTGAGTGGTGAAGCCGCTCCGAAAGATTGTGTCCACCAGCGCAGGGCGCACCCTGACGGCGCCACCTGGCAGCATCTGTGCAACCAGTGTCAGTGTAACGACGGTGACGTCACCTGTACACAGGTCAGTGTCAATAGTCAGTATCGACGTCGAAAGGATGTCATTATAATGTATCGGCAGTGATAATGTGAAACTGTATATTAAAGGGCAAAGTGATTGGAATGATCACCCACTTAAAGCTGAGACTGGCTGACGCGATTTACAACTTTGAATGAGTGAAAATTACTTAGATATAATCAGGATAAGCATTTCTTAACTCTTGTCGATCAAAGACACATTATTTTCACATTCAAAATGTGATATTTAAAGTCATAATAAAACAGAAAAGCACACGCGTCATCATGGCTATAGTGCAGATTTTTATTGAACGTATGTATTCATTGTAACATTTATATAAACATAATAAATGTTACAAAATAAATGTTACGAAATCTCTTAGAAAACTATACAATTCCTCGAAATGAAGAACTTCTAAACATTCATTTTATATAATGTACTTTTAAATTTTGATATATTGGGGGTAATTTCCGTTCACTGTGAGGTGTAACTTGCCACCTCAAACAACAGTGATTGAAAATTACCCAGTTGTAGGATCTTATTGAATATGTGAATCTACGAAAGCTCAGAACGTCCCCCATTTTGAGGAATTGTATTATTTACTATGATATTATTTTGATTGAAAATAAGTGCGCCTTCCTTACTGCCAAAGTCCAATTTTTATAAGCTGAATACTATTGCATTCAGCTTTCAAAAATGACTGTGTGATGGTTAAAGGGTTGTTTAAGCAATATTTCTCAGTTTTTCTTTTGTACTCTGTACAGGTGTGGTGCGGGCCCAGTAACTGTCTGAGTCACGTGAACGAGTCCCGCCCTGCTGTGCCCTGCGCCCAGGACGAGGTGTGTACCCCCCTGCCCACCCTGCAGTGCTTCACCCCGCCCTGCCTACCCTGGGGGTACTGTCACCATGCCAACCGGCCACTGGAAGACCACACCCCTGCCCTGGGGACCCCCGCGTCCTGCGACCCCGGCTCTGACGATATCCTGGACACAAACTGCGGCAGAATCACTCTGCTCTTCGACAGAACCCGCGTACCTGTGGTAAGTTTATCAGAAACCGCGTATATAAACATATGTTGTTGCTTCAGAGTTATATATACTTATGTTGTTGCTTCAGAGTTATAGAAACTTTTGTTATTGCTTCAAAGTTATATAAACTGCCGTTATTGCTTCAGAGTTATATAAACTGCCGTTACTGCTTCAGAGTTATATAAACTTATGTTGTTGCTTCAGAGTTATATAAGCTTATGTTATTGCTTCAGAGGCTTCAGAGTTGTATAAACTTATGTTATTGCTTCAGAGTTATATATACTTATGTTGTTGCTTCAGAGTTATATAAACTTCTGTTATTGCTTCAGAGTTAAATGAACTTCTGTTATTGCTTGAGAGTTATACAAGCTTTTGTTATTGCTTCAGAGTTATATAAACTGCCGTTATTGCTTCAGAGTTATATAAACTTCTGCTATTGCTTCAGATTTATATAAAATTATGTTGTTGTTTCAGAGTTATATAAACTGCTGTTATTGCTTCAGAGTTATATAAACTGCCGTTATTGCTTCAGAGTTATATAAACTTCTGTTGTTGCTTCAGAGTTATATAAACTTCTGTCATTGCTTCAGATTTATATAAATTGCCGATATTGCTTCAGAGTTATATAAACTTATGTTGTTACTTCAGAGTTATATAAACTTATGTTGTTGCTTCAGAGTTATATAAACTTCTGTTATTGCTTCAAAGTTATATAAATTGCTGATATTGCTTCAGAGTTATATAAACTTATGTTGTTGCTTCAGAGTTATATAAACTTATGTTGTTACTTCAAAGTTATATAAGCTTATGTTATTGCTCCAGAGTTATATAAACTTCTGTTATTGCTCCAGAGTTATATAAGCTCATGTTATTGCTTTACAGCGAATACAAGACGTTGGTCAAATGTTTCTTTGATGTTGTCCCAGCGTCACACACGTGCTTTTTCTACTTTATTATAGTTACGCCTAGTCCTGTCAGACCTGTAAATATTACGATTTAACCCCTTTAAGCCTGACTTGTCATTGTCATCTTCATCCACTACAAGCCGTGAATTGCTGTCGCAATTCTCGACTTGGATTGGATGAAGATGATTTGATGTGGGTGAAAAATTAAAGAAAATTGCTATGTATTGGTAAAGCAGTTTCATAGAAATATTTATTCTAAAACCCTTAGTTGTAGGAAAATTGAATCTGTTTTCAGGGATATGGAATGATGCTTTGATGCATCGTGAGGGCTTAAAGGGTTAAAGCATGTTTCAAGGAAAATAAAATGCCACGGGAAATATTGAAAGTTTTCGTGATAGATGTAAAGTTAATCAAATAACGCAATTTGAATTATGGAAATAGAGTTAGCATGTCCAGCGTTATGTGAATGGAAATAGACACAATTATAAAAAATTATTAAGCAGCACACAAGTTAAGCTAGACTGGAAGACCATTTATTAAATTTATTCATAAAGATCTAAATATCTGTATATACAGATTATGTATATGTATAGGGCATGTATGATAGTGACGAATTCTGCACACTAAAATACACTACATTATTATACACTACACGTGATTTAATAATTTATACATATTATGGACAAATGGCACTTAAAACATTCATTTCTAATAGCTTTGACCGCAGCTCAGATCAAGTGCTTTCTAATCTGAATGTCTTGCTATAATGTATAATTTAAAAGTAAGATATTCTTGTTATATTATAACAAAAATATCTTACGTTTTCTTAAAATAAAAGTCAATAACACTGATTAAATATTTTTTAATGTAACATGTGGACCCGGTTTCACCAAGCGACTTGAGGCTAATTTTTGTCTTAAAAACCAACACTTGGTACAAGTAACGTTGTGTAAATCAATAATATAAGTCCAGACCAGTGCAGTTTTGTGATCTAGCGCATCTCTATCTGTCTTTCTGTGATCACTGATGTCACAGCAAAATTATACAATCATAAGGTGTTATTCACATGTTAAAATATGTTTCTTGGTACTTAAAAAATAACATTTCTGGAACCAAAAAGTTTTAAATCAATTAGTACAGTGGATCACTTCAGCGAGAATACTGTTATATACCTACGCACCACGTAGATCATAGCATTAATTCATGATATCATTTTCAAACAGCAAGACACATGTATTGGCGGACAGATAAATCAGTAAATCAGTTTTGTCTCGGAAGTTGTCCACTATATGATTTTGTGTAAACTGTGTTTCAGGGAGTGTCTGTAGAGGGTATATGTGAGAGCCTGAGATTACTTCCCTTGCTGCGGCAGCTGGCCACAGACGTCCCCATAGTGGTGCTGTGCGCCATGGAAAAGAGACATCAAGATACCATACAAGTCACAGTGGTAGGTAACCAACCGTGCAAAGCCAAACACAGTAACTGCTTACTTTTTAAAAGGTTACCTACTTTTGGCTTTGTACGACAGTCATGTTATAGTCATGTTATAGTTGGTGGATATAGACATTATTAAACAGACAATATGTTCTTAGTATGCTCTTTCCGATTCATTACGGCCATTATAAATAATAATCTTTCAGTGATCGAGTTTAGACATCAGGTTCCTAATGGGTTAATAAACTCAAAGAAATAACTTGCACCTTGTTATCATGTATCTGCTACATTAAAAATAAGTAGAGGAATGTTACAAGTTATTAAAATAAGCCATATTGAGCTCTCATAAGATACCACATAAGGATATCTTACAACATTATGACACACCAGGGTGTGAACCCCTGTGCTGATGGAACCGTTAATCGTTTTCAATCAAATTTCAGACCAAATAAATTCAACTCAAATTGCTAAAATGTTCGTGGTAGACATGATAGATACCTAGTTAATTTAAGAATTACATCTTGAAAACGTATATTTTTGCTTAAATATAATTATTTTTCGTCATATCGGCGGCATAAGGGTTAAAGGACAAGACCACTACGTAATTCATGGTTGACAAAAAATCTACACTTTTCTGGTGCATTTAGGTATTTGAAAAATAAGAGATAAATCGCATCCTCTGTTGATGGCCCTGACCAGGTTTGAGAGTGTACTAGAGGTAGTTGTGAGCTGGTCCCTTACCACTTATTCTGATAAATTGTTTGCTACTATTTTTCGTCATTCAATGGTGGAATTGCTAACGCAATTTTCAGCTTCAAATGACGAAAATATTTCTTTTTACGGAAACAAGACATCACACAAAATTGAATTATATATATACCACATATTATATTATCAAATACAATTGCTTTTTAATTGGTATGGAGCATGCTTTAAACGGTATGTATGCGGGCCTCGCAGGACAAAGGTTCAAGCAAACGGTATGTTGAGATCTCACAGCTTGTTATTGTTTGTTGTAGTCCACGGAGCACCACGGGGACGGTTACGTAGTACACACGCTTGTGAGGCAGGCGACTGACGGGCTGGCTGACGTCATCAGTAAACGCCGTACTAACGACACAACCCTGTCTGCTGTGATCGAGGTCAAGGTGGAAACCATCGTCTCTAATCAGAATCTACAAAAACGTCAGTCACTATAATCGCTTATCTTTACTTTGTGCTCTTATCATGATTGTATCATTATGTAGGGGAGAGACGGGTTATATGGGACAGCGGGTAATATGGGACAACGCTGAAAAACAGCTGCAGAGTGTGACAAGGGTTTGCACAGCTGCCCTCTGGTTAGTAGACTTGGAACTACAGCAGTTCACGAAATTAGAGGTCATTGAGACGGTATGGCGAATGCAGGACTACAGATTTATCTTTTATTCACTTTTATTTCAAAAAACAGTATCACTTGAATAAAATATGCGGGTAATATGGGACACTTTTGTCAGAAAATGGCACATGGACAATATTTTATTTTTCGATGCTATGGTTTCACATGATAATTTAAATATATGTGAGCCTAGTTACCTTGAAATTCCAATAATTGAAATCGGATTTTTTTGGTTCCTGCTAGCCATATTTTTAAACTGATGTCCCATATTTCCCTCCTGTTAGTCCCATATTACCCGCAATGGAGGGTAATATGGGACAAATTTCAAAAACAAGTAACTCCCATTATCTATGTATTCGGTGTCGATATTTCAATTTTTCTTTTTTCTTCTTACTATAGATGTCTATTGATATTTTCTCCTTGATTTATTTCAATTTATACGAAGTAATAGAGAGCTGAGAGAATGTACAACTAAAGTGTCCCATATTACCCGTCCTTCCCCTACTTTTACACATTGCAATGCCGTTTATCTTGTTTTTAAGTGTAGTTTCCATATATATTTTACAAAACAAGCATCAGATGTTAGGCCCTACATGTAGGCCTACTTGTACATGTATAGAACTATCCTTATGACAAATCAATAATAAATTACTTTTTATTATGTCTAGGCCTCTATAGACCCCTATCTTACTGTCTGTCTATACCTTCATGATTATTTTTATAAACTTATTTAGCAGTGTAGGCTCCGAAAAGGCGGTGAAAATTAAACGTAAAAGGATAAAAGTACACTTATTTGTTTAGGCCTAAGGTATAAAGTAGACCTAGTGATCCACTGGCCAACGGGATAGGGACGGGAAAAGGGTATACCCAGAAAGCATTGCGGTCGTTACTGACTAGTAACGATAAACGCCACCTGGTGAAAACATATAAACTACTTAACCAGGCATTGGAGTTGACAATGGCTTTAACCTCCATTTGTTGTTTTCTCTATGTTTCAGCGTCCAGTTTCCTCGTTCCCATCGTTTGCTCAGTGGTTGGTTTTCTTGGCCTTGTCCTTCTTCTGGTTGTCGTGATCTGGCACAACAGGCTGATGCTGCGCAAAGCCCGCCGGCACCAGCCCCACCTATTGGCCCAGCAGAGAACTAACAACGAACCGGAAGAGCAGCACCACGTGACACGGTACCGGAACCCGCTGTTTGACACGGACAAGGGCGGCGGGAGCTTAGAAGAGGCCAGCAAAGTGAGCGACATCACCACAGAGCTGCTTGAGATAGACATTGAAAAGTACGAGAAAAGTCCGAAAAAAATGAACAGCGTCCGTAATGACAACGTGCAGAGGCCGCACTCGTCGCACATGAAGCCCACCCGGGTAAAAGACACAAACATTGAGGTGTCAAGGACTAATATCTCGCCAGCAGACGCAGACGTGTATGTGTGATTAATATGGATGGCCCCCTGGTGAATATCATCCAGCAAACGAGTGTGTGTGATTGACATGCATGTCCATCTGGTGAAAGAAAGCAACATGAGAATACATGTAGATGAGGAAATACAAAGGCCATCAATTTGTATGGTTTTCCTGTCACAAAATGGTTGGAAATTGAAGGCCTTTTGTTTTGCTGCACTCGCCAGGTAGTGCCACCGATCGCCAAATCACCATATCTAGTCAACAGCAGCATCAGCATCAGATGCAGCAGTAGGAGCTGCAACAGCAGCAGCTGCATCAACAGCAGCAGGAGCAGCAATAATTTCATGGCAATAGCAAATAAACTACGAATGAGTTGATGACTTGATTTAATGTGTAATTTATCCTGCTGTCCAATGCCAGGTGCTCAAAGTTTTCTAGTCAAACTATGTATGTGACAACACTGCTCTGCAAAGCCAAAAGGCAGCAACTGCTAACTTCAGTAGTCAGCAGTTACTGCCTTTTGACTTTGTACGACAGAATAGATGCCTTATCAGTGGACAGCTGCTTTTTGTATATAATTGAGTGAACACACGTCCACGAACGCTTTCTGAGTGCCATATTCTCCATTTCATTTGTTGAATGAAAAAATATAAGAGAAAACAGCCAGTGCCCTTTTAAGTTTGTACTCTGCCGTGCATAGCCAAAAGGCATATACTGCCTTTTGGCCTTAGAGCAGAACTCGTCGATTAATGACAATTCAGTCTGTTGGATCATTGCTTGGAACCAATCTCAAGGATTCAATGATACACGAAAAATGTTCTGCTTCAATTTGCGGCACGACTGGCTTTCAATGTTGGGATTATTGGGCAGACCAGGTAATACCTTGGGCAGGGGGTGGAGGGGGAGGGTAAAGGTATGAGGTTTCCCCAAAAAAATGTGTGGCCGGGAACGCACAAGATTTTCTTTCTTTTGATACATGTCGACTCTCGCTTGTAATACATTTATCGCTAAAATACGTTTTGGGGGTGAAACTTTTACACCTCTCCTCTCCCCGTGTATTATCTGGTCCGCTCCTAAGCCATAGAGTATGATCAAGAGCCGAATGATAAAATACTGCGTGGCGTACTTGTAAAGTAAAATATATTCATGTGCCTGATTACATTAATTATGCATTGATCATCTCTGTAGGCATATGTGTAGCTGTTTAATACTGATGTATACGTTATGCCTAGTAGCCATAAACTGATAGGTCGAAAATTGACGATAACTAGATGTTGGACAACGCTTTAAGGCAACGCGTTACCTAAGTTAACATCTAGTTATCATTGGCCTGTGATTTTGGATCCGTTACTGCAATTATGTAAATTTTTCAACCACACGCTAAATAGTAATGATATGTATGCAAGTTATAGATTAAAGGGTAATATGTTGGATAAGCGCGAGTCTCCAGATTTTGTGTTTTCCAAAAAAATATTTTCGCAAAGCTTATGATAAAAGTGTACCGTGCTGCATATTTTGTCTCCACAATTAGGTATAATTTCTGAGGAATTAAATTAATTACCTTACTTCATTATTCTCCTTTTTTATAATGGATCATGTTTATTTGCCAAAACTGTTAGCCTCATCAAAGTGTATCGTAACATTAATCCTTTTAAACTACCCGATAATTGTACGAGTTACTAGCAGTGCCTCCTAAACCACCCCTCGTTTAAATGCCTCAGGCAGTTAAAATCAGGGCACGGTAAAATATCTTGCACGAAATGACCACTGATGACAAGGTCGAACGATGTGTAACAGCATGTAAGATTGTTTTTTCGACTCTCATTTATTAGACGTATTTTCTAATAAAAGGTGCGTAGAGTAACCCGCTTGTGTAACGGTTCAAAATACCCTTGTATAGGAAAGGTCGTATCTGCTACTTCACAAAGTGGCAGATACACCCTTTTATATCTAAAGGGAAGATGTTTGCATCCAACCAGCCCCATTAGTTTATTACATATTATCATGATTAATTACATATAGGCCTATGTTTCGTTTGCTCCTCTGAACTGCACCCAGTGAACCCGTTTGTCCAGCTGACCCCAGGTGTTAGTTGGACAGACAGGTTCACCGGGTCTACCCCGAAAAGAATTAGTGGACATAGTATATTACATCAAGGATACTGGTATTATATCCTTGATTTTACAAATGGATAAACTAGCCATATTGGGGTGGTGGTACGAGACAATGCTAGA
Source organism: Flabesymbios commensalis (assembly GCA_964017125.1). Classification (NCBI taxonomy): domain Eukaryota; kingdom Metazoa; phylum Annelida; class Polychaeta; order Terebellida; family Flabelligeridae; genus Flabesymbios; species Flabesymbios commensalis. Next base: position 35,359,387 of record OZ024906.1, on the reverse strand, counting down.
CGTTGATATGGCAGCCGATCCAAACCAGTACATTTATGAAGTGATGCATGAGACGTTGACCTAGTTAATGTTGTGTCAATGTTGGAACAGCGTCGTAGACGGTGGGCAACATTGAAACAACATTGGTTGAATGTGTTGTGTTTGCTGGTTAAGCAGCTTATTTTAATGTCTTCAGATCGTCTCAGTACACGGTCCCTGAACCGAGTGTTATTTATATAAGTGTAATTATTTATATTTTTGATTAAATGAATGACGAAATACAAATGAATCATACCGTATATCATACCATCCCCTGGACTCAAAAGGACGTATGAGATACGTCTCTTTAATCTCCAATGGACGGTATTACGGTGTTTATGTATATTTGTCTGAACGTGCTATGTGTGTACATAAAAACACAATAAATACGCGTCGTTTTGACGTTATTTTGTATGACTTTGTGTGTTCTGACATTATTTTCTGCGCAATTTTACAGAAATCTATTCCCCCTCCCTATAAGTACTCACGGAGGATAATTTCACGACTGCTTAAGGCAGGAAACATTTCGGTTACGATCACTTACACGCTAGAGTGGCCACACGACATTATTAAAAGATATGTTCACATGTCACAGAAATATCAACAACAATTGAAATCGCTCAACAAAACAGAACAGTGCTGCATTGCTGCATTCGACGATTGAACATCCTACTGAATAAACCATGGGCTGAAAGTCGGTTATTTTTGAAGACCTTAGTTACTTTCAGGTGGTCTGTAGATTTACTATGCATGGACAAGGCCAAGTACACATGGTGACATGGGTTGGTGGTGGTGGTCCCGTCCCCCTCTCTGATATTCAGGTTCCAATTAAACATAATGTTTTTTCCCTGTCCCTCTTGAAAATTTACTATTGTGAAGAGCTTCGGTCATGTTCATGACTGAGAGGTAGCGTACTCCAGGTCTCAAATTTCGAATCGAGTATCTGTGAGGCAGTGCCATCTGATCCATCATCGGGAGGTTTTTCTGATCCAGTTCAGCATCTATGTACACACAAATGGTAGGCTGTAATGCCCCGTTCATTCACTGATTAATTCGGGCGTTCGTCCGTCTTCTCACCCGTTGTTCATTCACTTAGGCTTATTTATTCATTCAGTATACTGAGGAATTATTTGTGTATATTTTAATATGTGCATTATTGAATATGAGCTCAGGTAAGTGACATTCTTCACACCGGCTCCGAAATTAAACATGACATTATATGCATGTCTCAGCCATATCAGACAAAGTAATAAGTCATATATATGCCTAAATGAAATGACAACATAAACTGTATACTGTGAAATGTATCTATCATCACTCTAAATATAGCTATAAGTTTGAGCATGTCCCATCCTTTTTTTTGTTGTTCGTTATCTTTTTTAATGTTCTGATTATACAGACAGTGTGTTTTACTCCGCTGTGATCAGTTTTGTTTTGGTGGGACAGCAATGGTTAAAAATTATCAAACCTAAATCATTTATAACTCGGCAACCGGGTGAGTAAAATAAAAAAAAAAAAAATATTTTGTATTAATTAATATTTTGAATAAAATATCAAGACTGTAAAGCCCCTTTAAATATCTTGGAAAATCGGCAACAAGTCCAGACGCACCACCACAGTGCTCGACTGCCCTCTGGTGAATTAGAGAAAATATTTCACCAGGAATACACAGGTCTGCTGTAATAACAAAAGGAGTGCAAAAGTAGAAGGTTTAAACTTCTTCGTCAAAACAAAATTGCCCAAGGTATGATATTTTTCTAGAATTAACAATACCACAATATCTACTAACATCTACTCTTGTAGCTCGGTGATAGACTTTAGTCGTCAGAATCTTTTAATGGCCGTAGACCCATAACGTAGGTATTCAAATGAATCCGAAAAAAAGCTAACTAAGACATTTATGATGGTTTCAAATTGAAGAACACCTTCTGGTTTCCATGGTTTACATAAAAAATTTAGCGCTTTAAGGGTTGACCCTCAAAGCACTAAGTTATAGAATTTAAATTTTCACCCACTTCAAATTGTGTCTCGCTACCGCGACCTACTCTTCAAGTGGGTGAAGGTTGTTCATATCTGTTTAATTTGAGACATTTGCAACTATTAATGTTATTTTTAATTTAATTCCGACCAACAGTGATTTCAGTGGCTAATAAAACGAATTACAAACGATTGTAACCGTGCCTTACGCTTAAAGTATTAACCTTTAAAACGCTGAATTATGTTTGTTTAAACCATGGAGACCAACGTTTTTTTAAATTTGAAATCATCATAAATGTCTTAGTCAGATCTTTCTGATTCATTCAAATACCTATGTCGTGGGTCTGTGGCCATTATAAATATTTTTTACTCTTACAGTGCGGGGATCGATTTTAGACGTCAGAATCTGACGTCTACAGACGTCAGATTCTGACGACTAAAGTCGATCCCCGCGCTGTAAGGGTTAATGTGACAACCGGAGCAAGTCGACACTTTGGAATTTAAAGAATGGCTGCTGTGTGATAGTGCCCGATGTTCTTTACAACAAGGTTTCATGAGAAATTACTGTAAATGATCGAAAGAGTAGACCTACGAAGTTCTTTTGGCATTCGGCATTCAGTTATTGAGATTAGATATAATGTGAAATAAAAACATTTCAATTGTCCATAAACTGTTTATTTAAAAAAACAACTTCCATGTGAATATTCAATAATAAAGCTCCGGTATTGACTTTTGTGGAGCACCTATATTTTAAATGTTACATTTTCTGAATCTGTAGGATCTCATGGTTCAGAAAAGTCTGGGTGCTTCGCTGAAATGTGGTACATTTTTTTTCTACTGCGTTTTTCATGTGTAATTATTTTTGCAATACTGATATTTCTTGCATGTGCACATTGTAATTGGATATATTACCCAGATAGACTAGATATGTGCATAATCACCCATCCCGAAAATAATTTTGTAATAAAAAGAAAATTTGAGAAACTTTTGACTGTTTTTCATCGATAAATACAATGAAGTATTTTCAATATTCTGAGACGGTAAATTTTGCAAAAGCTACTATAATTGTCTCTGGCAGTTAAATCCAGTAACTTCGCGATATGCCCTGAGTGATATTTTGTGAAACTCAATAGCCTTGACCTTCATTTTTGTAGCTGTATTTTTGTAGCTAATACAAGAGAGTATGGGGGAGGGGGGTCTTATATAACATTGTTTTCCCCGAGTTCCCATTCGAAACGGTTTCCTGTGACGTCACTGCGTTTCACAGAATTTAGGTGTAGACTTTGAAACAAAAGACTATATCAACCATTTGTGAAATATTTGTGATTTTATTCAACAGTGTTGATCTTACGTGAAGTGCACCCAGAATTACCCGAAAATCACGCTTATTGTTGTAACTTCTTTATTATTTGACATAAAACAATGTTGTTGGTATCTACGCCCATGTTTTCACGTATGGGGAATCAATAGCGGTCATCAGATTTTTAATTTGAGCAATGCTTTTTAGCCTAAATGTGAAAAGACGGACACATAGTTGGTGAAAACCTCATTCTTTTGCTTTTACACGTTTGGAATTTTTTTGAACAAGGTTATGTTTACAGAATCATCTATCAAAATATGAGATAATAATCAGAATATAAAAAATGTCTATGTCATGTCTATAATTTCTTCATAATTGATGTTGCTGTTATTTTCATGAAAGCGAAGTTCTCCCGCTATACAAAAAGTGTCACTAATATAAAGTAACCGGTGGCATCCGGTATAGCAGTTGTCTATCATAGCCAAAGGTGTGGAAATAATTAGCGGCATCAAGTAAAAATTATTGATTCTCATAACTTCAAAATAAATATTTATCAAGTCTTTCAGGTCCCCTATCTGGGCATTGGCCACTAATGTATGGTACAATCAATTCAAAGGATAGCCTGAATATGGCTCCTATGTGAGGATACGAAGTTCATGACTAACAAAATATAATGTGTATTAACAAAATCTCCCACACCGATGTTCTTTGTTTGAGTTTTTATTACGTTTACCATGACATCAATGGTGGCAATACAGACTTAAGATGACTCAGTGGATAATTCTCTCTATCAATTTAGAAAGATGATTTTTTGTGTCTAATCATACATTTAAGTGGTCAAGGAATCTGTTGAAACTATTTTCAATTGCCAAATTATAATACTTTTTGTATTATCCAAGATGGCGTTTAAAAAATGTCAAAAAATTACATATATTACATCCATGCACTTTTGAAGTTGTGGTTTGTGATTTGAAATATCCCTAGGACTCCCATTGAGTGGTATCATTTTGTTTAGAAACATATCCCGAGTCATGATCAAGCTGGTAATATTTAATTAATAGAGTAGAAATTGCCACAAAAACGATTTTCAAAATGGCTGCTACCAAAATCACCGGAAATTCTGAAACCCATAATTGAAGATATCGTGCCTCCTAATCAACTTAGGGGCATGATTTTTATGGCAATTCCTACATTTTAATAGTCAAGGAATCTGTTAAGCCTATTGTCGATTGCTAGATTATAGTATTTGTTGTGTGAAATCCATGACGCCTAATATATGACAAAAAATTACATATTTTACATCTATTCGTTTTTGAAGTTTTGTTCAACTAGTTTTCCTTAATAAACGTTAAGCTGGTAACACATGGTATAATTAATCAAAAGAGCTAGAAATAACGGTTTTAAATGGTCATTATAAAAAAATACTGGCTTCCAAAATATGCCTATTTTATCATCAGTTTATCTTGTACAAAATAGTTTTGTAGCCAATTTTAAATTTTATTGCTCTAAGAATCCAATATTGAAATTGTGATAAAAAGGATATTTGATATTAGAGAAATTCAGAATGGCAGTGATATATTTTATATATAAAAAAAGTTTCAGACCCAAGAAAATAGCAATACGTTCGCAAGAATACTGGTGATTCACTGTAGTAAAATTATAGTCATTTAACGGTATTATTTTCTAACGGAGACATAACAGTCAAGAAGTTAATTTAGATATAGGCCTATATATTAGTCGTCTCGATCACTCTCATAAAGGCACATTTCATCCACTTCTTCCTCGGCATCACTGACATCAGAAATACATTTTTTTCTCATCCAAAAGGCTTTCCTCCACCATAATAGTTTAGTCCACAAAATAGTATTCATCTTCTAAAGTCCATTCATGGCCATCAACAGCAGAAGGAGCCTCAGTTACTGCCGTATCAGCATTTCACCAAATAACCATCTGATAGTTGGCTCTTCGTATATGTTGTACGCAGACCTTTGGCAAGGTCGCAGGTTACTAAGATCAACGTTTTTTTCTGCTTTTGATTATGCCATTTTTAAATACATATCTGTGAAGGCCTCAAAGCCAGCTTGTATATCATTTGTATCTTCCCATGTTTCCCCAAGTCGCACAGCCAAAGCAGGCTGCAATATCTGGTTTATATACATTGTTTTAATGGGTTTGATCTTCCAGATTCCCTTAAAAGTACTGATGGAATCACAATGAGTAGCATGAGTACAGTGCATTATTCCTGCTAGAGTCCAGACACCAAGTCTGTCAGGCGTTTGTTGTTTTCATGCAGTCCGTGCGTCAAAATATATTGTACATGACAACATGGATAAGGTGGGATAGTATTAAGAAAACGTCGCTGTCTGGGCTGCGAGCCCTAACATCCTCATAACTCCATCATGTCAAATATTTGCCCACATATATCTTGAAAATTTCCGGTGATCTCACATAGGTGGTAAAAATAGCATTACCAAGTCCATTCTCAATAATTTGTTCGAGATGTGGAAGTGTTTAGTTGTGCTTCGCTATCTACATCTTTGATGAGATAGTGGAACCCTCCATATTCCTTAACTACTGCAGTGTAGTCTTTGACGCCGGGTCTTTGACTAAGGCAATCAACCCTTCGTCTACACTGCCTTAAGGAATCAATCCGTGGTGGTTCGCCTGGGAAAATGGCACAGCTGTGGCTATCAAACATATTGGGCTTATTTCTGATGTAATGAGAGCTGTGAAAACAATTGACTATGCCCTGTAGAGGCATAGCCTCTTTAGAATGGCTGTTGTCTTCTTCACGCTATGTCAGTTTTTTCTCAATTGTCCTGGCAAATGTTGGCAAAGCTCATTTTGGTGCTTGTACACTCCTTGCAAGTGGTACTTTTAGCGTAGAAAGATTTCTTATTCCTGGAAAAAGATGTCCAGTTGATAAAACAGTGGAAAAAAACTTTATGAAACACATCAATCAATACTTCCTAATTCTGTGAAGTGAGTTGAGTGAAGCAAACACAGCTGCGGTGATGCATTTTTTATTCAGGGGTACATAACAAAGCGTCCATCAGACTGGAAGACCTGGAAGACATTTTTAACAAAGGATGAAAATAAAATACAACTCATCAAACTACTAAGACAACTTCGCGCCACAATACCAAGAACGACCGTTAATTCTCATTGCAAAACAAAAGGTCTACTTTCTAGAAACATATGACGGTATGCACACACAAGCAAAAGCAATACCAACACTATATTCAGACCAAGAGGAACAATTTGAAAGTACGCCCAAGAGTTATTAGACATCCCATACAGCTACATTTTCTTTAAACTACTGCGTCACACTCTCACCTTTTCGTGTACAATATATGTCGACAGACACTGGGAACAGCAAACGCCTGGTAAATATGACAGATATGATGTCTTAATTCACTCGGGAATACTGCACTGCGCTCATGGTACTCTTTGAATTTACTAATTGTGATCCCACAAGTAGGCCTACTTTTAAGGGAATCTTGAAGATCAAACCAATTAAAACAATGCAGACAGACCAGATATTTCAGTCTTTGCTTGTGCGACTTGGAGAAACATGGGAAGTTTCAAATGATGTACTAGCTGGTTTTGAGTCCTTCTAAAATGTCTATTTGAAGATGGCATAATCAAGAGCAAAAACAACGTTAATCTTATTGCCAAAAAGCCTTCATCAGATGGTTATTTGGAGAAATGCTGATACTGCAGTGATGGAGTTTTCTTCTACTGTTGTTGGTCATGGCTGGACTTTAGAAGATGGAGTGATTACGCCCTTGTGGAATGAGGGTTATTTCCTTCCAACTATTATGGTGGATGAAAGCCTTTTGGAAGATAAAAGAGCTGGTATCAGTGATGTCGAAAAAGAAGTAGCTGAAATGTGCCTGGATGAGGGTGATCCAGTCGACTAATGTTAAGCATATATCTAAATTAATTTCTTGACTGTAATGTCCCTTTAGAAAGACTATAATACCGTTAAATGACTACTATTTACTGTGTGAATCAATTAGAGCAATAAAGTGTCCTGGCGGTAGGGTACATGTAACTCTGAATCCATCAGAGCGTTATAATGTTAAAATATGTGATTTTTTGTGACCGCCATCTTGGATTTCATACACAAATATTATAATTAAGCAATCGAAAATATGCTTAACATATTCTTTGCCAATAAAATATAGGAATTGCCATTAATCTCATGCTTAGGAGGTACGATATTTTCAACTATGCGTTTCAGGACATATCAGTGATTTTTGTAGCGGCCATTTTGAAAAACAGTCTTTGCCAATTACTTCTCCATTGATTAAATATTAATAGCTTGATGTTGTCTCATGATATTTCCCTGAACAACATGAAACAACTCAATCAGAGTGTGAATATTTGAAATCACAAATCATAACTTCAAAAGCGAATAGATGTAAAATATGTAATTTTTTGTCATATTTTGGGCGCCGTCTTGGATTTCGCACAACAGAATAATTTTGTGACGCAGCATGCCAAAACCAGGCTCTTCTCGAAAATTAAATATTTTTAAAAAAATCCACCATCTGATAGCGCTTTTTGTTCTGTGCATTTTAAAACAAATTGTATGAAAATCGGACGAGTATTTCCAAAGATACAGCTCCTCAAAATAAAAAAGTCCAACCCAATTTTCTGGCATAGTACTATTGAGAAAACTGTCTTTGAAGGTAACCATTAAAAATAAGATAACTTGTAAACTTGTACAAGAAATCACAAAATTTGTCAAATTTAGATATAAGAAAAACAGTTTCGTAGAACATAAAAAATGAAATCGGATGGAGCCCAACCCAATTACACATGGTGACATGGGTCGGAGTTGGGCTTGAGAGGGGTGTTACCCCAAGGTCATCTCAAAGTCATCCCAAGGTCATCTCAAGGTCACATCAAGGTCAAATCAACTAAAAAGAGCAAAAAATAAGTTTTTTTTACCAATTCTGTTAACTTGAAGTGTATGTGATGGTAGAACCCCGCCTAGACCCCAACATGGAGTTATACTAAACAAGAGGTTAAAGGGAAATATAGGGGGTGGGGGGGTGATACCCCATTAAATCACCCTGATGTCAACCCTGTATGAAATGGCATAAGTGGACCAAATAACACAATGATTGTCATGTTTGGACTAATGGTCCGTACTTTAATTAAATCTGATAAAGCCCAATCCAAATATGCATGCTGACATGGGTTGGAGTTGAGCTTCATAGAGCTGTTACCCCAAGGTCATGGCAAGGTCATCTCAAGGTCACATCAAGGTCAAATCAACACAAAGGGGTGGAAATAGCTTATTTTTGCTGTTTTTGTTCAAATTTAGTTCAATTGAGATATCTAAGATTGTTTAAACCCAACTAGACACCAACAATGAGTTATACCAAACATACCCTAACAGGTTACAGGGGTGATATAGGGTTTGAAGAGGTTATACCCCAGCAAATCACCCATATGTCCCCCCTGTCTGAAATAGCAGAAATGGAACAAATAACAAAATGACTGCCATGTTTAGACCAATGGTCAATACTTCGATTTTATGTGATGAAGTCCAAACCGTGTACACACATGGTCCAAAGGGTTGGGGTTGGGTTTTATAAAGCTGTTACCCCAAGGTCATGCAAGGTCATCTCAAGGTCACAGCCAGGTCACAGCAAAGTCAAATCAATACAAAAGTGTTGAATAAAGCATATTTTTGTTGTTTCTGCTCCAATTTTGTTCACTTGGGATGCCCATGATGGCTAAAACCCAGCCGGACCCCAACATGGATGTATACCAAGCATACCCAAGAGGTTACAGGGGTATTTTTGAGTTGAAGAGGTCATACCCCGTCAAATCATACTTATGTCATCCCTGTCTGAAATGGGCCAAATAACAAAATGATGGCCGTGCTTAGACCAATGGTCAATACTTCAATTTCATGTGAAGAAATACAACCGAAGTACACATGTGGACACGGGTTGGGGTTGTACTTCTGAGGGGTGTTACCTCAAGGCCATAGCAAGGTCATCTCAAGGTCACAGCAGGTCAAATCGACAGAAAAGAGGGGAAAATAGCATAATTGAGTTGTTTTTGCTACAATTTTGTACACTTGAGATGCCTATGAAAGTGGAAACCCACCTGGACCCTAACATGGATGTATTATCAAGCATACCCCAAGATGTTAAAAGGGTAATAAAGCGGTTAGAGGGGTAATACCCCATTGAATCACCCTGATGTGCTCCCTGTTTGAAATGGAAGAAAAGGACCAAGTAACACAATAATTGCCTGGTTTAGACTGAGGGTCTTTACCTGAATTTATTACATGTATGTTATGAAGTCCAACCCAAGTAGGCTTACACATGATTAACTGGGTTGGAATTAGGCTTCATGGGTGTTACTCCAAGGTCATGACAAGGTCATCTCAAGGTAATTTTAAGGTCAAATCGAAGAAAACTGAAAAGTAACATTTTTTAGCATAAAGGTGCACTGATATGCTTATATTATACTGTAGGAAATTTGAACCAGGATAGCACTAATTTTATTTTTACCAACTTAAACTTGTGTCTGGCAGGCTACCGCGATCTACAACTTCAAGCAGATAAAATCGCTCATAATTTGAATAAAAATATAGTCCTATGCCAATCAACACACTTAAAAAAAAATCAAAACAACATTACATTTATTAGATAAAATTTGTTAATTTAGATATTTATTGTTGATCACACCAAGGCCACATGAAGGTCATGTCAAGGTCAAATTTGGCTAAAATATGTTAAGTAGACTTTGGTGTTTTTCTAATGAATTATTCAAGATATAATTGTACACAAATTAAGAATACAATTATTCAGCATCTGGTTATTCGGTGATTTGAGGTATCAAATGTTTTATTATACACCAGTGACCACAACATTATACTATAGTCTAGCATAGCCCAGAGAATGGACAAGCTTTCTCCCACAATGTCACAGTAGTGTACTTTAACAAATAGTTACATAGCCATCCAAAATTGACCTCATCCATTTCAATGAATTATTCAGGATACAAGTGCACTGAGACTTAGAAAATCTTCTTTCAGTCAGCCTCTGATTATTCTGTGATTTGATGTACGAAAAGTTGTATCATACGCCAGTGACCACAAAATTATACTATAGTCTGTCCACAATTTTACACTCCTGTGCACTGCAGCAAATAGAAGTCATGTAGATCTGGTCATCCAAATCGACACTATCCATTCTTTTCTTCTACAATATCTACAACTCCAGGTATCATTTTCTGAAACATACATTACACACAATAATGAAAAGGCTATTACATCCAACATAATAATTCCAGATATTAAAATATTTAACTTTTTTTTCAATGTTGGGAAATTCTAATCAGTTGTTAATAGCACTTGATAGTTAATAGCTTGTAAATCTGCTGATATAGCTATTTGAAACAAATACTCCAATACTAGCCTGTAACTTTAAGATACAACTGATGATCACACAGGATGAGGATACAAATTTTAAAAATTTACATACCTAATGTTCAGACTGAACAATTCACTTACTTATCTCACTGAATAAATATGTTAATGTTACAAAGAATGTTGGTTCAACGCTGGTCCGATGTTGTATACAGAGGACCAACATTGATTCAACATCTTGTGTCTGCTGGGATATGACAGACAATACAAATTATGGAACAATATAACTGTATAACATGTATAAAGACCATTATTCTGGTAATCAATGTTTGTAGTGTATATTTTAAACAAAGGAAGGACAGTGAATAACAAAAAAATAAGAAATGAAGAAAAGAAAAAAATGTGATTTGCTTGGTTTTTATATAGTGGTTATTTCATGATTCCAACTTGCGGGATATATCAGACAATTTAACAAGAGAGTATGACAAAAATCAGATATTTTTTGTGGTGGGCTATGAAATGGGAAAATAGTTAGGTCTACAGTTAAACCTGTGCTAATGATACTAACCTTACTGTACATATTTAGTGACTTTTTGGTTTTCTAGTCTGGAATGTTAGATTGCTAGCAGCTGCACATATTTACTATCATGCCATTTTGCAGTGAGAATTTGATCTTTTCTGAACAAAATCACCATATTCTTTGGTACCTGCCAAATGTAAAAACAAAAGACATTTGACATTTTGAACCATAATTTTTATCCACCTGTTTATTCATATCTTATATTATAGGCATACATATTATACACTAGTCTATATCTTTACAAATCATATGAATTTTAAATACTGTAGGCCTACTTAGCTCAAATGAAGTTCATATCATAAATGTGCTATAATAATTTTACTAAAATGTATCTATTGGAATAATGAAGCATTACATGTGACTTAAATTACATTATATTGTGAAATGTCTTACATATTACCGGTAGTGGCTTGCTGTCAGTAGAAATATATTTTTTGAATAGGTGAAAGTTAAAGAATTACATGTCTGTTAAAAAAGGTTTAAAACAAAAAATACCTAAATAGTCTTCTTCGTCAAATTCAGTCAAGCAAGACTTGCCAAGATTTAAGGAGCACTTCCAGTGACAATTTCCGCATGCAGCCTCAACTCAATTGCAGTTGCTGTATTAACTTGCACAGCTGTTTCAACCTGAAAATGATAAGTAGCAAAAAATGAAAAATAGCAAAAAGTAATTTCAAGATAATTTTATTTTATTTTTAATTTTCGCACATTAATCCATATTCAAGCTATAATAAAAGAAATATGTTTTCAAACTGAAAATCAAAAATGGAAGTTAGCTTTCAATTTTCATTTTTGGACAAAATCCATCGATAGTAGCCTAGCCTACTGTTGGACAGACAATGACATGAATGATAAGTTCATAACGTTAGTCTAGACTAGGCTAACATAATTAATTATGCCCAGATACCTATGATACTCGGGTTCATATTAACCAAGGAAGAGTGAATGTATTTCTCTGATGTCTCAGTCAACTCTAAACTAATTTTCATTCAGTAGGCCTAGGGCCTACTATTTTCAGTGATGCAGTGACTACCCCTAAGAAAAATGTCAGCAATTATAGGCCTAGGCTAATACTGGTCGCAGCATAATTTTTTTTAGTCAAGTCTAAATATTTTTTAAATATCAAAACACATGGTTCGTGATGAGGTATGAACTATAGTCTAGTAGGCCTACTAGCTTATTATATACTAAAAAAAATTGCACAATATTCAAAGTAACGTTAGTCGCCACATTCATGACTAGAAGTAGAACATTTGAATAAATATTGTGTGAAACTTAGGCATTGGCCTGAAATGTAAAATCCATTTCCATTGCCCCCCGCATTGGTTGATAGACCTACGGATACTGATAGGTGTAGACTGTAGGCCTAGGTCTAGGCCTAATTGACAGACTCTGAGTGAGAAAACAGCGAAATTCATTCAAACTTGACGTGGTTAGGGCCTAATCACTAGCCTATAATAGTTTATAGCTGATGTGAATCTAAATTCTATTTTCACTCACATTCAGCGTCTCTGAGAGAGCAGGGACAGTGTGCCACTGATGTGACTGTCACTGTCAGACTGAGTCTGAGTCAGTGGGTCAATTACTGACGTGACAGTGACACCGGAAAAACTGTGAGTGCGAGCTTTACTCGCCTTTAGAAGTTTAAGGCGCCTTTAGGCCCCTAGGCCTAGGCCCGGGCTAGGCTATAGTCTTTACTTTAGAAATTAGACTGTGTCAGTGTGTTAGACTGTGAGCCAGTGCAGTGCCAGTGGCTGGCAGTGTCCGCGAATCAAGTGTCACTGTGACTGTCAGTCAGTGAGTCACACACTGCCGAGCCGGAGTCATATTCACCATAGATATAGAGATCTCCATGATATTCACATCATCCATGACAATTTGGATTTTCAATTTTGGCTTGGCACGGGCGATATTTGAGTAGACTAACGTATGCTTACCTGTGACTGTGTCAGTTTTCTCATCGGCAGGATTAGTTTCAGGAAATGTGCATCAACGATGATATATTCTGTTTTCAGGTTCAGCAAGTGAACTTTCAAACACATTTTCTTGTAAAATTACCCCAAACGTGGACGTAGTCCTAGAAATGGCGCGGAAAAAATGTAAACAATCGACCAGTGAACTGTTTCCGGTAGAGTCGTTGTCAGTCATGTCAAAGGTTGCCGGCAAAAATCGTCTTAAAAACCTTCGAATCAGATAAAAAAGGTTGAAATAACTTTAATAATGTGTTAAAAACATATTATTTAACGTCAAACTACTTAATTTGAAAAAAGCATAGACAAAAAATTATTCAGTATTTGGCAGTTTCAAATCTGTTTAACACAAATCAACGCTTTGCGAGAAGCGCCTGGTTTTGCTGTGGCGCGTCACAGATACTATTATTTAGCAATCGAAAATAGGCTTAACGGATTCCTGGATCATTAAAATGTAGGAATTGCCATAAAAATCATGCCTCTAAGTTGATTATGAGGAACGATATCTTCAACTATGGTTCCAGGATTTCCGGTGATTTTGATAGCGGACATTTTGAAAAGCGTTTTTTGGCAATTTCTGCTCTCTCAAATAAATATTAACAGCCTGATTATGACTCCCTGAACAATATGATACCACTCAATGGGAGTACTAGAGATATTTGAAACACAACTTCAAAAGTGCATAGATGTAAAATATGTAATTTTTTTACATTGTTTTAGACACCATCTTGGATAACCATGATTAGACGAAAAGTATTATAATTTGTCAATTTAAAATAGTTTAAACAGCTTCCCTGGCCACTTAAATGTGAATTAGACACCGAAATCGTCTTTTTAAGTTGATTAAGAGGTGAAATATGCTCAATTAGGAATGTATGGTGAGTTCCGTAATTTTGATGGCGGCCATTTTGAAAATCGGCCATAATGCCAATTTCGACCATACAGATCACGTGTTAACAGGCTGATTATGACCCGGGAGATGTCCCTGAACAAAATGGTACCACTCATGGAGGGTCCGGGGGGATGCACGGTAACCCCCCTGGGCTCCTAGACCATTCTCTATCTGCGCGTACCAGGTCCCTGATACCTTGCTCATGTCAAGAAATGTCTTTCGTTTGATATATAGAGTGGAGCAGCTGTGAGCTTCTTTTGATATAGAGAATGTAGCAGCTGTGAGCTTCTGTAAATATAAAAAGAGTGTAGCAGCTGTGAGCTTCTTTTGATATAGAGAGTGTAGCAGATGTGAGTTTTTTTCGATATAGGGACTGTATCAGTTTGTGAGATTCTTTTGATATAGAGAATGTAACAGCTGTGTGCTTCTTTTTATATAGAGATTGTAGCAGCTGTGAGCTTTTTGATATAGAGAGTGTAGCAGCTGTGAGATTATTTTGATATAGAGACTGTAGCAGCTGTGTGCTTCTTTTTATATATAGATTGTAGCAGCTGTGAGCTTTTTGATATAGAGAGTGTAGCAGCTGTGAGCTTCTTTTGATTATGCAGAGTGTAGCAGCTGTGAGCTTCTTTTGCTATAGAGAATGTAGCAGCTGTGTGGTTCTTTTGATATAGAGAGTGTAGCAGCTGTGAGTTTATTTTGATATAGAGAGTGGTGTAGCAGCTGTGAGCATCTTTTGCTATGGAGAATGTAACAGCTGTGAGATTCTTTGGATATAGAGAGTGTAGCAGCGGTGTGGGTTTTTTTTAAATAGAGAATGCAGCAGCTGTGAGCTTCTTTTGATATGGAGACTGAGAATGTAGCAGCTATGAGCTTCTTTAGATATAGAGAGTGTAGCATAATAATGTGAGCTTCTTTATTATAGAGAATGTAGTAGCTGTGTGCTTCTTATGATATAGAGAGTGTAGCAGCTGTGAGCTTCTTTTAATATACAGAGTGGTGGAGCAGCTGTGAGCTTCTTTTGATATAGAGAGTGTAGCACATATGAGCTTCTTTGATATAGAGAGTGTAGCAGCTGTGAGCTTCTTTAGATATAAAGAGTGTAGTACCTATATGCTCTTTTGATATAGAGAGTGTAGCACCTATGAGCTTCTTTTGATATAGAGAGTGTAGCACCTATGAGCTTCTTTTTATATAGGGAGTGTAGCAGCTATGCGCTTCAATAAACACGATTTAGGTTCATGAAAATTTTGGGATTTTAAAACTGGTATAGATGCAGGGATGTAGATACAAGGCTGGTGTAGATATAAGATGGGCTCTGGTAACGACCATGTCCGATAATCAGTTCCGAACACTGGTATTATTAGAAAGAAGCCTCTTGGGGCTCCGCCCTCAGAGGCTTCTTTCTAATAATGCCGTGCTCTTCACTAATAAGGTCTAATACATAGAGATTGCTGCAGATGTAGGCTTCTGTTGACATAGCGTGTAACAGCTGTGAGCTCACTCACTCACTCACTCACTCACTCACTCAGTCACTCACTCACTCACTCACTCACTCACTCACTCACTCACTCACTCACTCACTCACTCACTCACTCACTCACTCACTCACTCACTCACTCACTCGGACTTGAAATTCCCTCAGGTTTTACAAAGTTTGCGTTTTAATGTAGTCCAGTTATTGCAAATAATTGCAAATAATTCCATTTGAATTGTGCGTGCGTCCACAAATCACTAGGTATCACAAAGGTAATGTGTGTGAGTGCTAACCAAAAGTGTTTTTTGAAGAACAAGAACAAGTGTGCTGGTTACACCCCCTTCTCCCCGGGTAATATGTGCAACCTGTTTCAATCTATTATGTTCATGGTGCTCATAATACCCCCATTACCAGATCTTTGTGGAAAAAAAAGTAGGTCTAATGTTCAATTAATACCCCAACTTAATGTATAGCGAATTGAAATGAGAGGACATCATCCCACTTATCTGGATTTAGCGATAATGCATTCCTTGGAACTTAATCATAATAGGATTCGGGTCATATCAAGGTACATTGAATGTCACTTACGGCACACTACTCAGAAATATCACTGTTAAATTAGCCCTCTGAGAAAAGACCTCTTTTGTCAAATGTTAATAATATTAATTAATTAGGCATGCATCATATTCCCGCACAACCCATGGTCATATTTCCTACGTGGGTAAAATGAGCATGCTTGGGAAATACTGTTAATACTGTTAAGGTAAGGTCCTCATGTTACCCCTCTTTGCCCTACACGTGTTACATCAAAAATCGGGCCGAAAAAGACGTGAAACTGTTGGCCTAAATAGCCTGGCCTACCCCAGATACAGCACGAGGCATCCATTGGCAGGCGGTGGGGAAAATCTGGGTCGATATGTCGCCAAGCTCGGTCAGACCCCAGCGAACGCCAGAGACGCCCACCCGATGCTGGCTCCGTGTCGGCCCATCGCCGCAGACGATGGGCCGACAAGGGGCCAGCATCGGGCCAACGTCTCGTTCCGATTGAAGCCTGTTATCTTACATGTAAACCCCACCTGATTCACAGCCCAAGTTCACAGCCATTACGCAACATGAAGCCAGCCAAAGGCATGCCGCGTGTCTGACCCTCTCCTCTAACTGTGGCACCACGGGCTGCGTGTATCAGGCCGCACTGACAAAAATTATACCTGCGATTTAAAATTATAGTAGAAAACACATTGATCAACAAACGCGAGAGCTAGACATGCTATATAGGCATACATATAGGCTATATGCCCCTATAGATATAGTGATATAGATATATATAGATAGGTCCTATGGATATATAGATAGATAGGCCTGGCGTATAGATATGGTACACAGACTTTTCGCCCCATAGTCAGTTCGCACCATTTTTTAGTGAGACGTTGCGCCCCCAACTCATACTTAGGAAAGACGTTACGCCCCCGCCCCATAAATAAGAAAGACTTTTCGCCCCCGTCTTCATAGTTCAGAAAGACGTTTCGCACCCAAACCATATTTCACAAAGACGTTTCGCACCCAAACCATTATTTCAGAAAGACGTTTCGCACCCAAACCATATATTAGAAAGACGTTTCGCTCCCAAACCATATTTCAGAAAGACGTTTCGCACCCATTTCATTATTAGGCAAGACGTTTCGCCACCTCTTCATATTTTGGAAAAACGTTTCGCCCCCTGATCAGAAAGACGTTTCGCCCCCCTAAAGTCATAATTTGGAAAGACGTTTCGCACCCTTTTCATAATTAGGAAAAACGTTTCGCCCGCTATTCACAAATCAGCATTATATTCATTTTTAATTGAGCAAGACCAGCCTAATAAATGCCCCCCCCCCCCCCCTAGACCATTCATATTCGTTATCATGTAGCCTAATGCAAGTATACAATTTTTACTCTACTCTATGAACGTATGACTCTGTCTGTCATAGAATATCAATTTTACAAAACAGAATACGATAGGCCTAAATATAAACGCAAGTTTCATAGATAGACATACTACTAATTATTAGTAAAAAATAATGATAGTCTGCAATTAATTATGAGGATGTCGATGGTCTAAATGAGTAATGAAATCGGTCAATATGTTTTGTGGTATGTGGAAATGTTTTCTTGACCGCTTGGTATTAAATTATCACATAATTATTGCCCTACTTCCTCAATTACCATGACGTAACTTTTATGTGAACACTACAATACAATGCATTTATTACGACACTGTACCAACATTAAACCAGCATTGGTGCAAAGTCTCCTGCGGCGGGAAGCAGACCGCCTTATCCTACCCAGAAAACACGGGACGTTCGCCCAATGCTGGTTATTTTGATTATTGTTCTGAGAAAAGGGCCGAAAGTCTCACGTGGTCACATAGAAATATACATAGGGGCTAGGTATCTTAATTTGGGGAGGGGGCGAAACGTCTTCTCTGGGATGCAAAACGTCCTAAAAGAACGGGGGCGAAACGTCTTGTCCGGGGTGCGAAACGTCCTATAAAAACGGGGGCGAAACGTCTTCTCTAGGGTGCGAAACGTCCTATGAGAACGGGGGGCGAAACGACTTGCCTAGGGTGCGAAACGTCCTATAAGAATGGGGGCGAAGCGTCTCACATAAGGGTTCGAGATGTCTTAATTTAGAGAGGGAGCGAAACGTCTTTCCCAGGGGGTGAAACGTCTTCCCTAGGGGGCGAAGCGTCTCAATAGGAGGCGAAACGTCTCAATAGGGGGCGAAACGTCTCACATATGGGGCGAGACGTCTCACATAAGGGGCGAAACGTCTTCTGTGGGTGCGGAACGTCTCACAGGGGGGGGGGGGCGAAACATCCTAAACTGGGACAAGTCGTCACGGCGACGGGGGCGAAACGTCTTGAAGATGGGTGCGAAACGTCTTGGGGGGCGAAACGTCTATGGTGTGAAATGTCCTGGAGCCATAGATATAGTGCCTATAGGCCTACCTGGCTTGAGGGGCAAACCGAGTTATCCCGTGATAAACATAATCCGTTATTATAATGCTAATATATCTCTATTACAATAACCTTGATATTTGACGTCTTCTCGAAGGTTTTTATTCTATGAAGGAATCGTTAAAAGTGTTAAAAAGTTCTAAAATTGAATTACGACGTGTGTTCTGGAGTGTGAGTGTCAATATCTGTACAACTCACTATAAGTGTGTGTTCGCCCTGTAAGGGTCACGGGGACAGTGTACAATATCTGTACTACTCAGTATCAGTGTGTGTTCATCATTTGAGAGTCACGGGGACATTGTACACTATCTGTACAAGTCGGTATCAGTGTGTTTTCACCCTGTGAGAGTCACGGGGACAGTGCACAATATCTGTACAACTCAGTATCAGTGTGTGTTCACCCTGTGAGAGTCACGGGTACAGTGTACAATAGCTGTACAACTCGGTACCAGTGTGTTTTCGCCCTGTAAGAGTCAGAGGGACAGTGTGCAATATCTGTACAACTCAGTATCAGTGTGTGTTCGCCCTGTAAGAGTCACGGGAACAGTGTACAATAGCTGTACAACTCAGTATCAGTGTATATTCGCCCTGTAAGAGTCACGGGGATAGTGTACAATTTCTGTACAACTCGGTAGCAGTGTGTGTTCGCCCTTTAAGCGTCACATGTACAGTTTACAATATATGTACAACTCACTATCAGTGTGTGTTCGCCCTGTAAGAGTCAGGGGGATAGTGTACAATAGCTGTACAACTCAGTATCAGTGTGTGTTCATCCTGTAAGATGTAAGAGTCAGGGGGACAGTGTGCAATATCTGTACAACTTAGTACCAGTGTGTGTTCGCTCTGTAAGAGTCACAGTGATGGTGTATAATATATGTACAACTCAGTATCAGTGTGTGCTCGCCCTGTAAGAGTCACGGGGATAGTGTACAATATCTGTACAACTTGATATCAGTGTGTGCTCGCCCTGTGAGAGTCACGGGTATCGTGTACAATATATGTACAACTCAGTATCAGTGTGTGTGTTTGCCCTCTAAGAGTTACGGGTACAGTGTATATTATCTGCACAACACAGTACCAGTGTGTGTTCGCCCTGTAAGAGTCACAGGGACAATGCACAATATCTGTACAATTCAGTACCAGTGTGTGTTCGCCCTGTAAGAGTCACGGTGACAGTGTACAATATAATTATAACTCAATATCAGTATGTGTTCGCCCTGTAAGATTCACGGGTACAGTGTACAATATCTGTACAACTCAGTATCAGTGTGTGTTCGCCCTGTAAGAGTCACTGGGACAATGTACAATATATGTATGCCTACAACTTGATATCAGTGTGTGTTCGCCCTAACACAGTTACGAAGACAGTGTATGCCTACAATATCTGTACAACTCTGTATCAGTGTGTGTTTGCCCCATAACAGTTACAAAAACAGTGTGCAATATCTGTACATTTCAGTATCAGTTTGTGTTCGTCTTTTCAGCTACGGGGACAGTGTACAATATCTGTACAACTCAGTATCAGTGTGTGTACGATATCTGTAAATTAACAAAGGCTACTTTATTGGGCATATACTACGTCACTGGGGGTACTGGGATGATTGCTAGTAGTAGTACTTTTCGCTTCCATCCGGGGAGGGTCATTAGGGATCTGTTCCCTCAGTTGCTTGATGTTTGGCATGGTACAGAAGCACTAGTGTACAGCAATCATCCAAGGGCAGCTGCAGCCTCATCGTATCTGGCCATAATCTTCGGGCGGATTGCCAGTGGCGTACCCTGGTTCCTCCGCTCAACTGCGGTGCCATTATTCAGCTCTGGCATCAGTGCTGGCGCTGGTGTAAGCCGTGGTAGCCTTAAATAGCCGGCAATAGCGTGTTGATGACATTAGGTCTCTCACCGGGAATGAATGGAGTTACCCTTCCTATTACTCTGGGGACTATCCGACCCGAGGATAGCGGAGCTGCGCGAAATGCCACAGAGTTTCAGCATTAAATTGCACAGCGAAACCCAAGTATCCGGCCGTCTGAGCATGTCTAGCGAAGGAAAACGCTCTCAATAACTCACCATGCCCTATCACCCCCACCCTCACATCATCATCTGTACATCATTCATCTCATCAATTGACTACAACGTTTTTATCGTATTACAATGTCACTCAAAAGACCATTTGTACCGAAAAGTGACGTAAAGCAATGCTTTACTACTACCACTACTACATGTACTACGTCACTGACCCTTGAACATCAAACCAAGATTAGTTCGCTGTATTTTGTGGGCAGTCTGTCCCGATTGAAGTAGGCCTAGTAGGCCTAGCCTATATCACGTGACTGTCAGGATGCATACTAGTCGCACCAGAGTCGCACGGCAGTTGCACTGAGAAAGAGTGGTTTTCTGATAAATTATTTATAGAGAAAGCGCACGTACACTGCTTTTGCATCAAGTGAAACTGTGTGGGAAACAAAACAAGCGGATTCGTATTATACTCGCACACTATACCCGAAGTTCAATACTGGGCCACCGTCGCAGACGTTGTGTCAACATTGACCTAATAATATTCTCGGTAAATGTCTTGTCTTTTCTTGGTTCTACTTATATTTACTGTGTAGTTGCAGCGCGGTTTTACAAAAAATATCGTCTAATTGAGAACTGGCCTATTTATACATAATATATCGTGTTGACGTCGACGTCCATGTTTATCAGGAGGCCGATTGTCATAGTCTCCTGTGTCGACCGTTTATTTCTACAATTGGCATGAATTCAGGCCATACTTGATCATGTGTGATCATCATGCCTACAACATCTCTCTGTATATCTATGGCCTATAACTCGGCTTTCACAGTCTTTAGTATCTGTTTGTGTTGTCGTGTGTAGAGCTATGCGGTGTTTGCTTGCCTATACTCATGCACAAAGTAATCCTCTGGTCTAAGTTAAATCACTTTTTAAAGATCAAAGTGATCGGTCTCCCGATTTAGCCCACTGGGATCGATTTCCCCAAATCAAAAAGTAGTGGACGGGTAACATTTTTGATGTCATGAGACCTGTTTATGCCTGGGTGGCTATAATACGTGTAGGCCTATAATTATGAACATTTATAAATGCTATATAGCTGTTGATTTGCAATATTATTTTGAAAAAACATACTGACCAAGGTAAACACAAACTAAGCTAGAAATTGAGTTCCCGAGCTCCAAATCCCAGCTTTAGTCTGTTTGAGTGCCATAGCAGTGTATTGGTCTTCCTCACGGGCCAGGGCGGGGGCCCTAGGGTAGTGGTTAGCACTGCTGCCTTTCACGCCGGGGCTCGGTTCCCGGTCTCGGCGGTTTGAAAGAAACAAAAAATGTTTCTTCCCCACCCACGTGTGAAAGTCAGTATTGTGGGGAGCCTCCGTGACCGAGAGGTAGCGTGCTTGGCCTCAGACCGCCAGGGCTCGAATTTCGAATCCTGTGTCTGGAGGACAGTGTCATCTCAATCATCTCACCATCCTCAGGCGGTTCTCCTGGCCCAGTTTAGCCTATAAGTGCACAACGGTGGCTTAAAGCCCGATTGATTTCATTTCATTTCCTCATGGGCCAGAATCATAAATGTCCAGGATATAATTAAGGAAAGAACCAACGAGACAAGTTCAAATATATCTTCGACCTGTATTTCTTGCACCACCATCGCCCGGATGCTGTCCAACATTAATTCGATACTTGCCTACGATGTACCTCTTACAGAGAATGTAGGCCTAACCACCAAATTGTGGTTCAATGTTGGGCCAGCGTCGCAGCCCATTGCTGGTTCAATACCGGTCGATCATCTACGACGCTGGCCCAACACTAATCCATCACTGGGTCTGTTGTATACTTTGCGCGAACACGTGACATTCACCCAATGCTGTTTCAATGTTCACCCACAGTCTTCTTTGCTGGCCCGTCATTGAATCAGCATTGGGTGATTGTACCGTGTCTGACTGTTGCATTATGCCGGGAAGTTTTCCATCCCCGCCCAATAGCCCAAATGCTGATGTAATGCTGGGCCACCGTCTGCGACGCCGGGCCAACATTATTCTAACCAGAACCCTTGGGCTCTTAACCACAAGTAAAATAGTGAATATTTTTTTCTGATCACCTGTTAAAGACAAACGATATTGCACATGTTCATTATAAGGACTGGTATACATAAATGTGAACCGTTTCCCACACACATCATCCCTCTTTCCCCTAAATAGGACACAAACTCAGGCAAAATAAACTTATATAATAGGCTACGGCTTACGGTCGAGCCTAACAAAGTAAACACAAACGTCCAAAATTGTCGGAATACATAATAGGCCTACGTCTCGATTCGAACGCTGGCGGTCACCTCGACCACTCCTGACCAGCGTTTGCCATTGACTCTGCCTTCATCACTGTCATGCGGGCCTATAGGAATCTAATCCGAAATCTAATTGCGCTTTGTGTAAGTGGTATCACTAAAATAAGTAGGAAATGAAATGCATGGGGTTTTAGGCCACCTTTGTGCACACATAGGCTAAATTGGGCCAGGAGAACCTCTTGGAGAAATGAAATGAATGGGGTTTCAGGCCACCTTTGTGCACTTTGTGCAGCTAAACTGGGCCAGGAGAACCTTTTGAGGATGGTGAGATAAATGAGATAACACTGCCCTCTAGACACAAGATTTGAAATTCAAGCCCTGGCAGTCTGAGGCCGAGCACGCTACCTCTCGGTCACGGAGGCTCCCCACAATGATGAGTCTTCACGAATGAGCGAGGAAGAAACATTATGTAGTTTGAAAACTTGAAGGCCAGTGTGGGGTTCGAACCCGCGATCTCATGCTTTCCAAACAGGCAGCTTTAACCGGTGCACCAGGCCCCCGTCCCGATAAGTAGGCTACAGCAAACGCAAAACATTTGTATAGCATTTATACAACGCCGGCCCAACGTCTTTGGCGTTGGTCCAACATGTATAAATGTTATAAAAATGTTTTGTGTTTGCTGGGAATATCGATATTTCTATCGTGCGATTTACAGTTATCACAGAATGTGTGAATGAGCCTTCAAGGGGGGTAAATCGCGTTGCGCGCTATCTGTAAATGGTATCAATAAAATAAGTAATATCGCTTCAGACGCGCTATTTTTTATAGCGCGATTTAGGTCTACAGTTATCGAAGAATGGGCTCGTGTAAATGAGCATTTAACCATTCATCCGCTCACTATATATAGTATACACTCTTTCGCTCGTTCGTTCTTTCGTTCGTAGTTGGGCCCGGCCGTAGGCCAGGAGCCTATTCATGCAGTTTATTTTTCCTGAGTTTGTGTCCTATTTAGGGGAATGAGGGGTGCTGTGTGGGGGAAGCGGCTGACATTTCTGTACCAGTCCTTCATGTCGAATATACCGTTTGAGTTCGCTGGGTCAGACAGTTGCGTTTTTAAAAAAGTTAAGACAAAATAATATTCACGATTATATTTGTGAATAGAGCTCCCTTTACCGACTTCCCCCTGATAAAACTACCTCCAGAAACCGACTTCATTTTAAGGAGGACCCCTCAGGTAGCCCCTGGGCAAAAAAAAGTTATAGCTATGCGCATGCACACATCGCACAAATTAAGAATGCAAAAGGACATTGCGTCCATGTCACTCACCAATCTGGTTGGTGATTTGTAATGGAATATCTCCATTGCAATTAATGCATGTACACATGTGGATTTCGCATAAATGCGAATTTGGTAAAGGAAGATCGTTTTCGCATAAATGCGGTA
This sequence comes from Flabesymbios commensalis, assembly GCA_964017125.1. Classification (NCBI taxonomy): domain Eukaryota; kingdom Metazoa; phylum Annelida; class Polychaeta; order Terebellida; family Flabelligeridae; genus Flabesymbios; species Flabesymbios commensalis. Next base: position 35,335,037 of record OZ024906.1, on the reverse strand, counting down.
AAGGGTTTTGGTTGGGATAATGTTGGCTCAGCGTCGCAGACAGTGGCCCATCATTACATCAGCATAAGACCAATGTATCGTGTTATCTTGGATGTGTCCTTTCTGACGTTGGGGTAAGAAAGCGTCACCCGCATTGCTATGCGGCATCTACACAAAGCACTGTGTTTAGCCTGTTCCAACCAGACACAGACATTACGCGTGTATCTTAATGCGGACAGCTCTCCCAGCAAACATGAAGACTTGACCCGATGTTGTTTTAATGTTGGTCAAGCGTTGTGGCAGTGGGCCAATAGTGAAACAGCATTGGGTCGAATCCTCCTGTTTGCTGGGCTCCACACAGGTGTCTGTCTACACCCACCCCTCCCCCACCATAATATTCTCGCCAGCCGATCAGGGTACTTTTAGCAAGACAGCCGGCCAATCACAAGCTTACTACAATACTTGAAATTGAGAGCGGGGGGACATATGACGTCAACCATCTGCACATTTTAACATGCGAAGAAGCAGTGTCTAGGGTGAGCAGTGTATGCTGCATCAAACACGGGACAATCACTCAAAGCGATTTCAATGTTGGACAAGTGCCCAAGGTTGTAGTTCAACATTGAAACAGCATTGGGTGAATGACATGTGTTTGCTGATGTGATGGCGAAAAGTATACAGCAGATCCAGAGCTGGATTAGTGTCGGGTCAGCATCCTAGACGATTGACCGGAATTGAACTAGCGATGGGCTGCGAAGCTGGCCCAACATTGAACCGAAATTGGGTGGGTAGGCCTACACCGTACTATGTACGTGTGTAGAGACACGTGGCAGCCCGATTCACTGGCAATATAAGTATTGAATAGATTTTGCCCAGCACCGGCGATGGTGGTGGGAGGAATACACGTTGAAGACATATTTTAACTTGTCTCCTTGGTTCTTTCCTTAATTATATCCTGGACATTTAGGATTCTGGCCCATGACTTAGACCAAAACAGCTATATACAATACAAGATATTAAGCCGAATATTTTACTATAGCACTCGGAGTTCGGGAACCCCTGTTCTATTTTAGTTTAATTTAATTCAGTCATTCATTCCAAGATGACCAACACCAGACTTTAACCCTTTAACCACCAAATTATTCAATTTGAATTTTCACCCACATGAAGTTGTGTCTCGCTGACGCGATCCACAACTTCAAGTGAGTGAAAATTATTCATATTTGACAAAATGGAGGTCAACTCCTTTCAAATCTTGCTGGTTGATGTCACATTTTATCTTGAACATATTTAAAATGTGGTACTTAATGTGCTAATAAAAAATGAAAACCCGAATATATGCGGCACCGGCGGTTAAAGGGTTAAACCAGCGACTTGTGTCCTCCTTATAGATCAGAATATCTGATGTATGCCCTGCTAACGCAAGACGTTGAACCAATTTAGTTTTAATGCTGGGCCAGCGCCGTGGACGGTGCGCCAACATTAAACCAGCATTGGTTAAACGTCTTCTGCTTTCTGAGATACAGACCGCGCGTGCGCCAGTGCTGTCAAAAAAGTTCACCAGTGTTAACAATCCCAAAACATGGAGATATTTAATTATTATGTGATCGTAACTTGTGATTAGATAACGCGAGGGGAGGGAGCAATCTCTCTCGCATGCATGACCTATTTCACCGACGCAGTTTATTTGTAGGCATATCTGTAAGGTAAATATGTCTACAATGAGATTTTATTGTGGGTTATAATCTTCAAAACATCATATTATAAGTAAATACTTGAATAGATTCATGAACTTTACCATGATTTTCTCCTTGCGCGCTGTATTTTCAATTTATATGAAGTTGGCATTGATGATGAAATTTTTAACTTCAAATAAATTTGAAAAATAGTCAATTTAATAATTTACAGTTATTAGTGCTTTAAATAGTTAAGATATGGGGTCCATCCTATTAAAAATCTCTCTAGATTGACTTTCATAGTCGTAGAGTAGGCGTTTATCATTATACACGTGCAGTGTTTATAGACAGATTTGCAATGTCCGTGAATTTGTGTAGAGTGGGCTTAGTATAGGTCAGGGGGGACTACATATATATGGACTTTTTCATCCATTTCGAGCTGTCTATATCACTCCTAGCAAGCACGAAACATATTCATAACATTTGTACTACGCCGGCCCAACATTTCGACGCTGGTCCAGCATTGTACAAATTTTATAAAAATGTTGTGTGTTTACTGGGCTGTGTCAGCGTCAACTTGACAATCATTTGAGATGATCCCCTCCCGTCTGACACACGTACTGTGACCCATTGGATCAACATCCAGCCGACACTGGGACACATTTGGACGGGTCGGTTCTCGGAGGGGGTGGGGGAGTCACACGTGCCGTTTATTTGAGGACTGACCACGTGGATTGGAAAGACCTCCCCGCTTACTCCACACACGTGAGTGAGAGGGGATCCAGATTAGATCCAGAACAGATTACGTCCATCTCCAGAACCACGTGTACCCCATCCAGCAAACACAAAACATTTGTATAACATTTGTACAATGTTGGACCAACGTCGAAGACGTTGGGCTAACGTTGTACAAATGTTATACAAATGTTTTGTGTTTGCTGGGCATCCCCGACCGGCTCGGACAAACGTTGTCACGACGTTGGTCGGCATCTGCAACGTTAGCCAGACGTCGATTCAACGCTGCACCAACGTATCGCTTCATCCGAATCTAGGGAACCGATCGCTTCCCTATCCATTATCCCAACAAACACGAGATGTTGATCCAATGTTGCTTCAATGTTTGGCCAATTTGGATCATTAAATCGGTTATATCGCTGGTGTTTTTCAGAAATATACGTAAATTAGATTTCGTTGAAATGTGTTTTATTCCACTATTGTGGTAGTACGGAAATAGTAATGTTTGTTTGAGCAATATACCGCATTTTATCTATTGATCAATAACGCAAACGCGACAGCAATTTCTCCTCGTTAACCATTTGGTGATGATCTGGTCTCGGTTTTATAGTCCAAGCTGGGGACTCTTGTGCTATAATATAAGGGGAAATCTTTTAGCGTAGAATGTCATTTAATACAATTATATCTGGTAAAAAGTGGCCGAACTGGTGAATTATTTGAGAGAGTTGAGTAAAATTTCAAAGAAAACCGGCGTTTTAGTTAACCGAAATCAGGGCCAAAGTGGGTGAAAAATGTTTATTTACTGGAAATGAATGCTCTGAGGTAAAACTATATAGGCCTGCATTTCACCGCAGTAATATGAATAATATTTTTCTGTGAAAGTATTTATTTAGGCCTAAATATAGCAAACCATCGAGTCGCGCAAGTGTTTAATCGTGGGAAAATAATGAGATAAGAAATAATACGCCGCGAGTTAGGGCCGTATACAGACTGACAATGACACGTGGGTATAATAAAGCAACGCTATAGTGAGTGAGTGAATATTGCTTTACGTCACTTTCTGCACATTGTGGCAATATCGCGACAGAAAGAAGCCCGAAGCCGAGACTACACTCTAAACAATATAGGTTCTTTAAAAAGAACCCTTCAGTACTATTACCATGCAACCTCAGGAGAACCCTGCAAGGGTTCTCCTGGGGTTGCATGGTAATAGTACTGAAGGGTTCCTTCTAAAGAACCTATATTGTTTAGAGTGCATATGCCCTAAACTTATTTAGGATAACTTCAAGGGTTCTTTATAGTGCACAGTGCCATAGACAGCACTGAACACTCCATGCCTTTGAACAGTTTTGAGCACTGTATATGCACAACCACGATGACAAATATTCGGCCCAACCGGAATTTGAACATGGTACGTCCAGGTTACAAGCCCGGTTTATTTTATATGTACATAATTATAATATAGCAAAATTTATAATCTACTGTGTATATTTTCAAAATAGCGTGTACACAAAAGCATTACTGTTTTAAACACTGAATCCTACCAGCTTACTTAGTCTTACATGATAACTATAGCCTACCAACACCTATAGTTGGTGAATAGTTAGTTTTATATTATACTATTATATATTTTACTATAATATGATTTTAATTAACTAATATGGTTGACAGGCCTCGTAGAGGTTGTCTCAACCTCTTCCCGTCAACCAAAGTTGATAACATAATCGAAAAAAAAACTATTTCAATAATATTGAACCAATTTTTCAACTGGAACATCAAATGAAAAATAAAGCAATCTGAAGCCTACTTTTGTAAGTTATTATTATCTCCGATATAGATACAGCACTGTTTATTATCCCAAGATGAGAGAGACATTAAGGCAACATTGTGTCAGCTTCACGTGTTTGCCGTGTCCTCCCAGAAAATACAAAACATTTGTATAACATTTGTACAACGCCGGCCCAAAGTCTTCGACGTTAGTCCAACATTGTACAAAATGTTATACAAATATTTTGTGTTTACTGGACTACGTGATGAAATGGGGATGAGCTGCGAGCAAATCAATCTAGTCTACGTCAGAAGACGTTTGAGTCACTGCTGTTCTAACTTAATGTTAGTCCACAGACCACTAACAATACCAGACCCAATCAACAAAGCCGGCGGCTGAAAATAATAACATTTCAATAGAAAGACGTAAATAAGTCCGTAGACATAGTAGGCCTATATGGCGAGTGGAACAATCATACCTGTTTATGTAGGAATTGTCCAAAATCTATATGATCCACTTTAAACCTTAAAGCGCTGATTTTTTTTATGAAAACATTTAGAGACCAAAGGGGTTTTTTCAATTTGAAATCATAATTAAAGTTTTAGTTTCAGATTCATTTGAATACCTATGTTATGGGTCTATACGGCCATTATAAATATTTGTACTCTTACAGTGCAGGGATAGACTTTAGACGTCAGATTCTTACGTCTACAGACGTCAGATTCTGACGACAAAAGTCTATCCCCGCGCTGTAAGGGTTAACCCTTAAAGCGCTAAGCGTGTCAATAGTCCTTCTCAATCCCTTTTATTAGCCGACTAAATCTATAGTTATTGGGAATGAAATGTGTGTTTATAGACATCAAGATTTGCAAATGCTTAGTCTCAGCCTAAACAAATATGACCTATTTTCACCCACTTGAAGTTGTGAGTCGCAGTAGCGATACACAACTTCAAGACTGTGAAATCCAAGATGGCCGAAACCATCGTGGGCAGCCATCTTGGATTTTACTTCCAATAATTAACACATCCCCAAAAAACACAGGACGTTGAATAAATGGCAATAGCTGTAGAGCACTCTACGTATTTTCTGGTTTTAGTTGTACCCCAGTTAGCTCTAGCTCTGTAATCAACGTCGAGCTTTCTGGGTTCATATTTTGTCCCGCTATTCGTACCCAGTGGACCACTCCTTTTTACCCCTCAGCCATTAAGGCTGTGGGGTATAGTGATGACCAGAGGCGGGCGGTCTGGCGGGCGGTCTGGCGGTCGGGCGTGCAGTCAGAAATTCAGCTCTTACTAAAAAGTTAACTGATGAATTTTGTTTATTTTTTACAGACATGATCTATGTGCCTGTGCAATCCATCCCATATATGTTTTTTGGCACCAAGCCATAAGCGTCCCTTTTCCAAGATGGGCGCCTAAAAAGCTTGTGGGCACGATAACTTATGAACCGTTGATTGGATTGCATTTAAATTTCGTATGGTTGTTCGATAGGTATTTCTGATGATCTGATTAACTTTTGGGATGAATCAATTAAAAACAAAATGGCTGCCGCAGCCATTTAAAAAAAAATTGACATGGTGGTAGTAGGGGTCATTTTGTCTATCATTTTTTTGATGGACAGAGCCTGCGGCTGAGGGGTCCTGCCATCAATGGTGGCTATTTTTATTGTTGGTTTACATTCTGCGACGCCAGTCATCTCGTAAACCAGCCTAATATATTAGCCAGCCAGAGGTTAGAGCTTAACCTTCAGTGCGGGCGTTTTCAAACTTGTTTTTTACTACAGGCATATAAATTGCTGTATTTTTTCACAATTATAGTAGCAGGTTTTGAGCGTGGGGGTAGGCCCTATGATTCATTCATTCATTGGAAAATAGCCTTAAGTGAGCGAAAAATGGCACGTCGTGATGCAGCACTCACAAAGTTAATTGGAAATTCAGTTCACAAGGCCCAAGATGAGTGGATTTGTAAAAAAAGACGAGAACAACAATGCTTTCATCTTTCACAATAATAAGGTATCACGTCACAAATGCAATCTGACGAGAGACAACTGATTGCGTGACAGGGTTTCCTTAAATTAATTATCTGACCTATCTGGATAATTTACAGTCCACCGGCCACACAGATTTATTAAAAGAGTGTTCTTTATTTTCCTTGAATTGTTGATCCTCTGCCAGCAGTTATGTCCACATTTTCCCCTGCTGCGTGTAATATTCGTTCACGCCGCGCCTTGAATCGCGTTTTTCAACGCGATTCAAGGCGCGGCGTAAACAAAGCATCAAAATCGATTATGTTCCCGTCACTAGATGATGCCAGAGGGTGCGATAATCTTGGAATAAGATACTATAGTAGGTCCACATTTGACATATGGGCAGCAGAAGGTCAGAAAAGAAAACGATTCATTCAGGCCGGTGTTCAGTTACAGCGCTGACTTTTCGGCTTTGTAAGGGTACCCTTTATCAGAAGTTTGGATCTCTCGTATTTTTCCCGGCAGTATCAATAATGTCAATAATTGTTCTGGGCAGAAATAATTGATTGGAGCGGTCATGAATCACTGGAGTAGCCTATTCCCACGTAAAGCAGTAACTGCGTCATTGTGAAGTAGGCAGCTATACTGCGTTTTGGTTTCGCACGGCAGATTGGGCGTATTTACTATACGGCGGTCAATCTAGTGATGACGGGCGTTGTCTGGATCTGAGTAGCCAATAAGCCGCCTCGTAACAATTATAGTGGGACACGTGAGCTTTCTCAATTATATCTTAAAATATCTATTACCTCGATTTGAGATTGCGCTTTTTAATTTTACAGCTGTGATGATTATCTATTGTGTGCTATCCGATTTCATGAAAGACGATACGCCACTTTAATTGAAAGCGGCGTGTTACATTTAATAGTTATCAGTTATATACAAGTTAGGATTAACATGGGCCTATACATATATTTTATTGAGTAATTGAAGCAATAGGCCTACAGCAGGTGTAATGGAAAGATCAATCTAAAGTTTGACTGGCTGATTGGTTGATTGATGATTGAGCCTCTCCATAAAATTAAAACTTTGCGAGTAGGCGGTAAAGAAACTTTATGCTTCTTTGATAAATGAACACATAGGCGGGGGACGAGCTAATATAATATCTAGGCCCAATTTACCAGCAACTATGCCAGTGTTCTGCAGTCACGTAGGCCTACTTGCAAGCCCTGTCCTTTGAAGCTGCGGCATACTATTTGATGACCTCGTCCACTCGTTCTTTGAAGCTTAGATGTTGATCATTTTGCTATGCCTAAATATGAAGATAATGACACTTGATCTATCTTGGTGTTATGTAAGCTGATAGGGAAATTGGTTGATATGTATCACTTACGTTGATGTGAATTGACCAGCATGCATACTGGATTATCTACATGAAGGCTTAATTTGTTTGCATCTAGTCAGGTACGAACTGTGGCTACATCATCCTGAAGATTATCAAAGACAGTATTTATAGATGGTGCCGATACATATAGCAGGGTTCCCACTCACCTGGAAAACCCGGAAAACCTGAAATTCCATGCATGGAAAAATCTTGGAATTTCAAAAGAAGGACATTTTCATGGAAAATTCATGAAATTTTGTTTCAGTTATCCGCAGTTTTTTCTCAATATCAGAATAAATTTTGCAGAATTTATTCTTTGTCATTTGTGTTTCTTTCTTAGCCTGATATTTGACTACTGGTGGTTGCATGTGCCCAAATCTTTCGACGTAAAACACTTAAGGCGAATAATAACAATTTTGGCAAATTACACATGCAGCCAAAACTGAATTGAGCAACCGTTTTATTTCAATGAAAAATAACCTGGTATCATGGGAAAATCTTGGAATTTTGTTTTCAGTTTTGAGTGGGAACCCTGATATATTACGATGTCAGCTGCATATATGTTGGCAAGAAATTTTGTTGAAACAATTAGGTAGGTTGTTTATAGTAAATAGAAACCCTCAGCGGTTCCAATATAGAATCCTGCAGGACACCTGCTGTGAAATTTCAATGGGTCTGACAATGATCCGTTGACACTGACTGTTTGTCTGTGATCTGTGAGGTATATTGGACCATATATCGAGCCATTTAAGGGCAATACCCAATATTCCATAAGAAAACAGTTTCTTCAAAATTTATTTTAATAATGACACTGTACTCAAATTACAAGAAGGTAAAGCGACAACGAGGCGACAATACCCTATAGTGACAAACGGGAATGACACTATCCTCACCATAACAAGATGATGAAGCCAGAACGTTTTTCGGTAACAAGAAGGGTAGGCGACAAACGAGTATGGTAGAAAACTGCCCTGCAATCACAATCACAAGTGATAAACGAGTATGCAATGCTTACCTACCTCCAATCACAAGCGGCAAATGAGTGAGGTCGACCTTCTGACCACCAATCACATTGCAAGCAACAAAAATTAACAAGTATGATCGGCCTTCTGATATCCAATCACAAGCGACAAATAAGTACGATAGGCCTTCTGACCTCCAATCACAAGTGTCAAATGAGTATGGTACGCCTACTGACCTCCATTCACAAGCGACTACTGAGTGAGGTCGACCTTCTAACCACCAATCACAAGCGACAAACGAGTATGATTGGCCTTCTGACCTCTAATCACAAGTGACAAACGAGTATGATAGGCTTACTGACCTCCAATCACACGCGACAAACAAGTATGATTGGCCTTCTGACCTCTAATCACAAGTGACAAACGAGTATGATAGGCTTACTGACCTCCAATCACACGCGACAAACAAGTATGATTGGCCTTCTGACATCCAAGCACAAGTGACAAACGAGTATGATAGGCTTACTGACCTCCAATCACACGTGACAAACGAGTATGATCGGCCTTCTGACCTCCAAGCACAAGTGACAAATGAGTATATGATAGGCTTACTGACCTCCAATCACAAGCGACAAATGAGTATGATAGGCTTACTGACCTCCAATTACAAGCGACAAATGAATATGATAGGCTTACTGACCTCTGATCACAAGCGACAAATGAGTATGATAGGCTAACTGACCTCCAATCACAAGCGACAAATGAGTATGATAGGCTTACTGACCTCTAATCACAAGCGACAAATGAGTATGATAGGCTTACTGACCTCTAATCACGAGCGACAAATGAATATGATAGGCTAACTGACCTCTAATCACAAGCGACAAATGAGTATGATAGGCTTACTGACCTCTAATAACGAGCGACAAATGAATATGATAGGCTAACTGACCTCTAATCACAAGCGACAAATGAGTATGATAGGCTTACTGACCTCTAATCACAAGCGACAAATGAGTATGATAGGCTTACTGACCTCTAATCACGAGCGACAAATGAATATGATAGGCTAACTGACCTCTAATCACAAGCGACAAATGAGTATGATAGGCTTACTGACCTCTAATAACGAGCGACAAATGAATATGATAGGCTAACTGACCTCTAATCACAAGCGACAAATGAGTATGATAGGCTTACTGACCTCTAATCACAAGCGACAAATGAGTATGATAGGCTTACTGACCTCTAATCACGAGCGACAAATGAATATGATAGGCTAACTGACCTCTAATCACAAGCGACAAATGAGTATGATAGGCTTACTGACCTCTAATAACGAGCGACAAATGAATATGATAGGCTTACTGACCTCTAATCACAAGGGACAAATGAGTATGATAGGCTTACTGACCTCTAATCACGAGCGACAAATGAATATGATAGGCTTACTGACCTCTAATCACAAACGACAAACGCGTATGATAGGCTAACTGACCTCTTATCACGAGTGACAAATGAATATGATAGGCTTACTGACCTCTAATCACAAGCGATAAATGAGTATGATAGGCTTACTGACCTCTAATCACGAGCGACAAATGAATATGATAGGCTTACTGACCTCTAATCACAAACGACAAACGCGTATGATAGGCTAACTGACCTCTTATCACGAACGACAAATGAATATGATAGGCTTACTGACCTCCAATCACCAACGACAAACGCGTATGATAGGCTTACTGACCTCTAATCACGAGCGACAAATGTGTATGATAGGCTTACTGACCTCTAATCACGAGCGACAAATGTGTATGATAGGCTTACTGACCTCTAATCACGAGCGACAAATGAGTATGATAGGCTTACTGACCTCTAATCACAAACGACAAATGAATATGATAGGCCTACTGACCTCCAATCACAAACGACAAACGCGTATGATAGGCTTACTGACCTCTAATCACGAGCGACAAATGTGTATGATAGGCTTACTGACCTCTAATCACAAGCGACAAATGAGTATGATAGGCTTACTGACCTCTAATCACGAGCGACAAACGAGTATGATAGGCTTACTGACCTCTAATCACGAGCGACAAATGAGTATGATACGCTCACTGACCTCTAATCACAAGCGACAAATGAGTATGATAGGCTTACTGACCTCTAATCACTAGCAAAAAATGAGTATGATAGGCTTACTGACCTCTAATAACAAGCGACAAAAGAGTATGATAGGCTTACTGACCTCCAATCACGAGCGACAAACGAGTATGATAGGCTTACTGACCTCTAATCACGAGTGACAAATGAGTATGATAGGCTTACTGACCTCTAATCACGAGCGAAAAATGAGTATGATAGGTTTACTGACCTCTAATCACAAACGACAAATGAATATGATAGGCCTACTGACCTCCAATCACAAACGACAAACGAGTATGATAGGCTTACTGACCTCTAATCACGAGCGACAAATGAGTATGATAGGCTTACTGACCTCTAATCACAAGCTACAAATGAGTATGATAGGTTTACTGACCTCCAATAACGAGTGACAAATGAGTATGATAGGCTTACTGACCTCTAATCACAAGCGACGAAAGAGTATGATAGGCTTACTGACCTCTAATCACAAGCGACAAATGAATATGATAGGCTTACTGACCTATAATCACGAGCGAAAAATGAGTATGATAGGCTTACTGACCACCAATCACGAGCGACAAATGAACTGATACGCTTACTGACCTCAAATCACGAGCGACAAATGATTATGATAGGCTTACTGACCTCTAATCACAAGCGACAAACGAGTATGATAGGCTTACTGACCTCTAATCACAAGCGACAAATGAGTATGATAGGCTTACTAACCTCCAATCACAAGCGACAAATGAGTATGATAGGCTTACTGACCTCAAATAACAAGCGACAAACGCGTATGATAGGCTTACTGACCTCGATTAACAAGCGACAAATGAGTATGATGTCCTTACTGACCTCTAATCACGAGCGACAAATGAGTATGATAGGCCTTCTGACCTCCAATCACAACAAAGCATTATAAATGCATATATTAATAATTATTGTAGTACACTTTTACTCGTGTTTTGGAATTTTACCTACATACATATAGGTTACATAAATAGACAAATGAACTTCTATAGCGCCTAGATAGGAGATCAGAGGACAGGTGCGAGTATGATACGCTTAGGCTACTGTCCTCCAATCACAAGCGACAAATGAGTACGATAGGCCTTCTGACCTCCAATCACAACAAAGCATTATATATGCATATATATTAATGTTTATTGTAGTACACTATGACTCGTGTTTTGGAATTTTACCTACATACATATAGGTCACATAAATAGACAAATAAACTTCTATAGCGCCTAGATACGCGATCAGAGGACAGGTGCGACAAAACATAATTAGTCAGGGCCCATTTTACAAAAAGAGGCATTCTTAAAGTTTGTAAGGCATTTCTTAGTAGAATTTGTCATGCAGTTGTTTTCACACAATTCGGATATGCTGATTCCAAATCTGTCCCATGCTAAGTTTCATTTTTAGTTTTTCCCTTTCAAAATTGCAAAACAAAATGGCCGCCAAAATTGCAGATAAAGTCTCAATTATCATGATTATACATCATGTCTGGGTGCACAGCGGACACACAAACTTGACTTTCGTGTTCAAAATAACATTTTTGTCTTGAGGAGTTCCATATTCTAAGACCCGGTCAACTATAACGCAAAAAATCCAAGATGGCCGCCAATAATACAGAAAGTACCATAACGTTTTTGTAAAAGTCATAGAAAATTGTTTTTGGAGGCTAAATATAGATTTTTAATACGAACAAATCTAGTACAATACAGTAATAACCTCTAGCTTTTATATTACATGTAGTTTCAGGAAAAAATCCAAGAAATATGATTATTTAAAAACAACACATTAACTATGAGGCTTGCTGTGTATATCTCAGATTTGCATGAATGTCATCATCTTGCATAATGATAATGCTAGAATAGTCACCCTCATCAATATATTGATCATATATGTGTGCAGCTTCGAAATTGATGTAGCCACTCCTTGATAGGACGCCATTGGCTACTTTCTCGTGGTCCTAATTCACACTTAATCAAATGTGATAGTTATTCAGGTTGAGCAGGAAGCTTTTACACGAGAACTAGCTGCAGTTGTCCATCAATGAAGCTCCAACCACAATCTCATAGATGTTTACAATATTGTTATTTACAAACATGCCTAAAATACAACGGAAACAATATCCACTTTTTGTGGCAGGGGTTATTGACGAAGTAGATACATTAAAATACTCCAATTGGCTTAAGTTCTAGTTCTGTGTGTTTATGAATTAATTTAAATGTCTTTTTTTTAGAATTGATGTGCTGGAGTTGTGGAAGCCATTGAGACGGTTGAATGGTACGATAATTATCACCAGCTCTAGGTTTACACAGCTAGGCATTGCTAAGATGAGAACGTTTCGAAAGCAGAAGGAGCAAGTTTACATCAGTTCCTACATTGTCAGTATCTGACAGTTTGATTGCCGTAATAACATTTAACGTCTTATCATGTACCTCGGTATTGTTCACACTTAAATACCAGTGTTCATTGAATAGTTGAATGGCATTGTTCTTTACCAAAAGTGGTGAGTTTGAACATTGAGCTGAAACTGTATTGCCCTCCTCCCTGATTATGTACTTTATCTGTTATATATTCATCTGAGATAACATCGCAGTGTGCATGGAAATGTTTTTGATGTACGATACATGTGTCTTGCATAGATTATTAGATGATCAATGTTTATTACAAAAGAATATAATACATAAATCATAAATACTCTGTATGAATGATAATTAATCTACTATGTCTGGAGGAGACATATAGTTATTATGGACCTAAATATCTTCACGTCCATCATATGATTTTATTACTATATAGATGGTAAGACTTATTGTCTTTAACATTGATACCTCTTCCTGCAAAATAGGGTGGTCGCTCCCATACCACTTCAAGACACAACTGAACCTGTTGTGTTATTGTATATTATGTGAGAGTGAGAGCTTATATCTGATTATAAGCATACATGACTAGAACCTACTGATTTCTCATACATTTTACCATATCACCATCACATCTAGAAAGTTTCTGTATTTCATGTTAACTCTTAATAAAAAACATCCTGATCGTGCTACGAACGGTATTATTGCCCCAATTACCACATATTCTGCATCATAACTTGTTGCAATAGTGTACCCAATAATCTTTGGTGACTTGTTCATGATACTCTATAACATTTAGTTGCCAAGACTAGGTTAGTTACTAACATCTTCTGAAGATGGTGTATATTCATACTATATTTATAAAATAAATTCATCGTCAGTATTTTCAACAATACCCTAGCGTGTCCTCAACCATCAATCTTATATGCTCAAAACATATATAAGTCAACTTCTGCACCAAATTCCAGATTTCCGATATCGTGTAACTGTATTTGACCATAGTTATTGATGGTGATATCATCTCATTCAAGTTAGGGGAGTAGAAATATGTGTAGCCTACATTACGGTTTTGTGTGGATCTCCGAGCCGATGGTTGGGACTTTATTTGTTTAATATGTGTTATCAGCGCATTATCAGGCTTTTGTACGGTATTTATTCTGAGCAAAAATATAAAAATAAGGATGATACTATTATCATGAATATGTAAATTGTCAATCCGATTGAGAAACATAATTTTTATGTGATGTGCACGTTTTAACCAGCACAATATACCTAGTTACTAGAATCATAAATTGTTAAATTTTAACGACTTCTTGTCTCAATAGGAACGGAACATGTATGTGTGTCATTATTGCCATGGTTATGCAGACCACCTTGATGAATTAACTTCATGTTTCGCTTAACCCTAGTACAGGGCTTGGGCAGGAGGGTGCCACCCGTGGCCAACGTACATTTAAATTATTGCTTTCTTCCTTACGGTACTGTAAAAACACGATGCAGGTGGATATCACATAGGCCACATACTAATAAGCCTGGAACGGATATATGGTGAGCGACAGGTTATTTAGTGCCGGACAGTGATCTACAATCATAAAATATTTTTTGTCAATAGTCTAAACATTTTTACAACATGCCGGATATTACGTTTGTTTCCCTCGGCTTCTAAATGTGAAATAATGACTTTATAAAATAAATCATTACACTGGCCTACGATGTGTCGTTTTCCTGGCGCAACACTTGTTTTTTCCCCCATAGCTTTGTGGAATATTGATAATAGATGTTATCACGGCTCTGAATTGGTTTCCCGGGTGTGAGAAACCTATATGTAGACACCAAAAAAAATCTCTACGTTATTTGGAAGCAAAGTTATAGCACATTGCCTTGCAGTGGCGGCCTCTAGCGGTAAACGCACGAGGTGAAATTCAGGGGATTTTAAGTATGTTGCTCAGGTGGGTTTTAATACACCGAAATGATGTTTTATGGTCATTATAAGCCAAGCCGTGATGTAAAGTTGTGGCATTTTTACTAATTTTGGCGGCCATTTTGTTTTTGAATTTTTAGTATGAAAAACACAAAATATAGCTTGGCATGGGGCAGATTTGGAATCAGCGTTCCCAAATTGTGTAAGAACAACTGCATGCCAAATTCTACTAAAAAATGCCTCACCAAGTCAGAAATTTCGAAAATGGGCCCTGACTAAATCGTAGTCAGTCACAGTCCATTTACATCAACCCTTTCAGCGCGAGGACCGTCTTTATACGTCAGAATCTTACGTCGGTAGACGTCAGATTCCAACGTATAAAGACGCACTGAAAGTAGACGTCAGATTCTGACGTATAAAGACGCACTGAAAGTAGACGTCAGATTCCAACGTATGAAGACGCACTGAAAGTAGACGTCAGATTCTGACGTATAATTATAGCCTATAAAGACGGTCCCCGCACTGAAAGAGTAACAATATTAATAACGGTCGTATACCCATAACATAGTTATTCAAATGAAGAAGAAAGGGCTAACTATGACATTTATGATGATTTAAAATTGAAAAACACCTTTATTCTCCGTGGTTTAAACAAAAATAATTCAGTGCTGTATATAATAGTCCAGGATCCACATATTCAATAGCTCAATAAAAATGGTCGGACCGGACACGGCTTCCTGTACTTTTTTTATGCTTTTCTTCTGTTAACTTCGACCCTTGGGAGGTAAGTTTGACTTGTCTGGGCCTGTATTCTCGTACAAGTTACGATATATCGTAGGCTTCTGATTGGTCGAGATGGCAATCTCGATCAATCGGAAGCCTACGATATATCGTAACTTGTACGAGAATACGGCCCCTGCTCTGCAAAATTCCCCGCGGAAAAAAATATTAACGCTTTTGAACGCGAGCCGTTTAAATTTTGTCTGAAAAATCTATTTTCCCATTTTTTTCACACAAATAATGTTTGGAAAATCTCCATATCAAGGGATTTATAACAGACCTACATAACATATGTGAATACATACTTAGAGCCATAAATCCACACAAATAAATGGGATTAATGAAAAAATCCTCATTTTTGAGCAATTTTTTGTGTTTTTTTTCAGGTTTTTTATTGAAATATGTATATTAGTTCAAGTTTTTCAATGGAAAAACTGAATGTATTTGACATTTAGGTACATAGCCATCTTCTGTGGTTATCATAGTTGATATTTAGTGTAAGAAATGTGATTTGTCATAAATAATACATGCTTTTTCGCCAGTTTTCACCCATAACCCCCCTGAGTTGGAAAATTTAGCACGCGGGTGGAAAAAGTTAATACTACAAATTAATTACCGGATTTGCATGAAACTTTTGTCAGAGACGTCTCTCAGATCAGGGGATAGGCCATTGAATTTTTTGTATGATCCGGATTACGATCCGGAATCCAGGATCCGGTTTACTATCAGGATCGTTCGGCGGAGGTTTACATTTTTGAACAGTTTAGGTGTAATTGTTCACTTTATAGAAGATTTATAATATTTTTTATATTTAACTATATAACCATCTTCATTGGTTATAATAGATGGAATTTAGTGAAATAAGTGTAATTTTATCAAAAATATTAATTGTATTATAACCAGTTTTCACCCATAACCCCTCTAAGTAGGAACATTTAGCGTGTGGATGGACAACGTTAATACACCATGTTTTGGGCACTACTACTTACAGAGTAATTACCGGATTTAAATGAAACTTTTACCAGAGACGTGTCTCATATCTTGGGATAGGCCATTGAATTTTGTGGATGAACCGTATTACGATCCGGATTCAGGATCCGGATTACTATCAGGATTCAGGATCCGGAAAACTATCAGGATCGCTCAGCGGAGGTTTGCATTTTTGATCAGTTTTAGGTGTAATTGTTCACGTTTCTAATAAAAAGATTTATAATATTTGCTATATTTAACCATATAACCATCTTCTTTGGTTATAATAGATGGAAGAAGTGTAATTGTATCACAAATTAAAAATTGTATTATTACCCGTTTTCACCCTTAACCTCTAGGTATGAACATTTAGTTGTGTCAATGCAAAAAGTCATACAGCATGTTTGGGACACTAATATTCTTACAAAGTAATGATCGGATTTATATGAAACTTTTACCAGAGGCGTATCTCTGGTCGAGGAACAGGCCGTTACATTTTGAGGATAATCCGGATTACAATACGGATTCAGGATCTGGAACGCACGGCAGAGGTTTGCATTTGTGACCAGTTTTGGGTGTAATTGTTGTTTTTTATAATATTTTTTTTTGTTTTAATGGAAAACTGAATTGATTTCAAAGCTGAGTATATATAGGATAGTAATCATCTACGGACATAATGTTTGCGATTCAGTGAAAGAAGTGTGATTTTATCATAAATTTACCCTACCCCTATAAGTAGGAAAATTCAGCACAGAGATTGAAAAAGTTATACCATGTTTTGGAATAATGTGTAGACGACACATGCATCAAACTTAAAACAGCAAATTACAACAATTACTAGTTTACAGTGCAATTTTTCTCCAAACCATTTAGCTGGATTTATGGCTATATGCTATATCTTGTATATACATGTAGATATATCTCTTTCATTTCTATGACAAATAAGTCTGTAATAACTTTTTTTCTGTCAATAAAATATCTGTCTGTCTGTCTGTATACCATATATATTAATGCCGGAGAACATCAAAGCTTCGTGAACAGCACAGGAACATCTTCAAGTATACTTGCCTTTGTTACAGTTTCTTAGTCTGGTCGTTATTTGACCATTTGTGGGAACAAAGTGAAGGACAAATTATTTGTGGTTTTTCTGAATCAGTATACCCCACAGTGCCTCAGAAAAAAATCCCTATGAATATACTTTGGGCAATTTGTTTGACAGAGCTTTAAAGTGTTGGCTAAAACTTGGTTGATAATGCAATGAATCACAGAACAACGCGCTACTGAAAGATGGTATGTATTGCAAAAAGTTACATATACAATTAATCTGAAGTGCGAGTTATATTTAAAATCGAAAAGATTTTAGAAGTTTACCAAAAATTCAAAATGGCGCTAATTTTTGCAACACACATCATTACATGTATCATGTATATAATTGAGATTGAAATAGATTCCTATTGCAGGTACACATATTGAGATATTTTGAAAAACAATATCCTGATATATAAGTGTATAGAAAAATAAAAATAATGAAATCTCGACATGAGCATCATATACGTTTTAACTATTTTCAGTGCTTGTCTATTTAATATTTGCATTCATCTCTATTTACATCCATTAGTGGGAAACTCATTCCAAAAATATAATTATATAATTCAAACAACATTGTTAAAATTGTGTTATTATGCTGTGAAGCATTATAAAAAACATAAGATATTGGCCCGAAACGGTACGAGTGTGAATTAAAGAGTGAAGATTGTTGAATTACATGTTGTCACGAGGCATTTGTGGTGGACGTGATTTGTTGATATAAAAGTACCAAAGGCGGGCACACATTGCTGACACAAATATGTTCTTTAGCTTTCTATGAGTGCCAAAAACTCTTCTATACGACCTCACAGATTCATATAATGGCATAAGATGTACCCATAAATGCCTCAGGTGTGAAAAAGTTTTTTTTGGCATCCAAAGAATCACACCACGAGCTCATACGACTGATGTGGACACATGTGGTGGGATTGTTATCTGGTTATAGCAACCGAGTATATCATTATTGTAACTTCTCTAAGTATGAAGGTTTAATAGGAGGCTGTTCTCTAAGGACATGCCATAATCATTGTAGAGACATCCATCAATGTTATGCTGCTATTAAGGAATGAGAGATGGGCAATGCTACACAATGTGTATATAGAAACACAGAAAGACACTTCAGATGACCTTTCAAATCCGACATAATAAACTGTATAAATATTCAAAGAGGAGAATGCACTAGAATATAAGAGGGCAGTGTGAGAGATCAGGATGCTGTAAAAACTAGATGTAGACGCATGAGATACCACCAAATCTCCGAGTGAGTAGTAGGGAGATGAAGCATCACGAGACTCAGAGTATACTTCTACCTATAACATAGTCTTATAATTTTACCCATTAAGTACATCATCCCAAAATAATTATCAACACTAAATTTGATACTGTATCTGATATATATAAGGGCGTTATGGTTATTATAATGTTAGCAACAAGTCATAGTTTATAGTATATGCTAACGAAACCATATCTAATTTTTTACAAATAGGGATGGATCCATGGTTTGCTTATTTCAATTTCTTCTTGTAAATATGATGTAGGCCTACCTGACGCACGTACTCCAAATACGTATTACCAAAGTTGTGCAGGTCGTAGGTAGGATTTGTGCATATATATACAGCTATGGGAATTTTAAAGATTTTCAAAGGGTATGGAAATAAAAGTGTCAAAATAACGACAGTAAATAGGAAAATGTATAGAAAATAGCTGTAATTTGTTTTTATTTTAAAAATATATAATTTATTGAAATGATATAAAAAAATATTTCAATTTTGTCCTTATCATTTAATTTATTTTTTCCTCGGGTATACCTTGTACCTTGTACCTTGTACATTTATTCTAGATAAGTATTCGAAAAGTGTGAAGGTTTTTGTAACATTTGTAGCTCAATATTGGAATATACTATTATAATAAATTAAAATTAAATTTCACATATTTTTCTAGGGTATGTTGATTAAAGTGTCAATTTAACATTGAAACTTGTATATTACATTTATTTATAGGTCTGAAGTCATAATCAGTTTAGTATTTGACTCTAACGCAACATGCTTCAAGTAAATTATAACTCGTACTTTTTTATTTTGCTATCAAAGTAGCCGCCATCTAGGATTTGTCTTAAATCACATACTTAAAACATTGACTATGGTGTTAAACAATTCTTTTAATAACACTACTAAATCATTTGTATTTTTATATACTGACCAAATCTGGTTTATGACCTTTTTTTTAACCATACACCTTAATTTTAATGGAGATTTAACCCAATTTCGTGCCAAAATTCGGGCTGCTGTCAAAAAAATTGCCCAAAAGGAATTGATGGGGATTTTTTTCCTGAGATACTATGGGGTGTACTGATTCACGAGAACTAAACAGAAATTATCCTTCACTTTTTTCTTACAAAATTCCCACTACCACCAGACTATGAAGTATTCATGATTGTACAAACAAAAGAAGAGTCGCCAGGATGCATCAATGCCATCGTCTGTAACATTCATAATTTTTCCAGGCTTTCCATATTCTGCAGGGGGCAGCATGCGGTTGGAGATGTTGGTGGCAGCCGTTAAAGCCTGTGTCGTGTGTTCGCCAAAGATATGTCGGAATTTTGTTAGTGGTAGATAGAGTCATCCGTACTTTGTATCCAAAGCTCATTCAGTCTATCCAAGAGAGTGATATAATACATAACATGATGACATCCGCATCACTGGCCATCACAGCCTGTTTCTAGTATAGACACTTTAAACAGGGGGCAGTATATTATGTATTCGTGTATCAGCCTCTTCTTGCAGCTCACAGGATATTTCATGAATTTCTGTCACATAATCTTTGAGATCATGCGCAGATAAATTTCATTGCATCAGCAAAAGAGCGAAGGTGGTCTGCAAGGTAGGTAGGAGCTAGATAGTGATAGAAGATATTATACCCGGTAATATCTCACCACACCATGAGGAGGAGAAACACGTCTGACTACATGGTCACATTCAGGGCATGTCTTGGTGACGCCTGGTCACAACACTCAAGATTTTCCTGTATCAAATGATACATTTGCTGTTACGATGACCGTTATCTAACGTACGCAACCAATCGATTGGAATCATTCCATTCTATGATCTCGAGGAGAAATACCTAAATAAAGCTCATAACCATAAAACCACCGAATATCAAATGCCTTAACTCTGTATATATCCTCCTGACTAGGTGTGACACGGTGAGTATAAACCGGTACCCATTTTGTACAGAAAAGAAACATATTTCCAAGGCTATGGAGAGCCTGGAGAAAATATAAAAACTGCAGATGATGTCATTGATCAATGCATCCAGGCGAATAATCTTGTACTTGTACAATCGTGAGGACTTCAGCGGCACACGTGATGGACTGCGTGTTCACCTGTTTGCCAAGTCCAATTAGGGTGATTTGCATTGTGTCTACCACTGAAAGAGGATGTATTTCACCTCCATGTTCTCTTTAGTCTGCACCAACTATTTGTCTGAAAGTATGATCACTTGTCTAAACCGTCATACCCAGAAGCGAAAGATAAAGCAGGTACATGTATGTAGATCATTTCGTAAACTGATAGCCACCATGATGTTTAAGTCACCAAAAGCATGTAATTTGAAACATGTAAAACACCACAGCCGCAACAAAAGCAAGAATAGTCGAGAATGCTCGAGCAATTTTACATTGCTCGGGCAATGTAAAATATGTCACTGTCGGTTTTCTACTGAGGGGGAGAGGGGTAAATGGGTGAAAACTGTCAATAAAACATTTAATATTCATGATTAGTTATATTTCTTTAACTACATCCCAACTTTTATAACCACAGAAGATAGCTATATAGTTAGATATAAAGTTTGCAAAAAACGTGAACAATTACACCCAAAACTGTTCAAAAAGGCAAACCTCCGCCGAGCGATCCAGATAGTAATCCGGATTCTGAATCTGGATCATACCCAAAATGCAATGGCCTGTCCTAAGGCCCAAGACACATCTCTGGTAAAAGTTTCATGCAAACGCGTTAATTACTTTGTGAGTAGTAGTGTTCCTAACATGGTGTATGAACTTTTCCCATTAACTTGCTAAATTTTCTAACTTAATCCGGATCATCCCCGAAATGTAACGGCCTGTCCCTTCACCCGAGATACGCCTCTGGTAAAAGTTTCATACAAATCCGGTAATTACTTTGTGAGAATATTAGTGTCCCAATCATGCTGTATAACATCCTCACACTAATTTTTCCTACTTTGGTTGAAAACTGGCAAATCCGATAATTATTTTGTAAGAAGTAGTGTCCCAAACATGGTGTATTAACTTTTTCCATCCGCGCGCTAAATTTTCCAACTCAGGGGAGTTATGGGTGAAAACTGGCAATAAAACATTTAATATTTATAACAAAATCACATTTCTTTCACTAAATCTCAGCTACTATAACCACATAATATGGCTATGTACTTAAATGTCAAATAAATTCAGTTTTTCCATTGAAAAACTTGAACTATTAGACATATTGCAAAAAAAAACCGTGAAAAAAACACAAAAAATTGCTCAAAAATGAAGATTTTTTCATTATTCTCATTTAATTTTGTGGATTTATGGCTCTTAGTATGTATTTACATATGTTATGTAGGTCTGCTATAAATACCTTGATATGGAGATTTTCCAAACATTATTTCTGTGAAAAAAATGGGAAAATAGATTTTTCGGACAAAATTTGTACAGCTTGCGTACAAAAGCGTCAACAATTTTTCTTCGCGGGGAATTTTGCAGAGCAGACAAGTCAAACTTACCTCCCAAGGGTCTAAGCTAAGAGAAAAATAGCATTGAAAAAGTACAGGGAGCCGTGTCCAGCCCTTCATAATTTTAAGTCCCCGGATCCTGGACTATATAGGGTTAGGTCGTCTGGGCCAACTGGAACACAGAGAAGCCAGTTTTTTCTCTCTTCCATTGGGTCAGGTGTTTAATTTTGCTTTAACCATTTACCTTCCAGTGATCAATATACGGCATCTGTCATATTTTGAATAAATATAATTCTTTAAAAATAGAAAAGTCCCTACCCATTAAAATCAATTAGATGTGTATTACACCTCAGTATTTTTATTAAATTTGAATACTTTCATTCACTGCGAGGTTCCAATAATTATTGTGGTAGTACTTCACAGCACACAGTGAATGAAATATCACGAATTTTACAGGTAAATATAAAAGTAAGTACCCCGGGATTCACAGGGTTGATAGAAATATTAAGTTATCTAACAGGTATATTACATTATAATTCAAAATAAAATGAACTGAAATCATTTCGCGTGATATCAAATGACTTAGTTTCCTTGATAACGATCACTAACAGAAAATATCAATCTGTGCATGATGTCATAGTTGATTACGAGGCGGGTTATGTAATCGTGTGTTTGTTCCTGCTTCCATTATATTAACCTGACCAAACCCTTTCAGTCCTCTGACTCAGACTCATGGTTTTTACTATGCTTAGCTAGTATTTAATTCACAAACGTATGTGTCATCTATATAAAAATACATTCACGGCAAATAAAAAAATAGTGTCAAATTTACATCTGCACTGGTCCAGTGACAAAAAACGTGCGCGTAGATAAATATTTTTACTTGTGTTTTAGAAATATAGTCTCTGAGAGGTGGATTTGTTAAAACAGAATGGTCTTAAATGGCAACTGCCGGCATTGACCTTATAGAATGGTAATATGAACTGTGCATTGACTGCTGAACAAATGAGGTTTACAAAGTGAATTATATGTTATATTTAATAATTTTACCATCTATTGAACATAAGGTAAAACGTGACATTAATCGACAAGATTTCAAAATCGTTCAATTCCATTTTGTCAAATTTGAATACTTTTCACTCACTTGAAGTTGTGGATCGCGCCAGCGAGACACAACTTCAAGTGGGTGAAAATAACAAATAAATAATTTGGGGATTAAAGGGTTAAATATGCCGTGGTAGATTCTTTGTCAATCAAAAATTCCATTAAATATTTCTACGTTTTGTCGAGAAATTGACTGATATTCATGAATTCAATTTACCCTTCCACGGCTCCCTTGTTTCGGGTGGTTTTAAAATGTTACACTACATAGACATATAGACGTCGACCAGGAAGTTTAATATAATAAGGGGATTCACTATATTTAATTTGTTTGTTACACAATGACTATATGTGACCCGTGATGACATAAAAAATTCCAAAGGTTAATGTTTTACTGTCATTGTGTAGCACTTTTCATCAAACTGTACACAAAATGGTACTTAATTCTAAAAAATAATGACTTTTTCATTGTTTATGACGCCATAATTTGTGCGTTTTGTAAAACACATTATCGATCAGTTAAAAACCTTACAGGGTAACACGAGTTTCTAATTACAATCACACAATGTCAAGTTGCATATCTAGTAGTTTATTTAATAATAATAACTAATTATTATTATAAATCGCCGTATTTGTATTGCTTTCTAAGTATATATCATTATTTCACTTGCTCAAATATCTGTTTTTCACTTTCCCTGGTATTGTGGAATCAAGGCATTTCAATATTATATTGTTATCTTGATAAACATGTTAAAGGAAAAAAAGGTCTTGGCGTCTCCGCGAACATGTATGTACAACATGACAGAGTCACAGCTAGCGGGAAGTTATACACAACAATAGAAAATAAACAGTTAGTCAGATAGAGACTGCAGACCTCCCCCAAAATGAATGATCCTGGATCCGGATCGTAATCCGGATCAAAATCCGGATCATCCCCAAAATGTAATGGATAACTCGGATCACGCCTGAAATCTAATCGATTGTTCCATGGCCCGACACACACTTCTGGTAAAAATGTCTGCAAATCCGTTCATTACTTTTTGGGTAAACCGACGGACAGACAGACAGACAGACCAACCAGCAAAACCAACCACATAACCTTCTTGGCAGAGGTAGCCTACTTATTGGGCAGTGTGCGCTCACACACCAAGGGGCCAGCAGAGACAGTGTGTGTGGCTTATATAGGCTTATATGAGGTGTGAGCGCTGACGCAAATATCATCTTTTGTCATTTTAGATATGAAACCACACACTTTACAAGCATGCCAGCAACACGAGACGCTGAACCAATGTTGGTATAATGCTGGCCCATCGTCTGCGACGCTGGGCCAGCATGATACCGACATTGGTTCAGTGCCTGATGTTTGGTGGGAGAATACACGACATATTTACTGTCAGCTTTCAAAACACCAACACATGCACATAGCTCGTGTGTTGTTATAAACAAAGACATGCGTAATCGTCACGAACCCAGTCGTTTAAATGTTGCTAATTATGTTTAGTTTTGTATCCACCTTGACATTTCCTATTCATTTGAAGGTGATATTGTTTACGTAATTGCCACTTTGAAACGAATAACAAATTATCATTCCCATGAAGCAGATGAGAGACTGAAAATGCGCGACAAAAACACTGCTGCAAAGAGACGATTGTAAAACTCAATCAGAATTTGATCTGAACACAATCAAATCCTTATAGCTCGATTGACATTTAATTTTTGTACATATGCCTACTGTGTTAAACTAGTTTATGTTATTGTAACCTTTTTTGTCAATAAATCTCCTATATTTTACATGCTTTACCCCTGATTATAATAGCTTACTTCAGGATAATTATTATAACCATCAATTTTTACTTTCATTTTAGGCTAATTTTGTCTGCAATGTTACTTAAAGCCTTACAAGCCTGGGTTTACCATTGTCATCTCCATCCACCACAAGCCGCGAATTGCTGCCGCAATTCTCGACTTGTAGTGGATGAAGATGACTTGAAGTGGGTGAAAAAGTAAAGAACATTGTCAGGTATTGGTAAAGCAGTTTCATGGTAATTTTCCTTCTAAAACCGTCAGTTGTGGGAAAATCAATTGTGTTTTCAGGGATGTAAAATGATGCTTTAATGCATCGAGGGTTAAAGCTAATCACAATTAATATATCAATTAAAATTGATATAATTATATATAATTATATCTAGTGATAGCTTGTAATATTTAAACTGTTGGAGGTTTTCATTTAAATAAAATTGTGCAGACAATGGAAATTATCGTTTCTGTAACTTTTTTATCATATTGATGAGAAGAAGCGGCGCTGGCCTATAGACAGAAAACACTAGACATTGATCCAATGTTCGCTTGATGTTAGTCCACCGTCTACGACGCTGGCCCAACATTAATTAGCACTTAAGTTGTCGTCTTCTGTTTGTTAGGGTAGAGAATGATGAATGATCACTGATTAACCAGGGTAACGCGTTTCATATGCTTTTGTGTAACTAACATGAAATCAGCATGATTGGCCACAGACTTGTCCGTTTTGTCCGATTTGTCCGTTTTCTACGGATGCTTTTAATGCTATAAATTATACAGACGGATTTTGTACTGTTTACTATTTCTACGGAATTTTTTAATATCTTTTCATAATTTCGCAAGTCGCCATTTTTGGTATTTTTCGTCATTTGAAGCTGGAATTTGCGTCGGCAATTCCAGCTTCAAATCACGAAAAATTGCTTCCGTGACA
Organism: Flabesymbios commensalis; assembly: GCA_964017125.1. NCBI lineage: Eukaryota > Metazoa > Annelida > Polychaeta > Terebellida > Flabelligeridae > Flabesymbios > Flabesymbios commensalis. The sequence continues at coordinate 35,308,728 of OZ024906.1, read as the reverse complement.
AATATTGACATAAAATATTCATGTGTTTGTTTTTACAATTAGACTATGTCTATATTATGTTTTGTTTTGTGTTTGCTGGGAATATTAAAAAAATCACCATCGGCCAACACGGGACATTGGCTCAGTGTTGGGCCAATGTCGTAGACAGTGGGTCAACATTTAACCCGAACTGTCTCTTGGTTACTGGGCTATATATAGCCTGCAATTCACAGCAACGTCTGTACATTATCCCGCTTCTTTTTAATTTTATTTGTGTCAAATATATATCAGCGACAAACATCCCTTTTAATTTCCTTTTATTATGTGTATGTTCACAATCATGTTGTCCTGTTCACATGTTTTTTTTCTTATAATAAATATTTTGTAACATACATTACTATGTACATAACGTCATTGTAAATGAAATGAAATGAATGGGGTTTTAGGCCACCTTTGTGCACATATAGGCTGAGCCGGGCCGCTACTGTAGCATTTATTGCTGTTAGGAATCCTTGTAGAATAAACGATGTTTACACAATACTAAATGTTACAATGGTGTGGCCTGAATGTCAAAAAAAACGAGATATTAACCCAATGTTAGTTCAATGCTGGCCCGGTTTAACCCTTAAACTGTGGATGTCGCACTAATGCGACTTTATTCTGATGCCGCATTAATGAAAATTGGCGGTTACATACCTAGAAATCCTGATTCACTTGGTTGTTGTTGTGACGGTTTCCAGTGTGATAAAGAGGACGTGGATGTCTTCAAGCCTTCAAAAATACCCGATAATAACGTCATGATATAAATAAAAACTATGGCTGGGTATCCCGAGTTATGACAGATCTGGTAATAAAAGGGTCAATTTCAAATCATTACGCAATCTGACGCCATAATTGTGAAATAATTTCGCAGGGAAAGAGTAGCATCAGCTCAAGGTTCCGCGTTTGTTGAATGTCAGTGTTATTTAGTTACAATATTTTAAATTCGCTGACATTTGTTTCTTTTTCAATTCAACGCGCTGTTCAACAGTTATTGTGAATTAATTGAATTTCACGCCTTTTGAGTTTACACATAAGAAGCGTTTGCAAAAAGGTCATTCACTCCAGACAATCTGAAGGCTTATATTACAAAATCCTGTATTCAACCAACACAAAAGGGCTGTATCTATATCTTCATTATATACATATTATTAGATGTTGGAATTGTTTAGTAAACATGACAAATCATTTATAACCAAACACATGTCTTAGTCGCGTGTCGCTTGTGATATTTTAAATGTAAAACATGAAACTATTTTATTATTGGAGCAAGAGTGGAACCTACATTTAGAACATATATATTACCCTTAATGAAAATTGTGCTGTTCCAGGTTATGTTTCCACTTTACTACCTATATCTCATACAAGTATTTTTGCACAATTTTGTTGTGGAATTTTACCTTTCAGAGTAGAAACAGGCCATGCATGTACCTGTGTACATAGTCAGAGAGCTAGAGATGATACAAACTGGAGACAAACACGCTCTCTAAAACGAAGAGCGTGTTTGATCAGTTTGCTCATCTTCCTACATGTCTGGCGAATATCATTTATTTTTTTAAATGTAATGATTTTGCAGGTCTGTCTGTCTGTCTGTCTGTCTGTCTGTCTGTCTGTCTGTCTGTCTGTCTGTCTGTCTGTCTGTCTGTCTGTCTGTCTGTCTGTCTGTCTGTCTGTCTATCTGTCTGTCTGTCTGTCTGTCTGTCTGTCTGTCTGTCTGTCTGTCTGTCTGTCTGTCTGTCTGTCTGTCTGTCTGTCTGTCTGTCTGTCTGTCTGTCTGTCTGTCTGTCTGTCTGTCTGTCTGTCTGTCTGGCGTATTCGCGCCGATTTCATCAAGAAAACAATATTTCCATCACTAAAATGTAGAAAACACTGAATTGTATGTGTAAAGTTTGGTCAAAGGAAAATAAATGTTCATATTCCTTATATTCACCTCTTCGGCACACTGTATACGTTTTGCTTGTTATTACCTTGTATAATGTGGTATTATAATCCACAATGGCACGCCCGGCATATTATTATTGTTCACATTATTTTTTACTTTTTGTATATATATGTATATGCATGTCACTATAATAAATATAGGCCTATACTTACTTACAGTTTGTTTATATTATGGCAAACATCGTCAGTGATGACGTTGCTACATGTAGCTGTAATGACGTTGCTACATGTAGCTGTAATGACGCTGCTACATGTGGATGTAATGACGCTGCTACATGTAGCTGTAATGACGCTGGTACATGTAGCTCTAATGACGTTGTTACATGTAGTTGTAATGGCGTTGCTACATATTTCTGTAATGACGCAGCTACATGTTGCTGTAGTGACTTTTGCTGGATGTTACTGTAATGACACAGCTACATGTTGCTGTAATGACGTTGCTACATGTAACCGTAATGAAGTTGCTACATGTAGCTGTAATGACGCTGCTACATGTAGCTCTAATGACGTTGCTACATGTAGCTGTAATGGCGTTGCTACATGTTGCTGTAATGACGCAGCTACATGTTGCTGTAATGACTTTTGCTAGATGTTACTGTAATGACGCAGCTACATGTTTCTGTAATGACGTTGCTACATGTAACTGTAATGACATTGCTACATGTAGCTGTAATGACGTTGCTACATATAGCTGTAATGAAGTTGCTACATGTACCTGTAATTACACTGCTACATGTAAATGTAATGACGTTGCCACATGTAGCTGTAATGACGCTGTTACAAGTAGCTGTAATGATGCTGCTACAAATTGCTGTAATGGCATTGCTACATGTAGCTGTAATGAAGTTGCTACATGTAGCTGTAATGAAGTTGCTACATGTAGCTGTAATGACGTTGCTACATGTGGCTGTAATGACGCTGCTACATGTAGCTGTAATGACGTTGCTACATGTTGCTGTAATGATGCTGCTACATGTTGATGTAATGATGTTGCTACACATAGCTGTAATGACGCTGCTACATGTAGCTGTAATGACGTTGCTACATGTTGCTGTAAGGATGTGGCTACATGTTTCTGTAATGATGTGGCTACATGTTGATGTAATGATGTTGCTACACATAGCTGGAATGACGCTGCTACATGTACATGTACATGCATGTAACTTTAATGATGATGTTGCTACATGTTTCTGTAATGACGTTGCTACATGTTACTGTAGTGATGTTGCTACATGGTGCTGTAATGACGTAGCTACATGTAGCTTTAACGCCGTTGCTACATGTAGACATGAAAGTAGCGCTGTATTGATGCCAAAATGGTAAAACCGAATGTCAAAAGAGAAATTGCAATGTGTTTACCCAAAACACACAGAACGTTGAATCAATGTAACCTAGCATTACAGCAACACTGGGTCTACGTCGTGTGGTTGCTGGGAGCAAATAGACTTGCTACGTGAAATAATGTGAACGTCGCTTTATGTCACTCTGTCCGTTTACTCTGTTAGAAATTACTACGGCAGAAGGAAGTCAGAAATTAAAACAATTTTATTTTTTTATTTTTGTTAAACAGCTGACTTTACGAGTTGATAAGCAGCACTGCAAACACGAGACGTCGGGTCACTACTTTTTATTGTTAGGCCAGCGTCGTAGACGATGGACAGCTTCCATACAATTTGGTAAATATAAATGCAAAACCGAGCAACACGAGACGTTTGGCAATGTTTGATTGATGTTGGGCGAGCGTCGCAGAAGGTGGTCCGACATTAAACCAACATTGGCTGTTTTAAACATTAATTAAACATTGGTGTTTATTGAGGATGAGGCGAGACCTTTTTGCAGACCTGCACATATTTATATTATTTTACTCATTTTTTCACTCTTCGATTTTTTCAAATAAATAAGTAATATCTTGGTAATTTAGTGATTTAATTGTTGTGATGGAGCGAACGAACGAGCAAACAAACGACTAAATGAATGATTGATTTTATTAAATTGATAATTGAATGGGAATATGAAGGAATATTAAGGAATATTAAGGAATATTAGGATGATTCTTTGTGGTAATAAGAAATGGTATGTATTACACAAAATGGCAAAGAGCATGTATGTGTAATATAGAAGCCTAAATGTGTAGTATACAAACTTACCTGTATAGCTTATTTAGAGCGTTTTATGTATAGACGTTTCTTATACATATTAACAATAGATAAACGTTTTTTCCACATAGCCTACATACCTGGTATGCATATATGGAAACTTTCCCTATATATACTGCAAAGTGCACACAAGAACTTTTTCTAAAAGGGTATACAAGGGAAATCTGTATTTCCACATAGGCCTAATCAGGTTTTATAGTTACAACAAGGATTGTTGCGGTTGTTTTGAAAAAAAATAATATGATTGTCATTCTATTTAAATGTTTGGTGAAAAAAAGCATCTCAAAATAAGTCTGAGGATAATTTTACTAAGCTGATCAATTATAATGTATTAATCCATTTTGTATTCTAGTATTTTCAGTAGTAAAACGTGGTCAGCATAATTTGTCATAAGAAAATGTGGTTTCACAATTTTTTTTTACAAAATGCACACATGATATGGCTTTGACATAGTAGCCTACGTTATTTCTGTTCGCTCTAACAGATAATTTGACCAACTAGTCCTGCAGTGGCCCCAAGAAGTGTGTTTTGGAGTCCATCCAATGTTTTTTTTTGTGTGTTTTTTACACCTACATCCTACATAGATCACAAATCCCAGTGATGTCTATCTGGTATCCTTGGGTATTTTTTTAAATTGACGTTTATGCAAATAAGGTGTCGCCATGGTTGAGAAAATCGAGTTTTCTGCATAACTCCGTAACCATTCTCTGAAAATCTTCGTTTTCTATCTCTATTGTCATGTTTTCTGGGTCAGAGAACGCGATCGAATCATTTAAAATAGTCGAAAATATGAATCCATGTATTTGCATGCAAATTAACAATCCAATTTCCGAAGAAAACTGGCGCACGCGATTACATCAGACATATGATTATGTACTGCTTTATTACGGACGATTGTGAGTTATTTGCACTTTGCTTTCACAGACAGGGTGTGATCCAATATAGACGGAAATTTCAGTTTTACTAACAGTTTCATTATTATTGGGATTGGCAAATTATATCCAATGTTGGCATTGCATGATACAAATATATACATTTTTTAGTACTGACTGACTATAGAGCAAAATTACTAAAAAATGAAAGTGGGTATGCTAGGCAGCTCTCTATGCTTAGTGCTAGTATCATGATATGTACTTGAAATTATACACAAACTACCTTTAACCGCCAAATAATTCAATTTGAATTTTCACCCACTTGAAGTTGTGTCTCGCTGACGCGATCCACAACTTCAAGTGAGTGAAAAATTTTCAGATTTGACAAAATAGAGATCAACTGTTTTCAAATATCGCTGATTGATGTCACATTTTATCTTTAACTGGTTTAAGAGAGGGTACTTGATGTGCTAATAAAAAAAATGAAAACCCGAATATATGCGGCACCGGCGGTTAAAGGGTTAATGTCAGTATAAGTCTGTGTAAATTGATGTCTGCATGTGGCTTCACATTGACAGTTGCAGAAGGTTGTACAGGGTAACTTGGCTGCTGAGCAACTACATTGGGCTGTTAAACATGGCTTTGTAGAAGAAAATCTACAGTGATTTCATTCTAAAATCATGGGGGTGCGAGAGGAACATTTTCAGGAGGGACAGTGATTTTCTTTTGCCTCCAGATTGAAGCATGTACAATATAAATGTGTGTTTTTTACATGAAATGCTACTGTTGTTCGTTGGTAGGATAGATTTAGGTTCTCGTGTTGCCTTAGCTTTGCCAATTTTCTTTGCCCATACTTCAACTTTTTTCAAAATCTGTGAGAGCCCAACATCAACTGATTTGTTCACATTCACATTGTTAGTGGCTACTTTACCAGTAACTATATCTGCAATGTCATCTGGATCGTCACCTGATGAAAAAGGATCCATACATGATTGAAGCTTCCTTCAAGCACTTTTCTCCTGTTTTGTGCATCAGATGCGATTCATGATGGAGCCTCCTCTTTGTGGCGCGTCACATCCGCCTCTGTCTTTCCTACTTCCATGTAAGTAACATCCTGGACCGGCTGGCTACATGTGTCCATACTTAACCCTTTAACCGCCGGTGCCGCAAATATTCGGGTTTTCATTTTTCATTCACATATTTAGTACCACCTTTTAAACATGTTAAAGATAAAATGTGACATCAATCAGCAATTTTTGAAAACAGTTGACCTCCATTTTGTCAAATCTGAATAATTTTCACTCACTTGAAGTTGTGGATCGCGTCAGCGAGACACAACTTCAAGTGGGTGAAAATTCAGATTTAATAATTTGGCGGTTAAAGGGTTAATGCGTAAAAAAACATTTTGAGGATAATGTTTTCCGAGTGAGCTAGATTTTATTATGTCCTCCAGGCCACTGTCAGCCATGAGTATTCCGACACATCCGATGAACTAATCAACATGTACATCACCAAGTCGGGGGATGAGTAGATTAAATTACTCTAGGTACACCTACATAATGTTCACTGCTACTTTCTAGAGCTGTTGAGCATTAGTGGAAATTGTGATTTCTTGTTTGGCTTTATGCGTGAGTTTTTTTTAGCCTCTGTGATTGCAGTCATGATTGTGTCTGGATAAGATAGTGTCATGTCTATCAGTGGAGTGTAAATTGCATGTCTTCCAGGTGTAGCTGATTGGCAATGTTCTCTGGCTAAGGTTCTATTTAATCCGCCAAATTCTGGCATATTTGAATTGGTGGAAATGCACTTTACTTCTGCTTTCTTCAATCCTGGTCTAGTTATTATAAAAAGCAATTCTATAATACGTAAACAATATTTAGGCCCTTTAAACATACATAAACGAATCGTGGACCGGGCCGGATATCAGTTTAAATATACTGTCATGTTCTGAACTCGCATGAGAGGTCACGTGTAAGACTTAACACGTTAGCATGTACAGTACAGTACAGTACATGCTGATTCAGCCGAATAGTTCAACCTGATTACAAGACTATGGTTACCACTCTAACGAGACACTCACCCAACCCAACACTAATTTAATGTTAGCCCAAGGTTTGCGACCCTGGCCCAACATTGAACCAATATTGGAAGAGTGTACAATGTTTGAGGTATAGCTCCGTAAGCTGTCCTGTCTATACATGCGTTGGGTCAGCTGTTCCGAGATCCCCGCAGTAATACAGTGAGTTGGTTTGCAAACCCAAAGCACAGCTAAGAGATAGGGGTAAGAACTTTGATGGAATTATTAACTGATAGATGTCGCTCAAGTATATATGGACTTGCTATGATTTGGGCACTTGCTTTTAATGCGGCGATGGGTATGAAACACATAATTATAAAGTATTATTATGAAATAGGGCCTAGGCCTACCCACGGGCACTATTGCATTTTGGGGGACCCATGTCCTGCGAATTTTAACGGTTGACTATACCTTTAATTTATCAAGAAATTTATCAATCTCTGTACACCCACATTTTACTGCATCAAACTCTGTAGACTCATATATACTGCATCTAGCTGCTAACATTTGTGCGGTAAAGATTTGTACAGCCCAGCCGATATAATGCTAATGGTGCTACCTCATTTGCATATGCATGATTTACAATTATTTATAAAAAAAGCTCTCCTTACTTTTTGCTTTTGCTATTATCTATTGGATGACAACCTGTCTGTTATATTAAAGTGTAAATAGGTCGCTCGTTTTTTCGAAAATTGCATAAAGCTAATTTGCATACAAATACATAGGATCATATTTTTAGGTATTTAAAGTGACCCAGAAAACAAGATTTCCAGTGAATAGTTAAAAAGTAAGCAGAAAACTAGATTTTTCAATAATGGCGACACCTCATTTGCATAAACGTCAATTAAAAAATTGCTCAAGGGTGCCAAGTGGACATCACTCGGATTTATGGTCCAGAGATGCTGGATATATAAAAAACACCAAAAAACATTGTGTGGACTCCACTGCACGCTTCAGCCTCAAACTGACATTTGACTGCAGGACTAAACGTGATGACACCTCCTAATTGCATAACTGTGGCTCTAAATTAAATTGTTGAAGTCAATGTGCTTTGTTTCAATCGATTAAAATAACGCTTTGTGAATTGCACGGTGTTTTTCTATATATGTCATACAACAAAATCTGGGTTGCCATAATAATTATATAATTCAAATCGACCACATCACCACTTCAGTTTCAACAAATCATGAAAGGATTCTAGATTTCATAAAAAAGATACTTTTTAAACTTTAGGAATGAGGTGGTTCATCACCTTCGTTATATCATATGGCCAATTGGCATTACATTACATATGCCACCTTCGTGAGAATTTTCTGTGGATTTCATATGATCATTAATTCACTTTTGCAGTCAATTTATAACTTATAAGTTCAAATGGCTCAGAAACTAGATAATGAACAACAAACAAAGAAAAATACAAGGGGTAGGGGTGGGGAACTAAATTTATTATCTCTCCCCAATTTAATCTCCTGATTGAAGTATTGACTAGAAAACAAAGGCAATATAATGTACCACACAAAACAATGGATTTTCAGAAGAAATCACATCAATTAATCAAGAGATTCATACACATATATAAGGTTATATTCATAAAATTGTTGCTATAAACCCCCCGTCGTCTATTATTTTTATCTACGATATGTATGAGATGTGGTCTCACCACCCCAAATGCCAGTCCCATTGAAACACATAAACTGCCCCAATTCCGGTGTGACATATCAGGATAAAGCTTGAGAGGTCCTTGTTCGAAAACAGGCCCGCTATGGGTATGCTTACCAGACAGATTTTGAGCTACGCCCCCTAGCGTGTCAAAAGGTCACTACTGTTAGAATTGGGCTATAATCCGTACTCTCTTTCACAGAACAGACACACATCATTTTACCCACTGTATCCCTGCGAGGTTATCACGAAACAGTTATATCTGATATCCTTGACAAAGAAGATAACGTGTGCGTATTAAATATTCACAAAATTATAACTTCTTTTTATTTTATTTTGTTTCAATGGAAGTTGGAACAGCCGCATTAGAAATATTTTGTCTAATGATTCCATCATTAGTAGACCCCTTTGCCCGTCTCTCCCCTATTCAAGTGCTTAAGAAAGAGGAAACTAAGACATTTATGATGGTTTCAAATTGAAAAATACCTTTGGTCTCCATGATTTATACGAAAGTATGTCAGCGCTCTAAGGGTTAATATAAAGTAAAGTCACATCTGACACCATAACGGCGGCGATTAAATATACATCCACTTTTTACTTTATTGACTGAGTATAATATTGTATTATTTACTATGATTTTGCTATGTTTAATCTAGCTGTTGATGTATTCTTCAGTGACACTTGATAAACTGATTTGTCAAGAAGACAATTTACCCCTAGAACCAAATTGTCGTTTATTTCAGAATACCAGCTGACTATGACCGACGTTACTTTCAAAGTCATTACAGCACCATACCAAGAGAATGGTAAATATACTTAGCAAGAGTCCAAATGATGACAATGACAATGACGTTCATGCATGGTTTCACGTAGACAAAAGAGCCGGGCGGACAACATGGTATAATACAGCAGTTACATTATTCATAATAATTCATTATTCGTTTTATGCCAGAAATATAAAAAAAATATGGACCTCGGTCTAAAAACCTAACTACTATCTGAATGTCAGTATTTTCTATAGGTAGCACGGTATTATCTATTTTTTTGCTAGAGCTACGAAAAATAAAATACTTTGTTTTTTCCAAGAGTTGTTTTAGATTTAACCTTGTTGATTGTGCTCGCATTTAAAATAGACTTACTAGTAACGTATTATTAGCATAATGTATAAGTGAAATAAATTTTATCCATTTCCTGTCGCTAACATTAACTATAAATAAAAATGGAGCTCATTTAGCACCTTGTGGAACACCCGAGAAGATTGTCGTTAAGTTTGAGTTTATTTCTTTAAATTACACACATTGTGCTATATTATAGGAATCAAGTTTGGATATTGAAATGTGTTGGATTCTCATGTTATTGGACGTAGCCCTGGGCGTCAGAGGCCACGAAGTGGCCCCTCGCCCAGGGCGGAGTCCAATAACATGAGAATCCAACACATTTCAATATCCAAACTTGATTCCTATTATGACAGACCGACATTAATTACCTTATAAATTCTAAATTCATTTAAAGTCAGTACAAGTCGGAATAGGATAAAGCTAAAAGATTGAATTCCAAGGCCATGAATTGCGACAGGGTTGATAGAAAATGCGGCAGTTTGGCTGTTCCGAGGACTGAACACACCCCTGCTGTTTGACAATATAGGTTCACTGCTGCTTTTCTTTGCACCACATAGTCTACAAGTAATAACGTGGTAGGCCTACAGTGGTAAGGAGACATGCCTGGAGAGCCGGAGTTCCATGTTCAAATCCGGTCATGGATTTTTTTTTTAGGATTGAAGGCCTATTTTTACTTATGATATAAATCTGATAAATTATTTCTATATGTGACTGACAAGAACTCCATTTTAATAGTTAGGCCTATAGAAACAGTAGGCTACAGGGTAGCCTAACACAAACAGTAACAGTAGCCTAACACTATTACAAGTATTAGACTACAGTGACACGGACACGTCGACGACCCAGTAAACACATTTGTACAATGTTGGACCAACGTCGAAGACGTTGGGCCGACGTTGTACAAATGGTGCTATACAAATGTTTTGTGTTTGCTGGGGAGTGGCCCGGGCTAGGCCTAGTGTAGTCTATTCGACAAGGCTTACTTGCCAAATATATCACTTTACTTGGAACCATTCCAGAACAATTAGATCTAGGCCTATAGGCCTACCATGAATAATTATACAACGATCCTAATATTAAAAAAATAAGTGAACAGTCTGTGCCAGTGGCAGTGGTTACCAATGCAGATGCCAGACCATTTGACATGTAGGCCTAGTCTAAAGACTAAAGGCAGCAATTCTCGACTTCAATTCAAACCAAATAGGCCTAGTTTTATAAAGGGACGTCGTATTTAAAGTTACATTGGCACAGATCTTGTCAATTTAAAAATAAAATGGTCCCTATCAAATAGGATTCTAATTGTAAGGCCTAACGTTACAGACATGACAGAACTAGTCTACAGAAGTTATGAAATTAAGGAATGTAAGCCCTATGCTAATGTCAGGGGGCAGTGGCGGATCCATAATGTGCAAGAGGAGGGGGCGTAAGCCACATTTGGATTGAAAAAAGTGGTGTTAGCTTCACTTTATTCAAAAAAATGCCTGAAAATGCAATATTTTCACCTAGAAGGGGGAACGTACGCCGGTACGCCCTATGCTGGATCCGCCACTGGGGGGGGGGGGGGGAGACTGGAACAGCCAGTATGACGTCACTGACATGTGTGAGCTAACACATGTCGGGGGCTGACATGTGCTGTAGAATATAGTATGACTTCTAAAGAGACACCCATGTTATAATAGTTAACTAATTTTGAAGTAAAGTATTTTGCTTGCATGACTGTAGGCCTACACAAACTTGGTTAGCCCTTTCAGCGCGGGGATCTACTTTAGTAGTCAGAATCTGCCGTCTTTAAGAGTACAAATATTTCTAATGGTCGTAGACCCATCACATAGGTATTCAAATGAATCGGAAAGAGCTAACTAAGACATTTATTATGATTTCAAATTGAAAAAACCCTTTGGACCCCATGTTTTTTTTTAATTGTCAGCGCTTTAAGGGTTAATGAGCTCATATAAAGCCGAGTCAATGTGTGACCTCGACTAGAAGCTGGAGCAGTGACGGGCAAAAGTAGTGTTGTTTCGGCATGACAGTAGTACTACCCGATTTTGGTCTTAATTGGGCTCATATTTTGAAGATGCGTTGTACACGAACAGCTACATGTAAGCCTACTTTCCCACGTGATACAACTAGTCAGGCAAAATTGTGCAGAGTAGCTCTGGGGAATTCAACTGGTCTTTAAGGTGTTAAAAAGGTTGAAAATAGGCCATCAGACATGGGAATAACCCTCAGCCCCCCAAAATTCGTTTATAAATGAAAAATGTAAAAGACGCAATCACACTGGAAAGGAAAAGATACTAATGTCCCGAGTGGCGGTCATTTTAAATCTGAGCTGTGCCATTTTTAAAATCATCCGTCCGGCTAACATTCATAACAGCAAGACAGACAGACATACAGCGTGGTTGGTGATGTGGGTAAATTGAATAACAGCGTCATGTGCAATGAGGGTTATTTCATGGTGATGATTATACCAGAACATCACCATTTACATGAATAACGAACTCTGTCCTGGGCACAGTGCATGTAAATCATACTCAAAAACACCAGTAGTAACATCAAATTATACAAAAATAAAAAAATGGCACATGAACCGGATAAAATTAGATAAAAGATAAAAGAACATATATCTGATGATATAAGTGAGCATGGGTCACCTCGCCGACCTGGTCCTTATCAAAATTTAACTCATTTGACGGCTATACATTACGCTGTAGCGTAAACCATCGGGTCGGGTCACGGGCTAGCCGCATAAACCAAGCCTTGGGATGCAGTTTGTCTGTCAAGTGTCTCCTTACACTTTATATTAATACCGCGCGCTGATTAACGCCACTTATTGCTTCTCGCACGACAGAGAATTTAATCAAATTCCCATTCGCTGTGAAGTGCCACAATTTCCACTTCACAGCGAATGAAAATAAAAAAAACATAAAATACACAAGTATAAAAATGTACCAAAAGAAAGCTAAAAGCGTCAGCGTTTTGATGGGTTGTCAATTCTAATAAAAACATATTTTTCTTTAAAGGTCCATATCCAGGTTAAAAAGTTTCAAAGTTTAAAATTGTGTTATATAGGCTTATATCAACGTAAATCGATATTATTTTTGTCCACCCTCCATTTGCAAGAGATATGTACCCGATAAGGGTGTATTTCGGAATTTTCATACAATTAGTAACAACCATCTTTTTATTATAATGGCTTTGACCAAGCCGCTGGGGGTCTAGATGAAGGGTCTAATGTTAATTTGATTTTTTTTTGAAAGGATTAACACTGAGAATTTTTTTTTTCTTTTTGTCACTACACCAGCCACGAACATCCAATGAATATTACCTGTGTATTTTTGGCGATGTTCACGATGTCACGCAAAGATGTAAAACAATTGGCCCAGTTTAGAATGTAGACCCGTAGGGAAAGCGCTGTATAGCTGTGGTTTTCCGATGCATTGTAATTAAACTAGCAACGTCTTTGACGATGTGATACATCTGAGACTTCACATACTTATCCTAATATGAGTTAAGAACTTTTTGTCATAGATTACGGCTGGTAAAGTTTAAAGGAAACTAGCCTTAGAAGAAAATAATCAAATCGGTGAATCGATGGCAGGCTCCTCCCAAACATGACAAACGAATTAAAATGCGGGTGGATCTAAAAGACGAAAATGTAATGACCGACATTTTGTCATAATTCATCTTTTTCGAAACCTGATTACGTAGCCAACGGATTTGTTTCTAAAAGTTGTAATCTATCGGAATGTTGCCTTCATTCATGCAAACACTGAAAAAGATATAACATAGCTAAAACAAAGACATGCCATTTGCCTGGGTATACGGGCTTTTACGACAGATATGGGTGGTGGACAGAATACTGTTTACTTATCAATATAAGCAGTTACTGCATTTTAGCTCAATCAGAAACATATCCGGTGGTTTGGTTTGCGTAATAACAGATATCAGGTGGCTTGTTCACCCCAATAGCAATAGAAACTAGCTTGATTATTTCCCCTCCTTTTTCATCTTTATCTCGTTTGATTCCGATGTTGCGTATTATTTATTTTTATTTTGAGGTTTAATACAGGTGCAGGCTAACTTGGACCCGATAACAGTTCCAGATTAGCTCCTAGTTTTAAGATACCACTTGAATTTTCAAATTACCCCCCGAATTTTATCATTGAATTTGTAATAACCATGTCAACTAACGAAGACCATTGTTTGAGTGATAACTCATAACAAAATGCACTGATCCGCATAAATGCTGTTATAGATCAGTCGTGACTTTAAATCCCCCAGGTACGCTGAAACTAGTTTCAACGTAACCCCCCCCCCCCCCGGTTCGCTGAAACTTATTTCAATATTCCCCTCGTTACGCTTGAACTAGTGTACCATATCCACCGGTACGCTAAAACTAATTTCAACGTCCCTCCGGTACATTGAAACTGGTTTCAACGTACCCCCCCCCCCGCCGGTTCGCTGAAACTAATTTCAACATTCCCCTCGTTACGCTTAAACTAGTGCACCATATCCCCCGGTACGCAGAAACTAGGTTTAACGTACCCATGGGGGTAATCTGAAACTAAAGGGGGTAATTTGATTTTTTTAGTTTTAAAGTACCCACGGTACGTTGACGCTAGTTGAGGCATACCGGGCAACACTGAAACTTTTAACGTAATCCCTCCGGTATGCTGGAAAAAGGGTACGCTGAAATGGCTACACCGACGAACTTCCCGATTATGATGAGATGGATCCAATGAGATGTATCATTAGTTTACACATTTACTTAAAGCAGTACACATTTATAAAAAATATCGCCGTACATGTATGGTGAACATGTTTCAACGTTATCCCCGTTGTAATTGGAGGTAATCTGAAACTAGAGGGGGGGGGGTGACATACAATTGGGCTTTTTCTAGTTTCATAGTACACACATTATGCTGAAACTGGGGTACATTAAATCAATCAACCAATAATAATAACAAGAGGCCTGACGCCCTATATCATCCCCGCCATAAATAAGGTTACAGTTTTTGCAGTCACAAATAATAATAAAAAAATTGGTAGTCATGGTAGTCATTTAAATTTCAGTAAAATCACCTGCACATTTCCAGATGGTGGGTAATGTGATTGTAAAATGTGAATTATTTCTGACCTCAATTTTTTTAGTTTTTGCGCCCCAAAAAAGTTCACCCATGGCGGCCATCTGAATTTCAGTAAAACCTTAATTAATCATCTGCACATCTCCATATCTTGGGGGATGTGATTGTAAAATTTGAATAATTGCTGCTTTAAGTTTTTGCGCCCACAAAACATATGAAGCTGATCCGTGGCGGCCATTTTGAATTTTAGTTAAACATCACTTGCAAATCTCCATATTTTGGGGAATGTAATTGTAAAATTTGAATAATTTCTGACTTTGTTGTTGTGCCCACAAAAAGTTGATCCGTGGCGGCAATTTGAATTTCAGTAAAACCTTCGAAAATCACCTGCACATCTATAATCTCCATAGTTCATAGATCAGCTGTCATGCAATATTTCCCTGATAATGAGAAAAAAAATTAAATGGCCGACTGGAGGCCATTTTGGATTTTATTAGTGAAAAATTTGTCATGGGTTATCCTGTGCGAGATTTACATTTTGTTTTATATTCATGATCAAGCTTTTTTGTCTTTTTAAAAGTTACATAAATATCACAAAAATACTCAACTTCAAAATAGCCGCTAAACGGTCATTTTGAAATTGAAAAGCATATTTGCCAAATTAAGAGAAAATCTGATGGAAACATTTACCTGAAACGCGCTACCAAGCATTTCCTCGTTAATGGCCATAGTATAATTAAAGGGTTGATGATATAGGGATCAAAATGTGATATGTGATGGTAATGTTAAGTATAAGGAAGCAGGATTGATAGATTATTAGTTAGATTAGTAGATATTTTGAAAACAAATAACTGTGGCGGCGGCGGACCGTGTGAAATACAGTAAGGAGCCCGCCTCGGCGAGGACAGCTTAATGATTGGTTGATTGATCGAACGTTGAAACAGCCACATTTAACTGGTATCATTCAATCGACTGTAAAAATTAAATCTTAGGATGGGTCGAGCTCAGGGGCGTATTATTACTAGGAATAACAAGATCAAGTCACATCACAGGATATACCTTTATTTATCCAGTAAAAACATACGAGTCATTCACAACGAACAATAGATTAGCCTGCAGGCTAACCGGCACTGGGTCGTTCCATTTTAACCAGATGACGTCTCGCACGTTGACCGTATGTTTAATGTTGGGCCTCATGGCCTAACATTAAACATAGGCCTACGGTCAACATGCGACGTAAAAATGGTGTATTCAGCATAGGCGACATACATTTCATATATCACAATATCACATGACCAACTCCCTATTGCAGACTAGCGACAACTTGCTTTAACTTCCAAGAAAAAAAAATCGTCCTTTAATTAGAGATAGAGAATGAAAATTATTAAAATGGCACCAACGACCATTTCGCTCCTGTGGCTTAAAACGCACACCAGGTAGCCCTTTGAGTGTTGAATGTTCTTCTACTATAGTAGCAAAGGTTACTTAAATTAAAAAATACGTATTCTCAATTATTACGAGGTATAATTAAGATGTTTAGGTGATAATAATATTGTACAACCATAACTCTGCTAAATGTCCAGTGGAATATTTGATAATTATTATAATGGCAGATAATTGAAAGGTGCCAAGAGCCACTTTTTGCAGGGACACTTAACACAATTTAATTACAAGGTAATTATTCTTATTATTTTCAGCTTCACTATTGATTATACAATAACAAATAACATTAATTAATTAATTCGTATTCTGTTTACCAATTCTCAACTTGAGAATGCAATTTTTTCTTGTGTATAATTATAAGCAGGTTTGAACTTGATTGTACATTGAGTTGGAATCTTGTCGTGTTGAATTGTCATTAAGTACATTTTAAGTTAGAATTGTTATTTCAAGCTAGAATAATCAGCTTCAAAACTTAAAAAAATAAATATTTATGAAACATAGGCACCAGCCGAATGGAGGGATTTTAAAATGAGTCAACACAATCAAATACATAACATAATATGTAATATAGCATTCTGACATGACAAAAACGTTTACCGGTACATATAAAATATCATTACAGATGCAAATGACCACTTTTTATCAACACATGTATGCAACTTCAATACAGCAATCCGCTTAAGCCAGAAAACATAATTCCCATGTTGTCTTAATGCTGGGCCATCGTCGTACCAATAATCAGATCACCATCGGAAGAATGGGTGTGCAGTGTGTCAGTGCAAGAATACCCCGTGCATAAACGTAGTTCCTGGTTGTGTTCACAGGTCAATAAAAAATTGCATTTTTGACACCCAGTCGGGAACACGGTGGGGTGCACCTAAAATTATTCTTTTGATTTTGTAAACAGCCCGACTGTTATACTACATTGCAATACAATTTAACAACCCAACATAGTAAAATAATTATTTAAAAATTCACTCAAAAGGTGCATATTAAAATAAACATCATTTTTTTCTATTCTCAGATACATGTATTATTTTCAATAAATTGGCCAGAAAACAATACTAAAATGACAACGTGATTCTAAAATCTGCGAGTGTCTCTGAAAGCGAACAAATAAACTGAAACAAAGGCGTACACACACATGTACAATATGGCGAGCAAATACAAAAACAATCTTAACAAATACCATGATGACCTGCCACAATTAATCAAACTGTACGATACACTGTATCTCCCATATCATCAATGTATTGTATGTGTCAAATACCTGGCACATACAACACTTTGGCTACTAGGGAACCGTACGAGCCCTAGACGCTCACACGGTAAGCTCCTAATTAACATAATTTAGAATATCAAATCGGTATTGATCAAACATAATAATTATGACTAGATTGCAAAATTAAACACAAATATACAATAATATAATCGATAAGATGCATATTTATCAGATAACAAAATCGAGTCAGCGTATTTTATAACAATATCCAATCACCGTAAGTCTTTCATTATCAAATTCAGAACATGGACTTGAAAAAATTATACTCGACTGTTTCCGAATGCGCAGTCCATAATATGAAATGAAGCTATTATCTTCAAACTTGATCACATGAACAGCTGGCATATTTCATAATTTTTAAAACAATCACAATGTCCACAGATACTTTAGTATCTGTAATTGTCACAATCTCGACAAATCGCAAACCTGCTTTTGTAGGCCAATAACGCATAATGCTTTGCCCAACGCAATTACTTGTTTTATTCTGCGGGTTGCTATAACCATGTCTGAACGTACATGTAAAAAGTAGACACTGTGTAGGCATATCTATAACAGTTTGTGAATGTCCGCCATTTTGAATAATGGCGGCCATATTAAATATTGGCGTATAGATAAAAATCAACCGTCCAATAGTCCGTTGATTAATATTCGAGCAATGCATTCACCCTGTGTTGGCTTAGTGTTGGACCACCGTCTTCGACGATGGCGCAACATTAATCCAACACACACAGTCAATAATTTCAGAGAGTCATTATAATAAACCGTGGCGATATCCTGTAATTATATTTGTATTATAAAGATGATATAGTGTCTATTCGATCGCTCAGGATTTATTTCAGTTGACTAAGGAAAATAGAATCGGATTCTAGTTTCCTTGAGTAGACATTTTGAGTTTATTCACACCAAGCCAGCGACTCGTGGTTTGATGTGAATAAAACGTTTGTTTTTGACAAGGGCAGCGTGTAAGTAACTTTACAAGTTAATAAATGTGCCTATATGATATACATTTGAAATATATATATGCAAAGTAAATAGATATTTTGAATATTTAGAAATAGAACTCGTGGCTGCCCAGCAAACACAAAACATTTGTTCAACATTTATACAACGTCGGCCCAACGTCTTCGCCGTTTTTCCAATGAATGTTATACAAATGTTTTGTGTTTACTTGGAGTTCACAACACAGCATTCAGTACCATATATGGCATTAATGCATAATATACATTGTTAAACACTATATATATACAGAACTATCTGTTAAACAAATTGCTCATATCATTGGCAAATAAATAATATTTTAAATAAACTATATGAACAGCGTAGTAATCTCCTCCTTTGCAACAAAATTTAAAATTACACTTTGGCACTTCGTCAGATACCAATTGTGTTGTAAAATATATTTTCACAGCTCCGAAATGAATCAGACAATGATAGCATGTCGTTGACCGACACCAATAGCTTGATATAAGCAATAACTATTAGTTACTCTTTACAGCGGTAATTATGAAGACGTTTTAGAACCAACAACATGTTGTGGCCATCAATTATAGTGTTTTAGGTTTCTATACTTTCAAATTGTATATCTTAATTTTGTTACATATTTAGTTGTGAGCTAATGAAATCCTGCTAATTTTACCACTGGTCGGAATGATTAATTATTTAAATGTCACTGAAAGTTCGATGTCGTATCGAAAGAGATTGATGAGAATAGAGAAAGTGGATTTTCAGTTTTCAATTTAATCAAGATTAATTAAGTAAAAACTAAAGCCTATTCGTTACGGACTATTTTTCGTCATTTGAAGCTGGAATTGCTAACGCAATTTCCAGCTCCAAATGACGAAAAATAATTATATTTATACAAAAAAATACGTCTTCAAAATGTAATTGATAGATAAACACAAAACATTTAAGAAATTTGTTTTGAATTTATTTGGTCTGAAATTTGCTTGAAAACGCGTATATACGGTCCCGGGGGTAAAAGGGTTAAGTCTCCCATTAGCACTTATTAGCGGGCGGAGATCAGGGGCCGTATTCTCGTACAAGTTACGATATATCGTAGGCTTCTGATTGGTCGAGATGGCCATCTCGACCAATCAGAAGCCTACGATATATCGTAACTTGTACGAGAATACGGGCCCAGATGCAGACGTTAACCCAACATTGATCCAGCACGGGGTTATGTTCTAACTTCTAGCCAGCCAAGTGAGTGAAATCAGTTTCTACATGATCATTTAACAGTAAACATCATAAAAGTCTCGTCAACAATATCATAACTTCTCACCACATGTCATAATCAGTGATATTTGACGCATGACGTGTATAGCATACATACTATGTATAATAATATGTATTGTAAACAGAGTTCAGTTTTTTATGAGACCACAAGGTAATTACTTCATTGTTCCCGCGACATACAAAGTATTTTCCATGATAAACATGATAAATGCACGTGTAACTGGAACGCAATCAGCTCACTTAGAAAAGACCTCTAACTGTCCACCACCTCCACAAAGTAATCGCATATAATTATGTAGAGTTTCAACTTTGGAGGGGTATTTCCAATGTTAAGCTTCTCCAGAACAGGTCACACTTCCAGCTTTTCAATCTCAATACAATACTGTTTAGTTATCAAGTTTTGCCATTGCATTATTACAGTCTTGGGTTTCGTCCAGTAGCTCCAGGTTCTGTTGAAGAACGCCTACTGGAACGGTTGTGGTATCTCCACAGAGAGACAAACAGCAGTAACTGCTGACTTTTCAAGCTCACAGTTGCGGCTGTTTCCCTTCGCATGGCAGTGCGGTATTCACCTCATTCTCTGTTGAGGAACGCCTCCTGGAACAGCTGTGGCATCTCCAGTTCCCCGTACTGCTGGGTGTCCTTGTGTATGGCGGTGATGGCTGTCTGGTGCGTGATGTTGGCTCGGGACAGGTCCATCAGCCGCAGCAGAATCAGGGTCGCCCTGCTCGCCTCGCCGTCCTTCCCTGAAAATACAACAAACAATATACTCGATCAATAACCCATTACAACGCAGACTTATGTTTGTCTAAAGCGTGGAGACTAAAGGTTTTTTTTAATTTGAAGCCATCATAAATGTCTTAATTAGCTCTTTCCGGCTCATTTGAATACCCATGTTATGGGTCAACGGCCATTATAAATATTTTAATTCTTCCAGTGCGGGGACCGTCTTTATACGTCAGAATCTGACATCTACAGACGTCAGATTTTGACGTATAAAGACGTCATATTCTGACGTATAAAGGCGGTCTCCGCGCTAAAAGGAGTAGTCTTGTCAGTACGGGAAGATATATGACACGTTTTCACTGGGAAAATAGTCACGACAATTCGTTGAAAGTATTTTATTGTTGTCTAGCCGATAAGGAAACGATTATTTGAAATTGGATAAAAACACGTTGTAATAATAATTCACTAATCTGCACAAGTGTGATATTCCAGCCCACTGAATCAAGTGCGGTGATTTGCTGATCCAGTCATGTTACTGGTGATTCAGGATACTGTCACTTATTGTGCTAAAATAACCTAGAAATTGTAATGTTCATATCTTCGGCTTGTACATGTGGGTGATTTTGTTTGTTGCATGTCCAGTTCAGACACGTGTTCTAGAATACCAGTGTAAAGAACACTTGAGCAAGTACTGATATTGACAGTGAGTGATAAACGGTCTGTTTATTTTTCCACGTGGCGTAATTTTATGATCTGTTGACATGCTACTTAGGTTAGACACGTGTACGAAATTCCGCAGTAACCGCAAAATGTCAAAGGTGAACTTAAACAAGAGACATTACAGATAGCATCACTATCAGATATCTTCAACAACACCAGACATCAGTTAGTTCAATGTTCAGCCAGCGACAACGACGTTGACCAACATTAGACCAATATGCGTCAACATTTTGTTGCAATAATACATTGAGGTCGAATATTATAGTGACGTAAAACTAGCACGTGGCCACGATCCTAGCAAACACGAGCCATTCAACCAATGCTGTTTCAATGTTGGCCCACCGTCTTCCACACTGGCCCAACAATAAAACAACATCGGGTAAATGCTTGCTGTTTGCTGGGGTAGACTACCCATTATTGGTGCTGCTTTTCTGATATGATTCACAGCCCCGGATATAGGACAGTCATTCTAGATTAAACCTTTGACCCAATGTTACATTACTGTTGATCCAGTGTCGGAGATATTATCTTCGACACATTAAGAGAAAAGTGTACGACAGAGGTATTTCGTTCAAATTTATGTTTCATCAGTCACAGCTGACACCAACCTTTGCAATAATGTTGCAGAGCAGAAACCAATCTTTCTTGTCCATCAACCATTCCACTTGAGCCTTCAGAGAGATAATAAAAACTAATTATAGCAAATTCACAACATTATTGAATGGGAATCACTAATAAAACATGGTCTACATTGGCTTATCAGAATAATCTGCCATTGAATAATTGCAGACTTTTGCAAATGTAGTTGTACAAAAAATAGAAATGGCCTTATCTACAAACTCTGTTAAATGTTACTCTGTTATAGGTTATTCCTGTGTAACGAGCAAAATCCAGTAAACAATGGCCGCCATTCGGCCGTTCTGGATTTTATTTCTGTGCGAATCAGGAGTTATCATTATGTACGATTTGAAAGTGGAATTTGTTACATTTATTCAGTTTATTTATAATAGTTTGCAAACATAATTATACCAGTCTGTCTCGCTGCTCTGCAAAACTAAAAGTCAGTAACTGCTTTAAAATGAAAGTCTGCATGGCATCACAGCACAATGGTTGATAATCATAGTTACCTTCAGAAATAAGGAGCATGGCGCAGAGAAAGGCTACTTCTGTGTCGTCCAGCCTCAGCTTGTGCAGACACTGTCCCATGGCGTGGAAGGACGGTACGAGCTGGCGGTAAGGCGGGAAGCGACTCAAAATGGCCGCCTCTTCTTCCGGTGTCAGATTGAAGAAGTTGTACTTGCGATTTGGGGCGTCGTATTTGCTGGTGAGGACCGTCAGTATCAGGGGGTACATACACTGCTGGATTAACTTGACCTGCTCGTCCACCGGTCGATCTGAAAAACCTGCAATAGCGAAAGAAAATAATATAGTACATTTACATCGTCGTCGAGATGTAGATTAAACCTTTAAGTGACAGTCCGGGGAATAATTTTGCTCAAGACGAATAGTACAGCAGGGCCGATATTTGTAGTCGCGATTATAAGTTTTTAACGTAGACGTACTATTCGCGCTTTTAAATAATAACAGTTCTTAAGGTGATTTACGTCTTAAATCTACAACATAAGTTTAAAAACTGAACCAATAATAGCACCGAAATATATGACGACTGAATATGAGTGATTTGAAGTTATGTGTCGCGGTACCGAGACACAACTTCAGTGGGTGAAAATCTCAACATTTAGTATGCCGCCTCAACATGTTTAACGATTGAAAGTTAATCCAGGTAGACTTTATCACAATAAAAATATTGACTCCAAAGTACAATACCTGGTATTCTCTTGGCGAATTGTACCACCGAGTGTGCAAACAGCTTGAACTGCTGCATGTGGGCTTTCCACATGGCCTGGGTTGTCATGTTGGCACTGATACGATCAACGTCTATGTCCTGAAGCAAACATCCATAACATGCGTCATTATTTGTCATCAAATAGGTTAGTTTTTACCAAATCGTCGGAGGGAGAATGCTTCCAGACGCCCCCCCCCCCCCCCCCCCTAAGCAGGAGCTGTCCTGGCAAATAGCTAAACATCCCTTATTTACGCCAATGGTAGTCTGTAAAATTGTTATTTGAAATAATTTATGTAACATTTCTGTGGGCTTATGTTTGTAAACGTGGAAAAATAGAATAGCCTAACTGCGCAGGTGTGGCTATGTAATAACTGCATTTATGAATAATTTAAATTTAACCCTCATATCACACAGCTATTCCTCTTGTTTTTATTCACCAATCGACGCATGAAGGCCTACCTAAATGTGAATATAAATTTCCGGAGTTTAGGAATTTAACTACAATATGAAATTTGGTGGATAGATGTGACAAGGCAGATTAAGGGGTTAGCAGTTTAGGCCTACATAATATAAACCTTGCGAGCCAAGCGTCTGCCCAGTGTTGGGATCAATGACGGCCCACCGCCTACGACGCCGGCCCAGCATTAACCCAACACTGGTCTGAAGTTTGGTGTTCACTGGGTAGCCCTACTTATTAGTAACTCACCTTTTTGTTAATGGTAGCAGCCATATCATTATAAGCACGCTGGATGGTGAGAATGATACCGTCATCACTTAGATTGTCCACGGGGAATTGTTTTGCCGATTTATTTTTACTCGTTCTCAATTGCACTGTGTTTGACTCCAGAAAATCACTAGTTGACTGTCTTTGACTTGACGGTTCCGGTGTAGTCATCTTGGAAGACCCTCCAGTGGATGCATGGGCTGTGGGTACAGTTAATATGACTGGTGGGCCATTGGTATTGACAGGAGATTCAGTTTTTGTGGTGGCGGTGGTGGTGGTAGCGCTAGTCGGCGGAGAGGGTCCATGTCCCTGAAAGTCTCTGGGAACATGTGTGTGTCCTTCTGAGAAACGACTGTGGTAGTTAGTTTGAGATTCTTGTTGGAGGTGATGAACCTGCACCTCTTGAGATGACATGGGTAGTGCTGACATGGAATGAGCGACATACGGCTGTGGACAGGTACTGGCTGATAGACTGCCGGTCATCGTGCCAGGTGATCCAAGAGGGCTTATCTGGCCACCCGGGAGGCAGGACACTTCAACAGATGGTGGATAAAGGCCAAAGTTGGAACACTGAGAGTTAAATGCTCGTGGTACAGGGGCGGGTATCGTAGCCGGAAGGTGATCAGATCTAGCAGATGCATGTGGCATCACACAGAGTGGCTCCAGTGGGCTTCTCTGTCCACCATAACTCCCCATGGGGCTATACCCCCGCTCAATAATAGCCGAGGACTGCGGTGTGTACTGATGAGACAATGCATCTGGAGAAAGATGAGGGGAACTGACTCCTCTCTGACTTCTCTCCATGTGGTCCATGGAGATGACTGAGTCACCAGACAGGTCCTTGTGATCAGGTGCGGTATCTCTTCTAACACCTCTATGTGATGGTGACCGGAACAGTCCATCCTTGTCGTCACCACTGTACTCACCAGATGACGCTGGGTGATCCACCCAATGCACATCAGAGGATATCACGTGTTGGTCCAAGCCTTCCCCCTCATCTGAAGACGCGCTCTCAGACCTGTACTCCAGAAGACAAGGGAGACCAGGGGATATGTGGCTACTTCCGTCTGCGTGCGCATGCTCAGGAAACCTCTCCATCAGCGGCTTGGTTGCCCGGATGTGCTGCAGCTCCAGCATGGTGGCGTGTTTCACGGAATTGGGTTGTCGGCCTATTCTACTCCCTGCAACATGCAAAATAAATACATTTTTACGAACCGCTCAAAATCTGAATCCCAGCAAACACGAGACGTTGAACCAACGTTGGTTTAAGGTTGAGCCAGCGTCGTGGACGATGGACCAACATTTAACTAGCACGGGTAGTGCTGACAAGACTGTCTCTTTGTTTGTTGGGAGCGCATAATAAAAAAATATTATAGTGTAAACAATATAGACAGAGTAACTTTCTAAATATGTCCATGATAGTAGTCTTTCTGTATTTAGACAAGTTTGATTAGCAACAAAAGTGAAATATTACAAGCCAATCGATTTTTAGTCACTTGTAAATTGTGAATTGTTGGTATAACGTTAGTGATTTAAGATGTAACTTTAATATAGTACTACGGGTTAAGCTCCAATCTACATTATAATCGTTTTTTATTATTTTTTAATAACCCTTTTGACGTGAAACATATCTCTGATAAGTAAAAATGCTCGGCCTTCAATTTGACAAATTTAAATCTTAATAATTACAAAAATGTCCTGCTATTATTAGAATTTTTCTTGCACTATTTTGCAACCCACATATAACATGTAACATAAAAATTTCACAACCAATTTACTGTGAATCATTTGACAATATATACATGATATAGGATACATAACCTAAAGACGTGCTTATAAAAAAACTGAACGGATACAATGTTGCAATTTTTCAATAGCACAGGAGACGTCAAATCAATGCTGCTTCAACGTTGGCCCAGTGTCGTTAAAAAGACGTCCTCTCGTTATGGGTTATTGTAAACATGCGATCACGACCAACGCGATACACTGACTAAATAGTGGTTCATTGTTGGTCCACCGCCTGCGACGCTGACACAACACTAAACCGCCATTTGATCAATAAGGGGTGTTTTTCTGGGATGCGCAAATTCTACCTTTAATTCAGCAAGTACCACCATGCAATCTTTTGCGCGTGTATTTGAATAGAGTATAAAAAAGAGACCTGGCGCTTCTTATGCGATTATCTATTAAAACCCTAAAACCCTCACGATTCATCAAAGCATCATTTTGCATGACTTAGTTTTCTAAAACGTTAGGGCTTTTAGAACAAACATTTTCATGGAACTGTTTAAATAATAACAATACATTTTTTTCATTTTCCACCCACTTCAAGTCGTCTTCATTCACTACAAGTCGAGAATTGCGACAGACAGACAGACAGACAGACATTTTATTGACAGAAAGAAAGTCAATCCAGACTTATTTGTCATAGAAATAAGAGAGATATATGTACATGTATATACAAGATTGTTAATTTCGCGGCTTATAGTGGATGAAGATGACAATGGCAAATTCAGACTTGAAAGGGTTGATTTAAAAAAAGTCGGTGTGGCAATCTGAGTACGACACCCACCCACCACTCGAGGGGACAACAAATTATAATCGAGGCACGGAGGCAGTGACTTTTTAGTGTGTTTTCCCAGCACAGTTAACCCTTTACGCACCAGTCGTATTTATTGTGGTTTTATTGGCGTTTTAAATAGTAGGCCTACCATTAAAAGCGAAAGGTGTATCCGATCAGTAAGATTTCAATATGTTGTGCCTTCAATTTGACTGCTAGAAAATAATGCCAATTCTGTAGGTTTCAAGTAAGTGAAAAATGAATAACCCCGAGGTTAAAGGGTTAATTAATGTTTAGAACAGGGATGATTAATAATTATTAGTATATATCAATTGTGAAAAATACATTTGATTACAAAAGATATTATTATGACTGTGGTTAATAGGTACAGCGAAATGAAGACAAGAAATGGATATCTGACCGTGAGCTTCATTTCAGTTATAAGTCCTATAGTCCGTCAATCATAAAGTATCATTTTTCAATCAGCCCTGATAATTACTTAAATAATACCTAGATCATAGGTATTGTTTTATTAACATTTTGAGCGCTGTGAGTATATAAGAGGGAGAGATGAAGCTCGTTGGGTCATCTCTCCTCGCAATTGTGCCAACACGGAAGGCGCACCCTCCACCAAAGTTTGACTGTGAGGAGCGCGCACCCCGGGGCCCTGCGCGATATTAACGTCGATACACTGACTGGTCGCAACCTTAACTCGACGAGGCTGCCATTAACGTGATCACCTAGTCACATTGAGAAGGGAGAAACAATGGTGTTCTCTGACAACCCCACACATGAACAGTGGTGTTCTACCCGGGACGCATGCCTGACTGGCGAAACACAAAACATTTGTATAACATTTATACAACGTTGGCCCAACGTCTTCGACGTTGGTCCAACATTTTACAAATGTTACACAAATGTTTTGTGTTCACTTGGTCAGGCGCTCGTCCCCTTCTCCTAAGTTTGAAACCCTGCGAATTATATAGTCATATACGTTCGTGGCAGGGGGGGGGGGGGGGGCGGTCTTACCGTCAGGCTTCATGCCCACGTCCAGACACTTGCGGTAGCGGCAGTACTTGCAGATGTTCCTGGTGGCTGTGGTGATGGAGCACTGACCGTCACGGCCGCACTGGTACTTCATGCTGTCACGCTCTTTGACCGTCCTCCTAAAGAAACCCTGAAAGTACAAATACCGTAACCCATTTTGATAAATCTACTATGAATGCCGAAGGGGTTTCATTTTGAAAATGTCATAAATGGCTTAGTTAGAGCCTTCCACTCTACTTAAATACCTTATAGTTCTAACCTATATGACCATATTATACATTACTGTGTGACGCATGTGTTTCATCCGCAAATTATGTGTCATTTTACTGCAAACTACTGCAAAGACGTTTTTACCAGCTTCAAATATTTTTTAATAGGCTTTAAGCTAAGACAGCTGAGCCCGGGCATGTCATGTTGCTGATAGGCTACAGTAAAACCAGGTTTGTGTGCATGTTCCACATACACAGGAGGGGAGGGGATCACACTATACATGGGCAGATAGGAGCCGGGGTGGTGCACAAGATCTGTGGAGCTGCTGCGTACACAAGATGGGAGGAATCGCACCATAAACATCACAGGGAGACGCCCGCGCACGGGTTGATGCTAGCTATAAATATTTAAGACTTGCAGTGCGGAGTTGGACTATTAAATATTCAAGTCAAAAATCGATTGCCGCCGCACTGAAAGGGTTATATACCTGGTAATTTCACTCAGGATAAGCGCCACCTGGTGAATAGATGTAAGCATGAGCAGGCCTTACCATTATCACAGATAAATCTTAAAAAAATCACTCTTTTTCAAGTTGTGGATCACGCTAGCGAAACTCAATTCAAATTAAGAAACTGAGCAATCAAGGGGTTAATATAAGTTGAACCAAGATGAACCTCGAACAATAATGAATCAGATTCTCCATTAAGCCAATGCTTGGAAGATTACCACGTGGAGCCATGTACAGGTCCTGGATTGGATGTTTTTGGTACTACATCAGCAATAACTGAGACAAACAGCAATAACTGTTTACTTGGAAAGTCACCAGTTACTGTTGTTTCCATTTGCATTTGCACTGGAAGTCTTTACTACAGGTGTAGTATGTATGATGTCAAAGACACATGACGCCTGAGTCACCTGATAAATGTCTGCTCAATGACCCACCATCAAGGGTCAAGACATCTACATCGTGCAGTAAGGGTCTGGTCAAAACATCCATGTGGTGTGCAGTTAGTGAATTATATTTTCTATTGTTAAAAATAGGTGAGTCTAATAATATTTTAACAATCAAACTGGCATTAAACCCGTTAAATTTCCTATCCGTTATTATTGATATTTCCATGTCATGTGGTCCAAGACACGTACAATTGTCATAGATCAACATTGATCCAATGTTTGTTTGATGGGAAAGCACTCCTTAAAAACAGATCGCACAATGGAATATATTATATAAATGTTGCTGGACCTTTCACTTATGACACCAGATGACCCACAAAAAATATCTCAGTGGAACGACTTTGTCGCACGCAATAGAATATATTTTGATTTTTGAATCGAGATACAGGTATCGTGGTGTACACACTTTGTCTGTGGTGATGTGTCACTAAGCAATTTGTTTTCGTTGTAAATAAAATAAAATGAATAGGGTTTTAGGCCACCTTTGTGCACATATAGACTAAACTGGGCCAGAAGAACCTCTTAAGGATGGTGGGATGAATGATATGACACTGCCCTACAGACACAGGATTCGAAATTCGAGCCCTGGCGGTATGTGGCCGAGGTCTTCGTTGGAAGCCTATTTTTAATGTGGAGGTGTATACCAATACTGGCGCAATGTTGGGCCAGCGTCGCAGTTCACGTTACGTGGATGTGACTCATTTAAACAGAAAGCATAAAAGTTTTATCAATAGATTTGTATACGTTTAAATTGTACTTTCCGATCGCACGTGAAATGACCCCATTTACGTAGTGGGAACTGGCATACGCCACGAGGTAGGTTTTTTCTTCTCTTGACAAATTACAGCCCGCTGTAATTCTATATTATGAGAACGCCTTTCAACGACATTGCGTCACCAAGTAAAAGGCACAGAAACCTAATTGATGCAATTAACAGTTGAAAAACATTAAAAATAGCCTACAAATGTTATTAAATAGTTATGCCATCACATTTATTATTACAAGGATCATTTAACAAAATAAAAAGATTAATGTAGTAGTGATTTGCAAGATACAATCAACTTTTTTACACCCGTAGGACCGCGAGGGTCTGTGCTGAGCTGCTACTCTGTATCTTTTCACAGCGTTTTTTCTCGGCGTCGAATTGGGACATTTTCTACACTTGTCTCTCCAAGCACAACAAACATGATACATTAACCTTTTCACTACCATACATGACGGAAATTTCCGTCGTCATTCGTCAATGAACGTAACCATAAAATGACACAAATTTTCGTCAAATATATACTACATTTATGTATTTTTCGTCATTTGAAGCTGGAAATTGCGTTAGCAATTCCAGCTTCAAATGACGGAAAATAGAACTCGTACACCAGTATATCTGGATCCTGGCATGCACCCCGGCCTGGAAGTCAAAGGGTTAACCTGCTAAACACATGTTATTTCAATGGTGGACCACGGTCTATTTATGACGCTGGTCAGCATTAAAACAACACTGGACTAAGGTCTGTGCTTGATGGAGGGGGCAGTATTCGGCGCTCATTATCATGATTGCTGACGGCGACAAACGTTCAAGTCCATCTACGACTAGTCGTATAGATTGTGCCCCCGATATTACCCCGGAATAAATCGGCCATTTTGATATCTGTGATTATTTTCAGACATTATTGAACTTGTTTGAGAACTGGTCACTAGTAACATGTATAGCAAATTTGGAAAGGATACATGATTTTTTTTCAAGTTATCGCGCCCACAATGTCAAATTATTGACGTAAAATGCGAAAAATCGCAATAAATCGGCCATTTAATTCTTTTGTCAGCCATTATTTAACTTGTCCGAGAACTGCTTATTAGTAACATGCATAACAAATTTGAAGTGAATACATGAAAAACTTTTCAAGTTATCGCGCCCACGAGGTCAAATTATTGATGTAAAATGCGAAAAATTTGAATAAATCGGCTTTTTTTTATTTCAGCCATTATTGAGCTTGTCCGAGAATTGCTTATTAGCAACATGCATAACAAAACTTGGGAAGGATACATGGAAAACTTTTCAAGTTATCGCGCCCACAAGTAAATGTTAACGCCGACGCCGACGACGCCGAACTTAGGCGGGCTAAAAACTGAATAAAAATAGAAATAAACTTGAAAAGTACGCTATAATTTATGAATTTAATAATTAATTTAGGTTGATTAAAACATGCGGGAGAGCATAGCGGTGGAGACTGGTGTGACATATCCAGCAGACACGAGGCATTGGGCCAATGTTAGCTCATTGATGGGCCAGCATTAAACCATCATTTTGTCAATATAATTATTATGCTTTCCGTTTTTAGGAAAAGAGAAGAGCGTTTCATATTCTAAGCAGTTATCAGGTTATGGTAGGCCTACTGTCTGCGTTCGGCGGCCGAGGACTTGCTGAGGGAAGATGTATTGAACCAACCGACACCAAAACAAACGTACCACTAATAATCAGTTACATATTATAAATACTGCAACACTTGATAATCCGTTGCAGCCATCTCCATACTATAGCTCGCTAATCTAGCCGGCCCCGGTGGCTCATTCGGTTCGGCTATGGCATCATCGGCTATGCATCATCGTTAATACAGGGAGGAGGGCGGTACAAAAACATCAATGCGATACTCGGATAGAAAAGGTCCGGATACATATCTTCTTCTTAACAAGAAGATATACAGAACTGTTGTATTTCAGCCTCTACAGTATAAGATGACGCCGTGGACATTTTCGCAGGCCACCTGCCGTCGAGTAATTGGGTGTCGCCGGATACGTTGAGGTTATTAAGGTGAATATAGTAACCACCTGCACTTGTTTGCTTACAAGATCACAAAAAAACAACAAGGCACTTTGACCTGTGAGGAGCTGTGAAAGTCACGTCTGTAGCTGACTTCACATCCTTTAAGGACAAACTTGAAAAGGTAAATTCAATAGGGGACGCACCATTTGATATCTTGGGGGGGGGGTAGATTTTAAAACAATTTTTCATTGAAAAACTATCATTGACAACATTAATTTGCAATTTGTTTTTAAAGATCTAGTCCAAAAAATGTTGGAAGAACCTCGTATAAGACAAAATTATTATTATTAAAAAAACACATCATAAATAGTAATGGTAATTTGCATGTGAACGAAAAAAAATTGTTAGGAAACGGAAATTAGTTTTCAAATACTTGGAACATGTTGAATGCGATCCATCCAACGGTTGATAAGATATCGCACCCACAAGCTTTTTGGGAGGCCATTTTTTCAAAATGTCCGCCGTCAACCATCCTGTTTTTAATGGATTCTTCTCAGAAGTTAATTAGATCATCCGAAATACCCAGATAACCACCACATTAAATTTGAAGGTGATACGAACAACGGTTTATAAGATATCGCGCCCACAAGTTTTTGGTCCGCCATTTTTTCAAAATGTCCTCGGTCAGCCATCTTTTTTTAATTTAATTCTCCCAAAAGATAATCAGATCATCAGGTATACACAGAGAACCGCCCTATAACATTTGAATGCGATCCACTCAATGGTTCATTGTGCCCATGCACACACTTTTTGGGTGGTCATTTTGGAAAATGGCCGCGTATTGCTTGGTGCCAAAAACAATATGGGAATAATTGCCCAGGCAGTCCGGCACATAGATCATGTCTGTGAAAAATAAACAAAAATTCATCAGTTAACTTCTTAGTGAGAGCTAAAACGGCGGCGGAATCATGCTAAACACTGTAAGCATCTCAATAGTATCGTGGATTCCTAATTATATACAGAAAAAATGTATTTAATTATTCACTTGATGTAAATGTTCAACAAATTCCGCCAAGTAGTTTGACAGACACCGAATAATTCGGACTATCGGATGAATTTATTCTACAGACAGTTCCAAGTATTAATAACGTTTCAAACACCGCCCCTAGAAATCAGATTAGAACTGGGATCATGGTGATCTGACCACGGATCATGTCTGTGAGTAGGCCTATAATTACATATCGTTTTTTGGTACTTAATTATTTAGATGATGATATACGAAAGCTCAAACCGATTCTAATGCCCACTGGCAGAATGGACTGCAACACGCGCAGCGACACCCTAGCGAGCAAACCGTCGTGAATGCTGCAGACACTGCCACCCACCTCTTACGGCACGAGACATTGATCCATTGTTGTTTTAATGTATGCCCGCCGTCTTCGACGTCGGGCCAACATTAAAACAACAGATGATCAAAGCCTGTGTTTGCTGGCTGGGTGCTTCTGTGTCTACATGTAAGCGGATCCCTTGGCCCAAATAGCAGGACAGGCTTTGGCACACGCTCCACGCTGAGGCAACCGTCACCTTGTCCTCGATGCAGGATGACAACACGGCAGCCACAACAGAACCGTATCGTAGCCGAGCGTGCGGGCCGCCGTCAGCCCGCCGCCGGACCACCCTCGCAGCCGCTGCTCCGGCGGTGAGCCGACTTGCGCCGACGATCCGCCGTCGGGCCAGCGAAGGCACGCAATATCTCTTTATGGAAATACTCCCGTCATTGGCTTGCCGTGACAGTCACCGACTTTGTCATAAAATGTTGCAATAAGTAGACAGATACCCCACCGTCATTAAAGGGCAGGGGCCCTAGGGTAGTGGTAAGCACCGCTGCCTTTCACGCTAGAGCTCGGGATTCGGTTCCCGGTCTCGGCGGTTTGGAAGAAATAGAAATGTTTCTTCCCCATCCACGTGTAAAAGTCAGTATTGTGGGGAGCTTCTGTGACCGAGAGGTAGCGTGCTCGGCCTCAGACCGCCAGGGCTCGAATTTCGAATCCTGTGTCTGGAGGACAGTGTCATCTCATTCATCTCACCATCCTCAGGAGGTTCTCCTGGCCCAGTTTAGCCTATATGTGCACAAAGGTGGCCTAAAGCCCGATTTATTTCATTTTATTTTTACCGTCATTAAAATGCCAGCAGCCACGGGTGAAATTATCTCCCTTCCGACTGTCTTCTAAAGAGGTTATTTTCAACGGGATGCGTAACCAACAACATAGGCTTTTATGTATAAGCTACATCGGATAGAATAGGGGTCTTAGTTATCAATTTGATTTTCTTTGAAGTCTCCTTTATTAACTTTGGACCCGAGACTGAATTTTATTTTAATTTAAGGCATAGGCCTATACCATATTATCCATTTTCGTGTAGTTTCAGTCACATTGAATTATAAAAGTTTCAACTCCACAAAAAAACGGCTCGTCTGGCTTATATTGGTCTTTGTATGAAGATCATTTTATGATATAAGGGACCGATAAGATCCCGTGTCAGACACGTAGGGCTAGGCCCACTCCAAATTTAGAATGAAACATAACTAATTCCATTTCCCTGTGGTCCAGACCGTTTTGAATGCTATTCTACTCAAACCACAGTTACAGAATGTTCAAAATCCGATAAGAAGATTGCTATAAGGAAAAGAAAACAGTTAAATGAATTAGAAGTGTCAAACAATATGAAATAAATCACCAAAAAGGTTAATTTTATCGAAAATTATGATATATAGGGCACAATTAATATCGATTTATCAGTAAAATAAAATTGAAAATAGGCCTACTCGGCATCATTCTTTACATTTCTGCACTGACCAAATTAACACACGCGAGTTGACTGATCGCGTTCAACTCCCACTGAACTGAAATATGTCCTGCGTAGCTTATAAAAATTATGAGGATATAAACTCGGGCGAACACCTGCATGAGAAGCGTTGGCTCAACGCAGGGCCAGTTTTGGCAGTGCACCACTTGTGTACTAGTCAGGTAGGCCAGGTCAAACACGTGGATATCTGGTGGAGCGGAATATATAATTAGCCCGCCCACATGTCTGCCAGTCAGTGCATGCAAACAACCGCAAAGCAATGCCAGCAAACACTAGACGTTCAGCTAATGTAAGTTTTACGGTTGGGCCGCTTCTTACACGGTGGGCCAACATTGAACCAGCACTGGCTTAACCCTTTAACCGCTGATGTCGCATATATTTGGGTTTTTATTTTTTTGTTAGCACACTAAGTACCACCTTTTAAACATGTTAAAGATACAAATGTGACATCGAGCAGCAAGATTTGAATGGGCACACCAATAACAGTGTTCCTGGCTTCTTCGTGGATACAATGTTTTAAAAACCTAATTGTTGTCAATAATTAACAATAGTTAGAAAGAGATGGTATTATTCAACTCGCGGTACGTAAGCGCTTTTCTTGTCATTATCAGACGAGATATTTTGCAAGACGAGACCCATTTCGAGGGAGGTGGCGGCTTCTAACCCTTATGCGCTGATTTTTTTAGGTAAACCATGAGACTAAAGGGGTTTTTCACCTTAAAATCATCATTTATAAATGTCTTAGTTGGCTGTTTCTTTAAATACCTATATTATGAGTCTACAGCCTTTGTAAATATGTGTACTCTAGAGTTAATAATGTTAATCAGTCAGTAAAGACAATGTTACCGCTATTAATATACACAGATCAATGACAAGACTATGACATTGTAATCTCTAGCGAATACAAGACATTGAACCAAATGCTGGTTTAATGCTGGGTCAGCGTCGCAGACGGCAGACTCACATTGAACCAGCATTGGGTCAACTTCTCGCGGTTGCTGGATATGTGTTATTGATCCATATTGCAGAAATGAATGGATAGGGGGGGGGGGGGGTTTGTGGTCATACAGGTCAAACTGGACGAGGATGACGCTGTCTTAAGGACATGCAGATTCAAAATTCTAACCATGGTGGTCTGAAATCGAACACGCTACTTTTCAGTCACTGAGGACCGCCAAAATAAATCTGTACGAGTGGGCAGAGAAGAAACATTCTTTGAAACCTGAATGACAAGAACGATGAATGAACACCGAACAGACGCTAGTGCCAATTCACAAACCTATAGGCCTATATCACAAACACAACGGTATTACTATAGAATCATACTGTATACTTATAAATAAATATAGGTAACAAGACATACCTATAGATACATGTACATTATCTTGCAAAAAACTATGAAACTGATATTGTTGCCAAACGGGGGGGGGGGGACAACTGAAGATGCCAGATAAAAATATATCGTGCTTTGCAGAACACGTTACCGACAGTCGTTGTCACTGTATGAGGTTTGAGGAGACGAAATTTATTTACCTTCGAATTCGTGAGTGAGTGAGTGAGTGAGTGAGTGAGTGAGTGAGTGAGTGAGTGAGTGAGTGAGTGAGTGAGTGAGTGAGTGAGTGAGTGAGTGAGTGAGTGAGTGAGTGAGTGAGTGAGTGAGTGAGTGAGTGAGTGAGTGAGTGAGTGAGTGAGTGAGTGAGTGAGTGAGTGAGTGAGTGAGTGAGTGAGGGAGTGAAAAATGTCGCAACAAAGGAGAGACCAAAGACAGAATAATACCCTACTCTTTTGTAAAAAACATCACCCCTGATTCCTGTTTTTTTTTATTTGACATGTGATCACAATATAGACTACATGTACACACAAACCAGGCTGTTGACCAGTTTGGAGCAAGGTATCTAGGCACATTTGATTGCCAGCATCAGCCTCAGTCGAGGTTTGAACATGGTACCTCCGGGTTATGACACACACCGCAAAATGCTCAAACTGCCGCGAAATCACGGGGTGTGCATTGTCAGGCTGTCTGACTCACTTCAATAACTTTCCACGCGGCCAGGTTAATATATTTTCTAATTTCCAGAGAGGACCAGCCCAGTCACCCGATGTTGGTTTATTGTTGGACCACCGTCTACGACGCTGGTCCAGCATTAAACCAACAATGTATTTTAAAAGGTCTCGTGTTTACCAGGAAATGAATCGTGCTCGACAGGGAAGGGGGGGGGGGGGGAGAATACTGTTACAAAACAAATTCGATTGAAAGTTATAAATGGTGTTTTTTTTGTAAACATGGTATATAATGTCTATGTTTTGAAAAATACTGTGTATTGTATTTTTTGTATATTAAATGTTTTATTTTCAGCAAGGAGGTTAAAGAGACTATAACCGCCTTACTTTCAGTGTAGGCGTGCATACATGTCAGAGGCTTATAGATTATGGCGTACTGTATTATCGTTGTGTGTACGCCATTATGCATTCACGTGTTGTTTTTTAAATATTATTATTATGTGTGTAAGTGTTTCTTGTATTATGCGATTTAATCATGCTAATCGGACCTAATTTTTTCAAATAAATTCGTCCAAGTTGGCGTTCATTTTCGGAAGAAGAAACAAACTTAAATATCAGAGCGGGGGACAAGCCCGCGATCTCCTGGCTTTCCAAGCAGGCAGCTTTAACCACTGCGAGATGAACCATCAAAAATATAAACGAGGTGTTTTACCGAACAAGTGTGTAATATTGAGCAGGTATGGTGCTCTACAAGAGAGACAACATGTGACATCACAGCAATCACGGGAGGATGAGCCTAAGTTGGTAAAAACTTGAACCAGCGTCGGCCAACATCGCACTGTCAGCGCTGGTTCACAGTCTTGGGCAGCATCGACCCAGATAACGGATATGTCCGTCAAAGTCGACAGAAGTGAAAAATGCCCAACAGGGTTTAGATTGTTCTCAATTATCATTATTATAAATTGTCCAGATAACGTGAGATCTGTGCATTATAAGTCGACACTTCCCCAGCAAACACAACACATTTGTGTGACATTTGTACAAGGTCGGCCCAACATTGAACAAATGTTATACAAATGGTTCGTGTTTACTGGGAGTTTTCATGTATAGCCACAGATTATTTGTATCACGCCCGCCCGCACACAAAAAACACATAGGCAGGGCGATGACATCTCCGATAATTTCCTGTTATTTACAACAATATCCACGTTCGTTTTAACCCTTTAACCGCCAAATTATTCAATTCGAATTTTCACCCACTTAAAGTGAGTGAAAATTATTCAGATTTGACAAAATGGAGGTCAACGATTTTGAAATCTTGTTTGATTTATGTCACGTTTTATCTGGAACATATTTAAAATGTGGTACTTAATGTGCTAATAAAAAATGAAAATCCCAATATATGCGGCACCGGCGGTTAAATGGTTAAAAGAGGGTTTCGGCAATAATTATAAAGCACCCCAGCCAAATTTCGAAGTTTTACATCTGCGGTTAATGTTGACGGGGGCAAGTCGATATGAACAGCTAAAAATGCTACAGAGAATGAACAAACAGCAGTAACCGCTTTCTCGTAAAGTAAGCAGTTACTTTGGTTTGTTGTGTAAAGTGTAGTGATCTTGTTTTTGCGACATCGTTTTAGTGGTATGCCTCATGTTTTTGCGGGGGGGGGGGACATTCACTCAATATTGTTTCAATGCTGGGCCTCCGTCTGCGACGCTGGGTGAATGTGTCGGGTTTGTTGACCTTCTGGCCAAGTCTAGATAAAAGACAAACAGCAGTTAATTATCCACATGCTCGGCACGATCAGCCCGTCAACCAAGCAACTATATACCAGACGCTCACCCAATGTCGGGTCAATGCTGGGCCAACGTTGTCAGCATTAAATACACATTTTCCACCCTGCCCCTTCACATACTGCCAAATTAGCGGCAAATGTTACAGTTTCACCCCGCGCCGGTTCAGTGTCGGCCGCTGAACCGGCGCCCAGTGGTCCGATACAACGTTAGATACTAGTAGAGGATCGTGACACCTTAACCCTTTAACCGCCGGTGCCGCATATATTCGGATTTTAATTTTTTATTAGCACATTAAGTACTACCTTTTAAACATGTTAAAGGTAAAATGTGACATCAATCAGTTGGAAACAGTTGACCTCCATTTTCTCAAATCTGAATAATTTTCACTCGCTTGAAGTTGTGGATCGCGTCAGCGAGACACAACTTCAAGTGGGTGAAAATTAAGATTGAATAATTTGGGGGTTAAAGGGTTAAAACTACATTACAAAGGCAGACCGCAGTATCTGCTTACTGCTCAAGTCAGCAGTTAATGTTATTTCCCTCGTATCTGTGCATAATTATGTGATGCAGAGGAGTCACGATCATCAACCCATTTCACAATAAACATAAAGAACTGACCCAGGGTTGGTTTAATGTTGGGCCAACGTTGTAGACGGTGAACAAACAATAAACGACACCTCGTGTTTGCTACAGGGTTAAAGCCCACGAGTTTAATCTGACTGACAATTTGGAGTCTGCGCCTCACATACGTCTTTGATCCATCGTTATATTCATGTTGCAGTCCAGTTGGTCTTTTCATTTTGGATACAACATGCAGGGAAGAACCTCTGTTCTGAGATCAAGTGAATAAAGGCTCTATGCTATTAGACTGCGCTCGGCAAACAAGATACATTAACCCAATGCTGGGTTAATGTTGGTCCACCGTCTTCGACGCTGGCCCAACATTAACCCAGCATTGGGTTAATGTATCGTGTTTGCTGGCTGAGATGCTATCAGTGTCTTACCTTACAGCCTTCACAGGTGATGGCGCCAAAGTGATACCCCGAGGAGGGCGCCCCGCACACCTTGCACGGTATATTGCCAATCTCAGCAGATATATTGGTTCCACCTGAAGAAAACAAAAAAAAAATGTATTCCAACTGATTTTATTGACATAATAAGGCCTACTTTGTCTGTACTTTATAAGAGCCCTGTCACCCCATCCCCAAACACAACACATTTGTATAACATTTATACAATGTTGGAGCAACGTCGAAGACGTTGGGTCGGCGTCATATGAATGTTATACAAATGTTTTGTGCTTTTGTGGAAACACAAGCGCGATGAATCAGTGCTGGTTTAATGTTGTCCCACCGTCTACAACGGTAGAACAACACTAAACCAATATTGGCACAACGTCTTGTCTGCTGCGTTAGTGGTGAACATAATGAGGTGTAAATGGATGAACTCAGTAAACGAGACGCTTCTTTAATGTTGATTTAACATCGGGGCAACGTCTGATAATGAATCCGAGATTAATATAAGGTGATGCTCCACTCTTTGACACCTGACGTCACAGCACCGCAGTCACTGATACGACGGCTTTTGACGACCGACTGACATATTATACTACACCATATACACAGACAAATGTAATAATACTACACGTGCTGCAAACATTGACCCATCGTTGGTTCAAAATACCTAACAGTGATTATTATATATCTATTATGTTGAAATGAGCTGTCATAGTTGAATTGCTAACCCAGCAAACACGACACATCGTCCCAATGTTGGACCAATGTTAACCCGCCGTCTACGACGTCGGCCCAACATTGGTCCAACATTGGGTGGATGTGTCGTGTTTGCAGGGAAGTTGACAATCCTGGTGAACATAGTGTACGTCTCTTATTTGCAGGGGCCCTTATTTTCGTACAAGTTGCGATATATCGTAGGCTTCTGATTGGTCGAGATAAATATCTCGACCAATTCGAATTCTGCGATATGTCGTAACTTGTACGAGAAGACGGGCCCTGATCTAGTAGCAAAGATTATTACAATAATCTTTGCTACTAGTATACTACATTGTATAGTAACTGATAGTATTATGTGTAAGCAGAGATTGTTCATGGTAAATTATCTGGTGTAAGGTAAGCCATATGTGGGAAACCTTTAGCTTTATTATCATCCATATATTATAGGCCATCGACATTCACACACAAGCAACGCTTAAATGTGAACAGTCAGCATGGTCAGCAGCAAGCAGGGCGTAGGCCTATGTAGGTTTTCTCGCTGACCTGTCAATTACGCGAAGGAGAGCAAACAAGGCGGAGTCGTAACTATAATACTATTATTACATCAAGTTTTTATGAAGTGAAAATAAAGTGAAGTGCATAGGCCTACTGTAATTTGCCTTTAGTAATTGTAATATTTGTTCGGTTTTGATAGGCATACAATACGTATAATGATAGGTATCGTAGCAGAAATACATATACTCTTATGTATTTCTGACAGTAGTAATTTTATCTCAGGTTTAGATGAGGGAAACATATATTATAATAATGTTCCCATATGCATCAGGCCCATGCTGTTCAACTTTGTCACAAGTAGTTCTGCATATTTTCAAATATCCTGTGTTTGTTCAACCCTGTAACCGCCGGGGCCGCATATATTCGGGTTTTCATTTTTTATTAGCACATTAAGTACCACATTTTAAATATGGTAAAGATAAAATGTGACATCAATCAGTAATATTTGAAAATAGTTGACCTCCATTTTGTCAAGTCTGATCGCGTCAGCGAGACACAACTTCAAGTGGGTGAAAATTCAAATTCAATAATTTGGCGGTTAAAGGGTTAAATATATAACGACAAATTTGCTTTTATGTGTACATATCATGCATATCCCGGCAAAACACAAAACATTTGTATAACAGTTTTACAATGCTGGACCAACGTCGAAGACGTTGGGCCGGCGTTGTATAAATGGTATACAAATGTTTTGTGTGCTGGGATGTCCATGTGATCTGGTGATTTTACAGAACTGACCACGTCTAACAACCTCCATCCATCATTGATTCTCTCTGCTATTTTTTTCTACACTATATAATCATGATAATTTGATTCCATTTTGCAATAATGGGCCGACGCCGCAGACGGCGGCCCAGCATTAAAGCAGCGCACAATCAGCGATTCGTGTTTCCCAGTTTCTTGTGTGCAATGACCACGCTGCGTTCGGCATTGTCCTGTTTGTTTAACGAACACACGAAGGCCCGCCTGGTTGACATTTTGGGGAGATCGGATTATATACGATATCCCATGTGTGTACCTTAACGAGACCGCCACATGTTATGATCCAGGCTTGATTGGCGACATTTCTACTGGATAAGGAAAGTCGTTAGA
Source organism: Flabesymbios commensalis (assembly GCA_964017125.1). Classification (NCBI taxonomy): domain Eukaryota; kingdom Metazoa; phylum Annelida; class Polychaeta; order Terebellida; family Flabelligeridae; genus Flabesymbios; species Flabesymbios commensalis. The sequence continues at coordinate 35,267,256 of OZ024906.1, read as the reverse complement.
GATTTTACAGATTTTTGTCTCCCCGCTCAGTCTAAATGACTCATTATCGGCAACGTAATTAAGGTAAAGTCCGAGTCTTTGTGTCCACCGCTTGCTGGATTTGATCGGCTTGGTGTAAAACTATGCGCTCTTAATTAACCCTTGGAGCACTGATGTCCGCTGTAGTTGACATTCTGTGTTTTTATTAGCACCCGTGTAACCCCTGATAACCCTGATAAAACCTAAATTTTTAGTCACTTCAAGTTGTGTGTCGCGGTAGCGAGACACAACTTCAAGTGACCGAAAATTTAAATTGAGTAGCTCGGTGATCTAAGGGTATAAGCTGTTATTATATATTACCCGTGGGGGGGGGGGACAGAGCGGCTAAATCACCCCCCCCCCCGTCCATCTCTCAGATGTGGTGGGTGGCCATCAATATCATAATTATATAAACCCTAATATTTATCACGAATCTAATTGTTTGCGAAATGCAAACAGTTCACTGCTCCGATTTAATATTAACGATATCGCCCCCTCGTTACTTAAAGGTCATACCTAGCGTGAGTGGCAGATATGACACCTTAGTTACGAGGGGACAATAATTATAATAATAACCTACTATTATCCTGATTATCCCTACCCTACGTTTAACATTTAGACCAAGATGTACACATTATTATTTACAAAATAGGTACATACTAATTTGAGAAAATAGGCTTTAAAAGCATTTCGAAAACGTAAATAAGCACCTCCACACTGAAAATGTTAATTAATTGATGATTGAATTGATTATTTCCAATCATTAGAGCGAGTGTAGGCCTAATTAATGGTTAGCGCTACCGCCTCCCACCAAAGAATGAGACATTTAGATTTCAAAGAGTCTGGCCTTATACTGTACCAGGGCTCGAAGCTCGAAAACATCCATTTCGAGCATTAACCCTTTCAGCGCTGGGACCGACTTTAGACGTCAGAATAGGACGTCCATTCACGTCAGATTCTGACGTGTAAAGTCAATCCTCGCACTTAAGAGTAAATATTTATAACACTAGCAGTAGACACATAACCATGGTGACATAGGTTTTCAAATGAAACGAAGAGAGACATTTATGATGATTTCAAATTAAAACAAGAGCACACTCGACAATAGCCCGCCGCCAACCAACTTCAAGTTATTGCGCCCACAAGTTCACAATATTTTTTCAGCCATTATTGAGCTTGTCCAAGAACTGGTCATTTGTAACACGCATAATAATCTTGGGAAGGATACATGAAAAACTTCTCAGTTATCACGCCCACAAGGTCAAATTATTTACGTAAAATTCGAAAATCGAAATAAATCGGCCATTTTGAATTTTTGTTCAGCCATTATTGAACTTGTTCGAGAACGGGTCATTTGTAACATGCATAACAAATTTGGGAAGGATACATGAAAAAAATTTCAAGTTATCGTGCCCACAAGTAAATGTTAACGCCGACGCCGATGCCGACGCCGAACTTCAATTGCAATAGCCCACCTTTTTTAATTAAATTTAAAAAGCGAGCTCAAAACCCTTTGGTCTGTTGGTTTATGTAAAAATATTCCAGAGCTTTAACATGTGTAAGGGTTAATTATTTATTGCAATAATCGAGAGAATCCGGGTGAATTAGATGATGATATTTAGTTTGATGAGAAAGGCCAGGGCGACACCTCCCAGGACAGAGACAATGACTCAGGGTTGGCTTAACGTTGTCTCACCCTCTGCGACGCTGGGCCAACATTGAACCAGCGCCGGGTGAATGTCTAGCGTTAGCTGACCCCTGCGCTGTCCAATCACTCGCACATCTAGGGACCAGCCCCAGACACCACACATTCATTCTCTGTTGGTTCAATGTTGTGCCAGCGTCGCAGACGCTGGCACAAATTTGAACCAACGGAGAATGAATATGTCGGCGTCGTTGCCCTGGCTCCAGTCCTCACTTGGTAGCACAAGCTCGCCCAACGCTGGACCGACGTCTAACACGCTGGCCCAGTGCTGATCCGGCACTGATCCTTGGTGTCCTTGCTTGGCGTATCAGGTTGTGGGGCGGCGGTGACATGCGTTATAGAGCTGGACATATGTAGTGACACCTAATTAATTATTATCAGAGATTCATTGTGATTTTCACGCCACTTGTCCAGAAATAATTCACCATTGTTGGCTTTTTAAAATAGAATTATCGTCTTTTTGGGGGTTTTGATAATTATTATTATCCATTGTGATTTTCACGCCACTTGTCCAGAAATAATTTACCATTGTTGGATTTTTTCAGGAAATATATTCTGGGTTTTGATAAGTATTATTATCCATTGTGATTTCCACGCCACTTGTCCAGAAATAATTTACCATTGTTGGATTTTTTTCAGGAAAATATATTGGGGGTTTTGATAATTATTATTATCCATTGTGATTTCCACGCCACTTGTCCAGAAATAATTTACCATTGTTGGATTTTTTTCAGGAAAATATATTGGGGGTTTTGATAATTATTATTATCCATTGTGATTTTCACGCCACTTGTCCAGAAATAATTTACCATTGTTGGATTTTTTCAGGAAATATATTCTGGGTTTTGATAAGTATTATTATCCATTGTGATTTCCACGCCACTTGTCCAGAAATAATTTACCATTGTTGGATTTTTTTCAGGAAAATATATTGGGGGTTTTGATAATTATTATTATCCATTGTGATTTCCACGCCACTTGTCCAGAAATAATTTACCATTGTTGGATTTTTTTCAGGAAAATATATTGGGGGTTTTGATAATTATTATTATCCATTGTGATTTTCACGCCACTTGTCCAGAAATAATTTACCATTGTTGGATTTTTTTCAGGAAAATATATTGGGGGTTTTGATAATTATTATTATCCATTGTGATTTCCACGCCACTTGTCCAGAAATAATTTACCATTGTTGGATTTTTTTCAGGAAAATATATTGGGGGTTTTGATAATTATTATTATCCATTGTGATTTCCACGCCACTTGTCCAGAAATAATTTACCATTGTTGGATTTTTTTCAGGAAATATATTGGTGGTTTTGATAATTATTATTATCCATTGTGATTGCCACGCCACTTGTCCAGAAATAATTTACCATTGTTGGATTTTTTTAAAGAGAATATTATCGTCTTTTTGGAGGTTTTGATAATTATTATCAGAGATCCATTGTGATTTCCACGCCACTTGTCCAGAAATAATTTACCTTTGTTAAATATTTTCATAGAAAGATTTTTGTTTAGGATAATAGTTAGGCCGCTATTATTATAGATCCATTGTGATTTTCACGCCACTTGTCCAGAAATAATTCACCTCGAATTTTTTCATATAAAGGTCCGTCTTTTTTTGCGGTTTTGATGATTTAGAAATGAATGAATGGATGATCCCATCAAGACTACACCTTCTCTAGCTGAAAAATACAACTTGATTCTCTGCAAAGCCGAAAACCATTAACTGTACAACTGCTTACTTGAAACGAAACGTAGGCAGGTACTGCCCTTTTGCTTCGCACGGCAATTTAGGTCTATACACTAATTGGCTTTTAAAAACTAAGTGTTTTTAAGACTGACATTAAACGCTGTAAATCTTAACCCTTTCAAGCCGGACTTTACATTGTCATCTTCATCCACTACAAGCCGCGAATTGCTGTCGCAATTCTCGACTTGTAGTGGATGAAGATGATTTGATGTGGGTGAAAAAGTAAAGAAAATTGCCATGAATTTGCAAACCAGTTTCATGGGAATATTCATTCTAAAACCCCTAATTGTTGGAAAATTAAGTTCAGTGATGTAAAACGATGCTTTAATGCATCGTGAGGACTTAAAGGTTTAAATGACTTTCCGGTTGCGCCATTTGAGGAAACAATAACCAAAAGTGGCTTGACATATTAGTGGCTGTGTCTGAAAATAAAATACAATATTATCCAGCACCGTGCGCGTTTTAATAATAAAACGATGTATCCAAAAACACAATGTTCACCTTGTTTTAAATTTATCATTAAACAACTTTTTAAATGTATAATTTTGTGTGTGCCGTGCTTGTCACTCAAATAGCTTGACGAATAATCGACCGTTATATTATTATTATTATTCTAAAACCCGCTTGCACCTGATCTCAATACAGTGGTGTATATGCCTATATAGTCCTTGGGCCAGGGGCCGAATTTTTACGATTTAGTACCAATCGGGGTGACTAAACTTTGTTGTGATTTTCAGTTAGATACATATATGAGGGGTCTAAAAAAGTATGATGGCCCTTTCAGAACGGTAGCTTAAGGGCAGTATTCGCAGTTTTAAAGAGAGGGGGGTCTCTGAACCAAAAAGTAACTATTAACTATATCTTTTCATCTATGTGTCCTACAAAAATCCATAATATATCGTTTCTGGCATAATTGGGGTCAAGGAATCCGTTTTTTTATGATCTAACCAATATTTTGCCGACAAATCCAAGATGGCCGCCAATTTTAAGCTGTATTTCTTCGCTCTATGATATAACAAGTTTATTTACGTCTATGATGTTTGAATTTTTTTAAGCAAAGATTCTAGTTATGGGCAATTAACCTAGCATTAAATTAAACTATTTTTTTGTATATCTTGCAAATTTATATAAATTAAGTTCAGTTATCCAACAGACGTGTACTTTATAACACTTAAGGATGTGAGGACCGAAAACGTATCTCTATGAAATGTGTAACAATAAGGCATGCATGTCCAATGTTGGTCTATATTATCTATTCTTTTCTTGGTGGAATAAAATAATACATATCTCTATTTTTCCACAAATTAAAAAGAAACACTAATTATAAATAAATTAATGATAACAGGGTTCATTACTTTAGACGTTTCAGATTAGATATGTTGTAATCATGGTAATAGTGGTATGTCATATGATTGGGCCAAAATTTAATACCTTCCAGGGTAACTAGAAACAAACTACTCTAGATAGCTTGGTATGCCTTAGACATGAACAAAAATGTATGATGACCTTTCTCAGAACGGTAGCTTAACCCTTAAAGCGCTGAAATATTATTGCATAAGCTATGGAAACTGAAGTGATTTTTCAATTTGAAATCATCATTAATGTCTTAGTTAGCTCTTTCCGATCCATTTGAATATACCTATGCTGTGGGTCTACGGCCATTATAAAACAAAGTATTTCAGTGCGGGGACCGTTTCAATACGTCAGAATCTGTAGACGTCAGATTTTGAGGTATAAAGACGATCCCCGTGCTGAAAGGGTTAAGGAAAATATGAGATATTTTTTTATGTCAGAGAAGAAATAACATACATATATGTACATTCGAAATCTCGATATTTTTGCCGCGCGTTCGAAAAGTAACATCCAAATGTAACATTCAACGAAACTGTCACATATAAATGGCTTTAGCTTTACTAGAGGTGTATAGTGTAGATTAATAAAGGCTTTAAGTTAAAATGGCAGCACATATTTGGCCATTTTGTCTATTTAGACCGCGTTACGTCAGTTAAACATCACTTTCTTAGGTCACTATCAACATTTCTTATGTAGGGTGTGGACCCTGGTTTATAGTTGGTAAAACTGTTTGATGCAGGTATGTAGAATTCTACATAATCTTTCATGTAGACTAAATATATGAGGGTATACAATTCTCAAATGATAAGACTTTCGGAGGAACACCCGAAAATTTACAAATATTTTACAGGTGGAGGCTTCAGCCTTTAAATTAGCAAAGAACCCCACTTGGTTGAATACCTGTTGACGAAGCTTTTCAAGAAACCACAAACAAGGATACCCCAAACTGCAGGTGGTACCAAAGGTGGCAGCACAAAACCATCCGCAGTGAGTAAATACTACCTCAATGCCGAATATAGAAGTACAGCCATAAAGCAGCTGTGTTATTGAAATCGACTCTCCTCATAATATTCATTTAGATCTTCAGCCATCACGTGTTAAAAAAGATGAAACTGACATCCAGTCCGTTGTAGAGCTACTGCAAACCAGTTGGACAAATCCTTTTTAAAAAAATCCGATATAATTAATCTTCCAGCTGGTACAACTGATGATGTAGATACGCGTGTGCTGCTTCATGCAAAACATGCCGCTGAATATTAGACCTACAATGATGTTGTTCTTGTGGCAGATGCCACTGATATCTTCATTATTAGCCTTGCATTTAGCACTAACATATAGTGTCATTTATATATGCAAAGTGGTACTAACGTTCGACAGAGATTGATAGATATTACCAGAAATACATAATACAGAGAAATAAACAACTCGCCCATCGTCTTTTCTGAGGGTACCGTAACGTCTCCCTTCGTAACTCTGTGACCAACCGGCCGATAATCACATGCAAAGTATCGTTTAAAAGGTGAGATTCTGTACCGTGTTACTGTCTTTTCATATTAAAGATACTGTTAAAATTATTTTCGCTAGGTGGCTCCACATAAATTGTAGCTAGCCACTCGTGATGAAAAACGTCCATCAGCCGGGTACTACAGCAGGAAAAGCTGCCGTATTATTTATTCATGAGGTCGCAGGGTCGGCAGATGAGTCCTGCTCATTGATTGGCCAATGGTTTGTTTACTTTTCTCAGTGGTGAAAACAATCCTGTGTGTACGACCTCAGAATAGGTGGGGGCTGGGGGTGATGTTAGTGAACAGGGGTTCTTTGTTTTACCCTGTATCCTGTCGTAGGTCTATGTCTGTATGTAGATCCTTGCATGTTCTACATGTACATACAGCTTCAGTATGTCAGTTGAGCTGAACTGGCCCCCTGGTTGCGTTGACCTCTAACAGATTGAGGGCTATCATGTTATCCCACATATACATAGGTTGACATAGGGAGGTGTAAATTATACCTCCCTGGTTGACCCAACATTAAATCACCATTAGACCATTGTCTCGTGTTTGCATGCAGCTGCTATATCTTACCAAGAACTTTATATATAAAGTTATTGATCTTACACAGCAAACAGTTACACAAGGCATCGACACAATGTTGTTTTGATGTGTTTTGATGATGGGCTATCAACTTCAAAGCAACATTAGGTAAACGTTTGCTGGGAACAAGAAACGTTCACCCAATGTTGCAATGGTGGTCCACAATCTACAACGCTGGCCCAGCATTAGCGTAACGTGGGTGAACGTTTCTTATTTCGTGGTCCTATCATAAAATTAATTATAATTTAAAATAATCATGTGGGCCTAAAGGCATGTGTTTAAATTAACAGATCAGTAGACCTTCAGAGTGAATCCATTGCCAGAACGAAAGGTGTAACGTTTAGAATTGGGACAATAAGGGGTTTATTAATGTTACTTTACATAGTACCGTAATGGTTACATGTCTGTTCACATGTTTGTTCACAAATTAGCTTATTCAATGAATTTTTAATACAGCGTCGTTCAGAAAGTGCCCATTCACGTTGCGTTCAATTGTTTTCTGTCGGTGGATCACGTCAGAACTCGATATATAGGATATGACAAATCTAGGTAGCCTAAATCACATAGTATAGACCTAGAATAGTTTTGCATTACAGAGAGTAGGCTATACATTGGAATTACGGGGGATATTAATGAACAACGAGACAAATTCAGAAGTTCAGCTGTGCTTTCTCTCCTCACAGCTGGACAGATATGCGGACGGGTAGATGACTTGGGGTGATCACTTCCTGGGATTGCTTCACCCAAAGTTATATATCTATGTAATAAGAACCTCTTTGCCAGTTCTATAACGATTAGCTTCTAAGACACATAAGACACATCGATTGGCAGCGCATACTATTATATTTTGGCTGAGAATGGAAAAAAAAATTATTTGTAGAATATATTGTGAGAAATAGTGAACAAGAAGGCCATTTCAAATATTTCGAGGATCGAGCTCGTCTGTGGACTGCACTAAAAGGAGATAATGACACTCTGCAGTCACTAGTTTGTATCCTTCTGACAGTCAGACGAAATGGGCCTCTGATAATCATAAATGCGATGAAGAAATCAGACTGTACATGGAGTGGACCAGTATGTTAAACACATTACAATCAAAATTAGGATTTGCAAAAGAACCGGATATGTATGCTGTATTGCAAACATTAGGCAAACATGCCTTTGACTATTCGATGATTAAATTATGAAAAGTAGCAACAGCACAACAAGCACCATAAATTAACCCAATTTTGGCTTAATAGTGGGCTTCATATTGGGCCAGCGTCGGCGACGCTGTTTCATTATTAAGCCAGACTTGAGCCAGTGCCTCGTTGTTCGGGAGGGGGGGGGGGGGTGATTATTACTTTTAGCAGCCCTGAAAACCTTAACAGGTGGATTCAACCAAGATCCTGATGTCATTTGCTTATCCAATGAAATGTGCATTTACGACCTACACATTTCCCAACACCAAAAGTGCATAATACAACCTGAAACTTTAATTGTTTAACCACTGCACCAGGTAATCCGCCCAAGCGTCAGCTGAGGGCCATTCAGTCCTAACGCATGAGCTTTTAGATGTTGGCATAAAGTTGGGCCAACATCTGCGACGCTGGCTCAGGGAGGATTGGTTACTTCTAGGAGCCCCGGAAATCAAATTCCGGCCAGGTTATTCAACCAAGACCCCGATATATATGTTATTTGCCTATCCAAGTGATATGTGCATTTACGACCTACACATTTCCAAGCAGCAACATTACCATCTTTACAAAATGAAATGAATCGGGCTTTAGGCCACCTTTGTGCACATATAGGCTAAACTGGGCCAGGAGAACCTCCTGAGGATGGTGAGATGATTGAGATGACACTGTCCTCCAGACACAGGATTCGAAATTCGAACCCTGGCGGTCTGAGGCCGAGCGCGCTACCTCTCGGTCACGGAGGCTCCCCACAATACTAACTTCACACGTGGATGGGGAAGAAACATTTTTGTTTCTTTAAAACCGCCGAGACCGGGAACCGAACCCCGAACTCTGGCGTAAAAGGCAGCGGTGCTAACCACTACCCTAGGGCCCCCGCCCCCCCATCTTTACAAAGCTAAAGAAAGGCTTTAAACTACATCTAATTGAATTAACTTAGGTCTGATAAGAAACGTTAACCCTTTCAGCCCCTCGTCGCATCCAAGCATCAAACAGAATAATTTATCAATAAGTTGCCATTTCATAAGTTACAATTTCCAGCTAATACGAGACGGTGGTATAAACATTATTTTATGAATCAATTGAAGCAAATTAAGTTTGTAATACATTGCTTTCTTCGGAACATACGAGCTAAGTGACCGCTATGCTGGCTTATTATTACGCGGACCCAGCAAACACGAGACGTTGGCCCGTCGAAGACGATGGGCTGTCATTAACCCAACATTGGGCCGACGTCTCGTGTTTGCTGGCTCGTGTTTGTTGCATCCTGGTATGCAATCAATATAATCGAAGTTAACCCTTTAGTTTTAAGACTACACGTCAATATCTTAGGTTCCAGAGAATGTGTAATAAGTAGCTTATTTCTGGATAATGCCAAACAAACACTCGTAGACGGTGGACCAACTTTGAGCCAATATTCTTATACTCATTTAGAATGTGTAGAACATTTTTTATATTAGAATTTACTAGGCCTACTGTCCAGGTGAAAGATGTTTCAGATTAATAGTGACCCAACAGACTTGAAAATGCAATAAATTGAATTGGGTTTTGGCCCCTCTTGTGCAACAAACGTTGACCTGAAAACGGCTCAATAACAGCGGGCCTACATTTTGAGCCGTTGACCAACATAAAACCATCATTGTTTCGGCGTCTCCAGTTTGCCGGGAGGGGGGATGCTGTCAGTGGAGGTATATCTCCATGTAATAATATTATGTTTGCCGGAACAAGGCCGAATTCTGAACAGCTTGGTTGTTGCAGACTGAATTCAACAATTAAATTCAATTAGGCCTAATCAGACAAAATTCGCGTATTTCTTATTTTGGACATGCATGTCCGAAGTAAGAAATCGGGAATTTCGTCTTTATATCTCGCTTAACTGGTAAATGCGCAACACAATTTAAAAAAAAAAAATACGTAATTCTAGTCTATGGACAATTGTTCACACATCATATGGCCATATTAAAAAAGCGAAAATAAAAATACAGATTGTGATTTCAGACTGATTGTGTCGCTTTAATTAGCTTGGTCTAACAAGAAACGTTAACCCTTTCAGTCCCTCGTCGCATAGATCTATGCATCGTATAGAATATTTTGATCAAAATATATTCAATGATATAACAATGATATAAATTGATTTAAATGACATAATTCATCAACATAAGGACGACGTGCCCAGCAAACACAAAACATTTGTATAACATTTATACAACGTTGGACGTCGGACAACGTTGCATAAATGTTATACGAATGTTTTGTGTGCTGGATGAGCCTTGATCTGATATATTGTACGTATTTATTTTATGAAATCAAAACAAACAATTCTATTCACTTTAATAAGTGTGGCAGGTGATTGCAAATGAAATATCTATTTGCTTTTAGAGGGTCAATAAAGAAATATAACGATTTTGTTACATGTTTAAAGAATACAATTCTATCAAACGCAGTGACGTCAGTCGGTGAAAACAAGGTTATATAACACCCCTCCCCCATACTTCATTCTGTGAAACGCAGTGACGTCACTCGGTGAGAACAAGGTTATATAAGAGCCCCCCCCCCCCCTATTAGCAGCTCGGTGAAAATAAAGGAGGTCGAGGTCATTGAGTTTCACAGAATACCACAGAGAGGCTTACGTTGTATGGGTCTATAATTAGTTTAATATCAAAATATGTTAGATGGTTTGAAAGTGATCTGCTGGTCGGCTTGCTCACCAGAATTAATGATAAATTACTGACTATTTAAAAATGAATTAATTTAGCAGACACAGTATATATAAACATGAGGTGGAACCTCTTTCCCACAGTTGATGTGAGAAATGCATAACGTTAGAATACAAACAAAATAAAGTAAATAACATCTCGACATTGAAACTAATATTTCCTTTTTTGCCCTTCAAGCATGAACACATCGGATAACAACAGGATATAACATGACTTTATAATAGCAATGTTAAAAAAAGCGCGTAAATTAAAATACGGGGAGTTATAGCCTAATTAGGCCTACTTAAGCGATCATCAGTTCTGTTTGCTTGGGACAACATGTAAGCCACCACTACTACGCTAACTTCATTAATGTCTCATCTGACCATGTATTGCCGTGGTGAATCGCTAAACGTACCATCGACATACAGGGATCATAAAACCGCCGTCTCAACCCCAGAATACCACGACTTGGCCCACGTGGACGTTGTACAGATCCCACGTGCTCTTGACCCCGGCCTCCCCCTCTCTCTGCTAAATATAGATTTCCGCATAATATATGCAGTAGTGGTGGAGAGAGGAAGCGAGTAACCGGCTCATGGATGCATTTTGGACGATCTTCTATTTCTTAGTACACATCGCGACAGCTAGCGGATCGAGTTTTAAAAGCAGAAAAAAGATGAAAATATCGTAATAAAGTTAAGATTATGACCTTTCCAACGATGCCTTACATGTGTTGATCGGTCGAATGGTTATAGAGTTATAAGGGAAAACGCATCAGCTCACTGTGAAATGGTGAGGTTAGAGTTGTTTATTTCTCTGTATTATGTATTTCTGATATTACCTTATAGGACTACATTTATAGTGTTACATTTATAGCGCTACATTGTTACACAGGATGCGACACCATAAGTTCCTTTTCGGGTCAAGGTATTAAGCTTGGTGCATGGACAGTAGTTATAAACAATCACAAATTTAGAGATGCATTGGCAAATCTTGGTTGAAACTGGGCACTGTCACCAGATCTCTATGACGCACTCCAAGAGTTCACATGCCGTTTATATTGTCCAAAATCATTAACGTGTGATATAAACATTTCCAGGGATAAGAAGGGTATCATGCAGAGATAGCCATATACCAGCATGCCAAATATCAAGCAAGCATATGTCACAGGAGTTTGGTTATCTGTCCTGATATCCCTCGTCCTGATGATGATCGCGGCTGGATTTTCGATGCTTAAGATAAAAACTAGTTCTTCTGCTCCAGATGCTGTGCTAAATTTCCTCTCGTGTAGGCCTATTTTAAGCGTATTTGTAAACTGCCAGTGTCAATGTTTTGAAAATAGATTAAAATGTCCAAATGCAGAACTGTATAACCATGTATGATGAAAAGGCACTCTTCGGATGATGACACAGATGATGATAAATTATAATACTAAACACCCGAATTACTTGTGTGATAGATTGAAAAGTTCGTTCATCGACGTGTTCACACTTTAAACAAAGATAAATGCAACATATCCACTATTACATTTACATATTGTGTGTAAATATATATAGTGTATCACATGATCGGATCACATAGCTAAGTAGTAGGCCTACATGTCGATATTTACATGTACTGTACACCATAATACTGTAGTTTTTTTATAGAGCTGAATGGTGGTAATGATTTGGGTAGCATGTTTATTTCATTTATTTTATCGACATCTTAATTTGATTTTAGCTTAGTTCTGATTTAACACTAAAAAGAACAGTTGGTTTTTGTTCTGTTTTAAATCGTAAACAATGATCAAGCTGAAAAAGAACATTGTTTATCATCATCATTACTGCTGAATTCACATTTATACAGGTGAAACGGATTTAATACATTACGCTGAAATCGAAGAACTATACCTTCTTATCCTATTAAAACTACTATATCGAGCTACCATGGCTACTCAGGTATATACTATGTTGATAATTAATAAAGTTGATAAATAACCACCATGCTACAGATTCATGATAACAACCGAAGAAATATATACTAGTATTACCATGATACAGTGTATCTAATCTAAAACGTTTACCGAAATGAACCCTGCTATCATTAATTTAGTCATAATTACATTTTCTTTTTAATTCGTGGAAAAATATGAAAATGTATTATTTGATTCCACCAAGAAAAGAATGGATAATATCAACAAACGTTGAACATAAAAAAAGGCCGTATCGTTACCATGGTTACCGTTCTGATAAGGCCATCATACATTTGTGTTCATGTGTAAGGCATACAAAACCATTTAGAGTAGTTTTTTCTAGTCACCCCGAATGGTACTAAATATTGGTCTGGCTCAATCACATAATCATGATAACAACCACAAAATAGCATACCACTATTAATATTATTACAGTGTATCTAAATCAAAAACGTCTAAAGAAATGAACCATACATGCTATCATTAATTTATTTATAATTAGTGTTTCTTTTTAATTTTGTTGGAAAAATTTAAATATTTATTATTTGATTCCACCAAGAACAAAATAGATAATATAGAAAAATATTAGACATGTATGCCTTATTTTGACACATTTCATACGCTTTCGGTTCGCACAACAAGTGCTATGAAGCACGCGTCTGTTGGATAACTAAACTGCTTTTATATATTACAAGACATACACAAAAATAGTTTTATTTATTGCAAGTTTGATTGTCTGACCAGAATATTTACCTACAAATTTTCGAACATTACATAGACATAAATAACCCAGTTATGCCATAGAGTTAGGAAATACAGCTTGAAATTGGCGGCCATCTTGGATTTGTTGGCGAAATATTGGTTAAATCATTTCCAAAACATCAAAAACGTATTCCTTGGCCCGAATTATGTCAGAAACGATGTATTATGGATTTTTGTAGGACTAATAGATGAAAAGATATAATTAATAATTACTTTTTGATTCCGAGACCCCCCTCTTTAAAACACAAATTACTGCCCTTAAGCTACCGTTCTGAAAGGCCATCATACATAGTTTAATTTAATGGTAGTTTGACTGTCTATCTAGAATATTTACTTACAAATTTTCTAACATTATATAGACATAAATAAACCAGTTATGCCATAGAGTTGAGAAATACAGCTTGAAATTGGCGGCCATCTTGGATTTGTCGTCGAAATATTGGTTAAATCATTTCCAAAACATCAAAAACGTATTCCTTGGCCCGAATTATGTCAGAAACGATGTGTTATAGATTTTTGTAGGACTAATAGATGAAAAGATATAATTAATAATTACTTTTTGATTTCGAGACACCCCCCGTCTTTAAAACAGAAATTACTGCCCTTAAGCTACCGTTCTGAAAAGGCCATCATACATTTTTAGACCCCTCATATATTTATCTAGCTGAAAATCACAATAAAGTTTAGTCACCCCAATTGGTACTAAATTTTGGTCTGGCCCAAGGACTAATATCCACACGCGCATAGAATTAAAATCACGACAGACAAGATCGTGTACTCGGTGTAATTGGCCAAGCGTTGGCACAGCACTTGAACAATATCTAATGTGCCTTTTATAAAGCAATATTACATAATGAGAAAATTAAATCCGAGTGCATGTGTGTATCGGTCAAGGTAGGCCATTTAGTGTGAGACAATAAATAATAAACAGGGTATGATGTACCCTGATGACATCGCAAGGCTCTGACACGGAGACATCCATTTTTAAATAGATTAGTTCTAAAACGATCACTAAATTTCGCCAGCTGAAAAAAAAATCAGTTTTAATAGGCTCTCGTAAAATTCGTCTCAGTTTCATGAGTTTTTCGGTAGGTGGGGGGAGTGTTGTTTTTACACAGCAAGCTGTGTACATAAAATGGCTGCTACTGTGGCCGGGTCTGCGGCTAAGCGAGTTGGGCAGACTGGTCATGCCGGGTAGGTAGGGTGCAGCGTCAAATAAAACGGCGGGTGTTTATCAGTTTATCAAGGTACGGTCGTTTAAAAAGACTCCTCGCCGTGTATTAATTTGAGAGCCTTTTTATTTTAAATGGGTTGTGAACTGGTATTCAAGGTATAAATACAGTGATACAAATAGACTTTGCCGCAGTTATGACAGACAGGCATATGTTTTATTTATACAATAAAAGTCATTACTAGCTCATTTGTCAAAAAAGATATGTGTACATGTATGTATATATATATACAATCTGTAACGATTCAATTATTGACCACCATGTTCACGACCATGCAAATTCACATTTTAACAAACTTCATAATTATGGCAGCACTACCAGTAGCAGTGGTCATGGTGGTAGTGATATGCCTACCAGTACAATATCACTGTTCCCTTTTTGTGATACTACTCCAATTAACTGCAATGGTCGAAATGTTGTACCCTGTCGGGTACTTTTTTGTCAAATTTAGACCTCCAGTTAACTGACTATATCATTGAACTCATGATAAAGAGATGCTGGGGTTCGAATCTCAAGAGATCTGGTGGGGTTTGAACAATTAATGTACAGTTAATTCCACTGATATGAGCCGGTTTAGCCTATGATTATATGCAGTGCACAAAAATGGTCGAGAACAACATTATTCTGGAAAAACTGTTCTCTTGGTTGTGATTTTGCAGCATAAAAGTAGTCATGCTACCTTTATGCCCTTTATAAGTTAAAAACTGAATCAGCAGCAGTGATCTGTTCAATTTATTTTTTTAATTGAATGCTACGTTTTTAAATGACATTTGATTGTCAAGGCTTTGAGAGTACTATTATTACTGTACGACAGGAGATTTCCCTGAATCTTATACTTCGACGCCAGAGATTTCCCTACCCTGTTCAGACAATCAACATGTTCAAAGGCAAACAGCAGTAATTGCTTCCTCGAAAAGTAAGCAGTTACTTCTGTTTACTTTTGCCGGGTAGTAGTAGCTCGGAGTCGTGTCTCAACTTCAGTCATTTACCACTGAAAAAATAAGATGATTTTAACTTTTTAATGATAAATGACCAAGTTCAGCTATAAGATTTTCTTAGTGAAACTCTAAATTAAATAATCTCAACTAGAAAAATGCCTTGCTGTAAATACCATAATCAGATAATACCAACTCCCCCCCCCCCCCCACCTCACATAAGCAAATGGCTTCAAGTCCTTTTTGAACAAATTTGTCCCGATGGATGGACCCCATAATGCCACCAGTCGACGGTTAGCGGAGGCATGACAAACAAAAGAGCAAAGTTAATAATCTAAGTTTCAGGAAAGTTATCACGAGTGAAATGTGATACTATACAAATGATGTGGTTGGGACGGATTCGGAGCACAGACGAGGCGCCAGCTGGAACAACCTGGCTGATCGAAAAGGGATCATTTCAATTTCATTTTGATTTGATTCAGTTGTCGAAATGTCAACCAGCCTCGATTGTTTCCCACGCTCTGACGTTGATCAGGGCTCCGACGCCGACACCATATTTTACAAGAATCATTTACCGTATCCCCGCGTATAAACGTGCATGCCCTTATCATGCTTATATTTGAAGATGCACTTAGTTTTGGAAAACAAGTGCATGCACTTATTTTCGAATACAAAAAAAATATTTCAAGAGACACGACATACACTTATATTCGAATAGAGATGATCTTGGCAAAACTATCGTAACATGTGGAATAAATTAAAACATAACAAGAGGACTGAAGTCCTATATCATCCCCAGCCATAAATTAGGTTAGACTTTTTGCGGTCACAAATATTTAAAAAGTTGATTTGTGGTGGCCATTTTAAATTTCAGTAAAATCACATGCACATTTCCAGATGGTGGGTAATGTGATTGTGCAATGTGAATTATCACTGATTTCAATTTTTCAGTTTTTGCGCCCACAAGAAAATATGAAGTTTATCCATGGCGGCCATTTTGAATTACAGTAAAACCTTGAAAAAATCAGTTGCACATCTCCATATCGTGGGAAATGTGACAGTGAAATTTGAATAATTTCTGACTTTAAGTTTTAGAGTTCTTGCATCCACAAAAAAATTTGGAGTTGACCTCTGGCGGCCATTTTGAATTTTGGTAGCATCTTAAAAAAATCACTAGCACATCCTCATGTTGCTAGGAATGTGATGTTAAAATTAAAAAAAAATTGATCAAACAATTTTTTTGAGTTTTCACGCCCCCCAAAAAAATTAAAGTTGATCTGTGGCGGTCATTTTGAATTTCAGTAAAACCTTGAAAAAGTCACCTGCACATCTCCATATCATGGGGAATGTGATAGTAAAATTTGAATATTTTCTGACTTTAAGTTTTAGAGTTTTTGCACCCACAAAAAAATTAAGAGTTGACCTCTGGCGGCCATTCTGAATTTTGGTAGCATCTTTAAAAAATCACTTGCACATCCCCATGTTGCTAGGAATGTCATGTCAAAATTTCAAAAAGATGTGACGAGTAGTTTTTGAGTTTTTGCTCCCACAAGAAAACGTGACGCCGGACGCCGGATGCCAGACGCCGGACAGAATCCTGGCGCGACTAAAATCCCCCTTCCCCTACGGGCGGGGGATAAAAAGGTATTTATGTTGCACCAATAATGGTATAGCTTGTTTAATACATTACTATATAATTATCATTATATTATTTTACACGGCATAACTTTATGCATTACATAGAAAACTACATAGTTATTTCTATATATTAAATTTGATGGTAAAACAGTCAGGCATAAATAGCCGTCCCACCTTACATTATTATCATCACTACCGTCTCTGCTGTCGTCAATAGCTGTGAACAAAGCATATTGGCGATGAAGAGTGTACACTTATTGTTATCTTTAACTTTAAGGAAATCCCTTTTTAAAACAGTGTAACGTCACCGCTATCGAAATTAAAACACTATGTTATATATTTGAAACTCTTGACAATACTCTCAATAATAATAATAATAGAGTAATTAAATAAAAACGTCACAGGACAACGTCGGAGATGTAGGCTATTGGTCTCATCCACCTTTACATATTTCTCTTGGTTTTCGGTTTATACTCCAATCTGTCTCGTATCACATTTTGGATGACGCATATCAATCAATCTTCGCTGGCCAATTTGCGGTGAATCACCAATCCCCACCACCTATCTAGATTGTGTCGTAACATTTTCCGACCCGTGGCCTTACACGAGTGATTTCTGAACGAACCATTATCATGATTATATCGTCGCCTCGGAGCTAAAGGATCCTATCTGCCACTCTGACGAATGGCAGATAGGATCCTTTAGCTCCGAGGCGACGATATGTGATCTGACTCTTTTCTGTCATGTGGTCTTATAAAGATTGAACTTCTGGGCGACCCCTACATGTATAGGCCTACGTCAGTCGATTAAGGCTGAGAAAATGAACAAGCAAACTGTTGAAAACAAATTGTCTCCTCGAAGCTAAGCATGCTAACGGACCCTTTATCTGCCAGGATATGACCTTTTTGGCTTTTAGGTTACAAAATGATGATGCTACTGAAGGGAGTATGCGAGGCTAATATAGCGGGGCTAATATCTCATGTTGATCGTCAAGTTATCCAAGTTGATTTTTAACCAGCCATATCCTGAATCGAAGAGGCATAAGTATAGGATAAAGCCCGAGGAGCTCTACATTCTTTTCTGTGAAAAAGGCCGAGGCCGAAGCCATTTTCACAGCTAAGAATGGAGAACTCTGAGGGCTTTAACTGACTTAAAACACATCCGACCACAATGAGGATCCCTCATAATCAATAACTCGGTCGCACCTGATTGATTTTAGTACCATAGGCCTACCATAATATTGCTCTGTACTTGGTCAACAATAACTCTCCATTCCCGACTTAGAATGTAGCGTCGGACAAAGAAAATAATGTAGTGCTGTGTTTTAATATACGGTAACATAAGCGCACTGTACTATTGATTATACACACGGCACAGTGCACAAACAAGCTTAGGCCTAATATTATATCTTGTGTTTCGCTACTGCGAGGAAAAAAACTATTCCTACTTGCTGATTATTATTACCCTTGTCCTCCTGGGCCCGTAGGCCTATGTGTGGTTATTATTAACTCTTTATCAAGCTAGAGCCGTGGATGTATGCGATTTCAAGTAGGTTCAAATCTATATAAAATGCACCGGAATTGATAAAAATAGTTTTGGTGAATGCTTCAGTAAACTTAAAAGCAAATTCAATTTGAAGGATATTTTTTGTCCTCTTGAATTTTGTCTTATTATTTTTTGTCAATTGAAGTTGGAAATTGCGTCAGCAATTCCAGCTTCAAATGACGAAAAATAATAAGACAAAATTCAAGAGGACAAAAAATATCTTCCAAATTGAAACAATAGTTGTATTGATTTTAATTAAATTGTTTGATTACATCTGCCGCAGATTATTGTTATCAATTTCAGTGAAATTTTATTTAGTTTGATATTTGCTACATCTCCATATAACAGTAGGGTGCAAAGGGTTACAAAGGGACTCACCTGGCCTGTACATGCCTATGGAGACACACTTGTGATAGCGGCAGTACTGACACTGGGTTCGAGTCTCCTTGCTCACCAAACAGTCTTTGTTGCGCGGACATGAGAATCTCATGCCACCGGACTGCTTGAGGCAGCGCACGAAAAACTTCTGAAAAAACAACACAAGGAGAAAGTGAGAATATTGTTATTAGAGTCTTTTTGCTCAAATGAAGTAAAAACGGTAATTTCTAATGTATTAAATTTGAAGATGTAAATATTTCTCATTCACATTTTAATCGACAACCCCTAACTAATGTGAATGAAAAATATAATTATCATAAACATGATAAAACCGTTATTGAATATTGCGTATTTCACCTCAGTTTCATGATCAATAAACTAGTTTTGCACACCCTGCTCGTACATCCATCTAGGTGTAATCGAATGTATTATGAAATGTCGATAACTCAGAAAAACTTGAATTCTGAATCAATAATTCTATCAGCGTGCGTTTAGAGGATCGTCAGTGAAGGTCCAGGGGCCCATCCCACAAAGCGTCTTAAAATTAAGATCATCTTAACTTTATCTTATTTGCATTAGAAAGGTTAAGATCATCTTAACTTTTTTAATGCAAATAAGAGAAAGTAAAGATGATCTTAATTTTAAGATGGTTCGTGGGATGGGCCCCAGAGGCCCATCCCACGAACCAACTTAAAATTAAGATGATCCTAACTTTAAGATGCTTTGTGGGACGGGCCCCAGGCCTATCCTTTCTTTCACGAGACACCATTTTAATTATCCGTTTCAATCGCGTGATAATTTATTAACCTTTGGTTATCAGGTTATAATTAAACTTTTTTTTTTGTTGTGTATATAATTGTAATTAGAAATCAATCTGCAACAAAACCTATCAACGCCATGTTTTTCACACCCAATAGTCACACTTTGTGCATTAACCATACGGTCGCTGAAAAGGCTGTTTTAATTCTTCACCCACCTGAATTTGTGTCTCGCTGCCTCAGTCCAAAGTGGGTGAAAAATACTTGGATTTAAAAGAATATTGCATTACGACGTTAACCCAACATTAAACCAACATCAGCCTAATTACCCCGTTATCTGTACGTCCTTATAATAAAATGGTCATAACACCTAAACGGTTAATGTCAAGATTCAACGGCGAATAACCAGAAGACACAATGGATATTATAATCACTACAGAGTGTCTAATTAGATGGACTATGATCGCTTTCATTAACGACCCCTCGGTAATTACTCCCCAGTCTCTACACATGTTGTCATGTAAAAAAAACAAAAGCCAGGGAATTCTCAATAATTATTGAAAAGAGGGCAGTTATTCTTACTGTGTTTTGGCATAAAGCTCATACAGACTCCAGGTGGACAGCTGCCCGAGACAAAGACAGGCACCATCATGACCCTAGTCATTGGTGGTTCTGGGAGTCGTGTAAAATTTGTCAAATAGCAAATACCCTTTAAAACTGGATATTGGATAACTGAAAAAAATTGGATAACTAATTTTCATCGTACCCATTAATAATATCTCGTTTATGGGTCTAACGCTGTCATATTATTCAGCATTATATGGTGATTCAGAAGTTATGGTATACATGTGGCGTAATGATCGAATTAAATATAAAGATGTGGAGAAAATAATAGTAGGCACAGCCCTAATACTATACTGTCATCAAAGTCACTGACAAAACTAAACGTACGTAGTGTGACCGGAATGGCATGAGTGCCAGTTCGACAATAATTATTATGACACTCTCAATCACAGGGGAAGATCACTACTAGTATCCCAGCAAACACGATACATTGACCCAATGATGGATTAATGGTGGCCCGCCGACGTCGGCCCAACATTATCCAAGCATTGGGTCAATGTATGGTGTTTGCTGGGATGCTGCCGTACAAAGCTAAAAAAGGCAGTAACTGCTCACTTTCAAGTAAGCAGTTACTGTCTTTTATCTTTGCAGATCACGGTGCTCACCTTGCAGGCCTCGCAGACGTAGGCCCCACAGTGGAACCCGGCGGCGACGTCCCCGCACACCTGACAGACGTGACACTCGCCGCTGTGAGAACCGTCAGGGCCAAACATCACAGGCTGCAGCCTCTGACACAGGATGTCGTCTATGCTTCCCGCCGGCGGGGGCTTCTTTCTAGGCTTCTTCATCCTGTTCAGGTCCACGTGGGACGTGCTGGACACACCCTCTTCAGGAGGCGACGACACCTGGTGACTGAGCGACGAAACGGGCGTGGAGGACCTCTGGGGCTGAAAGTCTGCGTCCGCATCTCGGCTGGTGGGCACCAGCAGAGCTGGGGGCGGGTTCCTCTGAAGGCCCTCCAAGAAGCCTTGGTGTGGACCTCCTGGGGGCATCATGAAGGCGTCTTGGAAACGTGATGGTTCTCCTCCACCTGGTGTGTCTGCGAGTCTATGTGGTTCACCAGCCAGCATTCTGTGGAGTCTGTCTGTGATTGCACCGTGGTGCAGATCACCTGGAGTACATTGCTGTGCTCTTGAATTGGGAACCTTATGCTGACCTGATCCACTCACGGTACCCGGTACGTGAGATGAGAAGGAGCCTGGGTGGGGCAGGTACCCCTGGTAGTGACTGTCTGCAAAGGAGTGACCTTGGGATACCGCTGTGAAGGAGGACCCCATGTGTTCACCACGTCTCACTGGGTAATCGTGCATCGTGCTTTCACAATGCCAATCTGACAAAGGCATGTGGTCGTGTACCTCGTTTGACGTCACTTCTTCCTCCATCTTAGCTTTCTTTACAGACTCGTCAACTGAGACTGCCTCGCTGTGACTTCTCTTGGGTGACGTGTGACACGTGGACTCCTCCTCTGTGGGAGGTCTATGTGGTAATGTATGTAGAGGGCTGGCCGGGGCGCAGCTAACTACGGAGTGATTGCTTCCAGGAGAAGACAAGTCCATGGGTTTCTCCTCCTCTGTGCTGTGTGACTTGGCGGGCGAGGAGGACCTTGTGGTGACGGGGGAACTCTGACCACTACTTGACAAGCTGGAGAACCTGCACCTTGGACTTGGGTGGTTGTCCTCGGGCTCCTGCTTCAGCTCTATCTGTACGGGGAATGATTCCTGGTCACTTCCGTGGGGGTCTGGGCTCGACTCTGCCGAGCTGCCCGGAGATGTTTGCAGCGACAGCTGACTCATCAAACGCAACTTCTTGACGAAGGCTTTCTTCGGCGCGCCCAGCAACAGAGAGTTTGGCTGCTCGAGTCCTGGCTGACGAAGCAGCAACCCATTGTCACCTAAAACAAGAAACAAGAAACACAACAAATCACTAACTTGTTATTATTACATCAGCGAATCTGAAAATATACCATTGAGCTCAAAACCATGCCATTAAACAGCTCCGTGTGGCTTTAAAATTATTTTGATAAGTCTCGTGCAAAGCTAAAAGGCTGTATTATTTTTTCTTTATTTATTGAAAGTTGTTGCATTTTGGTTTAGCTCGGCAGTACGGGTGGCAATAAAATACATGTGGGATGTCTATAATTCTGTTATACAATGTAGGGGGCGTCAGTTGAGTTTGATGCAATACTAGTAGACCAGTGAAGTGTATGTAAACAGGAATGCATCACACTTCACAACAGACGTAAAGATGTTGAACAATCAGCAACATTGGTTCAACGTATCAACATGTTCAACGCAGATAGAACAAATTAGCTTTACCGTAGGGGCCTACGATTGATATCTCCGATGGTACCGTTGTGACCATTCTCTATATCTACGGTCGTGACAATGTACGTTTACTTTACACAATGATGGATGAGAATTTATTGGACAAAACGAGCATTTTACACAATGATGTGTAGTTGCACTACATCAACAACATGCAATGAACAACATACGATACAGCAGGTATTTGAACTCATAACAACAGGGTTTAGGAGTTCACAACCAAGCTGCACACACTTTTTAGGTACGGTAACCATGGTAACGCGTTTTGTGGGTATTTTGTTTCGTCACGAAAATCCAGATAATTTCCCCTCAGTTATTCACTTAGTATGATTAGTTTCCAAAATGTAATTATTTTGGTGAATAGTGGATTACTCGCCGAAATATTTTTGTCTAAACCATGGTTTATACAAATTATAAAGATTTATTTGAAATCTTCAAAAGCTCTTTCCGCTCCATCTGGATAACTTGAAATATTTGTAATCTTACAGCGCGGGGATCGACTTTACTGTACAGACGTCGGATTCTGACGTCTAAAGTCGGTCCCCGCATTGTAAGGGTTATATATACATGATAATCATGATAATAACCATGACAACATAACTCTTTCTCTATAGATCATGTAACAATTTGGTGGGCATGCAATCCACAACCTCGAGTGGTTGAAAATTACTCATTTGTTTAATTTAAGATCAAATATTTACAAATCTTTGTTTAAACAATCATCTCATTCCCAATAACATTCTGCAAATAAAACTGATTAAAACCGACTATTGCGGCGATCAGCAGGCAAAGTGTTAATAGTTGTGGAGGTTGGCTTTCGCCCGATGTTGTTTAAATGTTGGGCCAGCATCGCAGACGGTGGCCCAACATTAAAACAATGCCTCGTGTTTACTGCGATGGCCAAAGCATTCTGGTTAACGCCAGGTTCTGCAGCGCCTCTGAGCTAAAGCGCTACAGAAGTACCAAAATATTTTACCACCAGAAACCAACATTTAACCAGCACTTGATAGACGGTTTCCGCCTTTCAGTCAGAAGGCCCATTAGTCAGAAGGCCCATTAGTCAGAAGGCCAGTTAGTCAGAAGGCCCATTATTCATTAAGTAAGGATTATTAGTCAGAAGGGCCGTTTGTCAAAAGGCCCTTTAGTCAGAAAGTAAGATAATATCTCATCGATATCATCTCATTTGTGGACAACCCTATGACCAATCATCGTTATTTATTTATTTACATGTACCCCTAGCACTTTCATAGGGGTTACGTTAATAATAGGATACTCATTATATTTTAAACCTAATGTTGCTCACGTAATTTCCAGCTTCAAATGAATAAAAAATACCCATAATATTTGTATCAAGTATTTATTGCCAGGCTACCTAAAAAAACAGCCAATTTTCAGCTTAGATGCGTTTACTCCAAAGAAGAACTGGGGTGGGCATCTTGGATTTGCAAATTTGACCTAATGCCGCGGTAAACTGTTAGAGAATGTTTAGAAAAAATGGTGAATTATATCAATATTGGCGTTTACATCGAAATTTTCAAGAAAGATAAAAGAAAAAAGAAGAAAAAGGATGAAGAGGAGGAGAAAGAGGAGGAGGAGGAGAATAATAATAATAATAATAATTGCATATAGTAGGCAGCAATGTACACACCATGTCTTTGAACAATTTGGAACAATGTGAATATGAAGCAAGATGACCAACATAGGGGCCTACTGCTTCAAACGCGAGTACCTGAATTTTGAAACTTGCTGAGAAAAATGTGTCGAGATACTGCTAATAGATCAGCACGAAATTAAAATTTTGCACTTGTTCTTAATTAGCACGATAATAATATATACTGCACCAAAGAGTCAACAAACAATGCTAGTTATCAGAATATTTGGACTAACAGTTTATTATTTATTCTGAGCAAAATTATACATTTGTCAACGCTTGGCATAAATTAAAACGATAGCTACGTCGTCAACAGGAGTTGAGAAATTTTGTGGGGTTTTATCAAGACGCACTTTTCATATCTATTTCAGTGGAGTTATATGCAAAAAAGCATAGATCCCGTTAGATAGTAATCCTAATAATATCGGTGCGATATATTAAAGCACGATTATTGCTGAAAACAACTCAACCAAGCAATCAACTAATCATCAAATAAAGCTTGCTATAGTAATTTAAATATACATGTATAAACTACCAAGCGCCAGTGAATTGTTTTAGGTTTCAGATCATATCGACTTATTAACAACTTATAGACGAATATAAGTAATGTCCTAGGGACGCAGTATTTGATCTTTATGGGGCTCTAGAGGTTTTACTTCCGGTTGTTCAATTTGTTTGTTGTACATTGGAAATAGTTTTCTTGTTTATTTAAATATATTATTATTTTTCACATTGTAATTTTCATGGCTTTTTTTCTCTACTAAACTATTATTAAACTACCCTAGTTTTGTAAAACACATGAACTCAGAATTGTTTAAGTATGTTCGAATAATTATTTTATGCACAACACTCAACATTTTTTTATCAATAGCTGAACAACAAATGTTTTATTCAAAATAATATGGCCCCCCTCCAAATGTCGAATGGAGTGTCCCTAGCAGTCTTCACTGTTCAATGAACAAATTCCACTGTGTTTTATATCTCTGTTTTAGATCAGAAAAAAATCTAATTCTAATGAGGGAGGGCCTTCTCACTAACGGCCTTTCTGACTAAAAAGCCAAACTGATTTTCCGAATAACAGTCTTCTGACTAACCGGCCTTCTGACTAACGGGGTTTTTTTTTCGTGAAATAAATAATTGCCTGTTGTAAAAAGATATTTGCCTCTAAAATAAATTTGAAATAAATAATAATATAAGCTAATGAGCAGCATCATTTAATGACCTTTAAAAAATCTCGAGATCCGGCATCAATAAACATGGTAAACATGTTAAATTTGGGCTTTAACCTCCAACAAGGCAGTTTGGGAATCCCCCCAGTAATTGAATGGTGCCCCTCAGCATACGCTTTAGTATCAATAAACATGATAAAGCTAAATTAATTAACTGTCGATGCACTCATGCTCACTGATTGGGCAAGTTATGACCTCGTGACATTAATTATGCATCAAATTGGGCAAGGTTCCCTATATTTCTAACTTCCGTTGCACCCTTAATTCGCCGCGGTTTAATGAGCACCCCACTAGATGTAACTGATTTCGACACCTCCCTAACTTACCTGAGTCCTTCCCAATCAATGTGCGTGAGTAGTTAGTCCCAGCACGGATCAGCAATTAAGGCAATACTAGGTGCAGGCCTAATCTGT